>JAHHFK020002052.1:0-120103 GCA_024533555.2 Aedes koreicus | reverse complement strand
TAGGGTAATTGGATTATGTCAATACGTGATCGATTTTACAATCCAGAGATTTATAGCGGGAAGCGGAAATATATCGTAAGGTATTTTTTTGCCTGAATGGTAAGAATGTAAATAGCTATTCATAAACTAAAAGGAATCAGATAGCGTATTCTGAAAAGTGCTAGGTTTAACGAAGCCGGAAGTTTGATTTTCTTGTTTAGAAAGATAAGATAAGCTTGTTATATGAAATGAACATTGCCAAAACCATGGAGTTTTATTAAAGTTACATGAAAGTCACTAGAAATCAATTTGGTTTTATTATGGCACCAAAAGGTGCCAATAGGTTTCATATTTAAGTCAGGTTTACGCAAATCTACACAGCTTGTTCACAACGATCTTAAAACCTTATCTACACAAATTCCTTTTGCTCCTATCAAAGGTTTTATTTATGACTTTATGAACTCGTAAAATGCTGTTTTGAAATGCCGTTAAGGACTCATGCATCTTATCTTATCATGATCACTTTGAAAAGCATATTAAAACCACCTTGGCTCCAGTAAATGCATCAAACGGCAAATAAGCATTGGGCAAGTCAATGTGGTTTTAAAACGGCAAAAAATGTGACCAAATAGTTTAATAGTTGTCACTGCGAAGATGAATTGGCTTTTTGGCAAACCTTTTTAAAAAATAATTGAAATGTGGAAAAATAAATCCACCATATTTTAAATGTAATGCAACGGAACTGTAGATCGAAGACCAATTTCTGTGACCTTATTGCCTTAAACCTTAAACCTTATTGATTTCCTTCAATTAACGTGAAATTCATGATTAATTTATCGAATACATTTGTTTTAGTTTTCTTCTGATTGTTGTAAACTCGCATTATTTCCGAGGCGCATTAATTTTCGGCTCTCATCATTCCAATACTCACCATAAAATAAAATGCGCATATGATTTCTAGCATAATACGCTGCAATACATTCAATTTAAAAATAGGTCTACGGATGACATTCTTAGGATTCTTGACCATACTGGCCACTAGAAAAGGCCCCGCGGGATCCGAGTTTTACCGGAATAGTGGCCATATTTAAATCTTTTCCAAAACCTGGCTTGCGACACAACAAACTTCATGATTTTGCAAAACATTGTCTTTGGATCAATATGGATCATTATCCTTTACAGCCCAAGCTGAATCTGGACCCGTGATGCTTGAAGTATCGGTTTTCGAGTCACTCAACATTTTGCCCAAAAATAATTCACACTATAGAACAAAACAGAACCTAAAACCAAAATCCTTTTTCAAATATCTTAAATATCTTTTAACATCTGCTCTATGCTTGCCTTGGCTAGTGGTACATGCCTTGACTCAACCATTTTTTACAAACGGATACTGTCGAGCTGGTAAAGAAACGCACATTTTAGTGCATCAAAGCGTAACGATATTCAGAAAAAGAGCATGAAGAGGACGGATGGATTACAAAAGTGAGGCGAGGTCTTCTTTGTTCAATCTATACTACGAGCATAAGCAGTACGATAAAGTTTCCTGGAAAATGCTTTGGTTGTTCTCTGAAGACAAAGTTTTGCAAAATCATGAAAAACTCGGATCCCGCAGGGCTAGAGTGGCCAGTATGGTCAGGAATCCTCAGAATGTCCTCCGCAGACCTATTTTTGCAAAATCATAAAGTTTGATGTATCACAGGCCTTGTTTTTGAAAAGACTTGAATATGGCCACTTACTCGGACGAACTCTGATTCCGCAGGGCCAGTATGGTAACACAGAATAGTGTTGATATGTCGCAAGCGAGGTTTTAGAAAAGATTTGAATATGGTCACTTCCCCAGAGAAACTCCGATCCCGCAGGACCTCCCTAAGTAACCAGTTGGGGTTGGGGTCATGTACGTGTTAAAGGTATTTTTTGTTGTTGGATAAACAACGGTTGAATATGTGCGTGGTGAAAAAGACTATGATTGATGTTTACATTTCATGTTTAGTATTCAAGATGGCGACGAAAGAAAAACAAGTGCGCGAGCGAATTTTGTACGGGCGTACGGCAAATCCTGACTTGTCAATACGGGACCTTGCAAAAACATTGGATTTGCCTAAATCCACTGTTCACGATGTGCTCAAATCATTTTCGGAACGTTTGACGGTGGAGAGGAAACCGAGAAGTGACAAAAACATTGGACGCGCTAATCCTGTCATGGACCGAAAGGTGAAAAAGATATTAACGAAAAACTCCAAATCTCTTCCATTCGAAGGTGGTGGCTCGTAAAAAAGGGATGTCGCCTGGTTTTGTCCAAAAATCAAAAAAACGTTTGGGACTCAAGTCGTATAAAGTAAAAACAGTTCCAAATCGCAACGACAAACAGAACTTGGCAGCAAAATCACGGGCTCGACGTTTGTATTGCGAGTATTTGACGAAGTTTTCATGCGTTGTTATGGACGATGAAACTTATGTCCTGGAGGATTTCAAGCAGCTTCTAGGGCTGGCTTTTTATTCTGCTATGGCCAGAAATGCTACAGCTGAGCATTTCAGAATGAAGAAGGCATCGAAATTTCCCAAAAAATACCTTGTGTGGCAAGCAATTTGCACGTGTGGCAAAAAGAGTAAATCTTTCGTCTCTACAGGCACAATCAACAAGGAGATCCATCAGAAAGAGTGTCTGCAGAAGCGATTGCTACCCTTCATCAAAAGTCACACAGGAAAACCTTTGGTCTGGACCGATTTGGCATCATGCCACTATGCTAAAACTGTGATGGAGTGGTACCAAGCAAATCTAGAGAACATTGTACCAAAAACCTCGAACCCACCAAATTGCCAAGAGCTACGACCAATCGAGAGATATTGGGCTCTGATGAAGCGGAAGCTTTCTGGAAAGAAGCAAGGAATCAAAGACATCAAACACTTCCAGCAAATTTGGACAAAAACGGCTTCTACGATTTCTGAAGAGTCTGTACAAACCCTAATGGACGGAGTTAAGCGCAAAGTTCGAATTTTTTTTGCAAATACCGTATAACTATGTTTCGTCTTCACGAATTGTTAAAACACATCCCATGAATCTGAAATAAACAACTTCGACGGAAATATAATGCGAAATTTATGTTTTATTCATGTTTTGAGGTGTCCGGATTATTGCGGATACAGACCTTACGATGGGTTGATAATACCGATATTAATATTCAAAAAAAAATTATCGCCTGCCCTTTCATAGGGGCCTTTGGTAAGAAGTCTTAAAAAATATTAAAAGTTATATTACTTTCAGTTTATTTTGATAATGTTATGATTTTTGAAATCTTCAAAACTACAAGCACAGTTTGGATCAAATTCAACAAAAATTACTGTGAACTTCCCTTCTACAAATTTATTCTAGATAGTTGGCTTATAATTCAGCTGGCGTCTATTACTTTTGAAAAAAGTAAATCAGTTGGATTTCTCAAGCAACAAACAGTTGTGTACGCTGTTCTTGTTGATTCAGTTCTACGTTTCAATTACCTTCAAGCTAAGGTCACATCTTTTCACGATCCTTACCAACAATGATCCCCAATCGACCTCCACTCTAATTACTTCATCATCATCACCGTTCTCTTCCTTATAACTCCCGAGCAAACCCATCGAACTTATCCTATCGAGGTTAAACGAAACGGGAGCACAATAAAAGTGATTACCAGAATTAACATTGCAATTAACATTTACCGAGTTTGAACTTTGTTCATTACAGACGAGCCCCCATGACCTCGTCGTCGTCGTCGTCGTCGTCGTCGTCAGCTGAACTCGTTACTCTTCCTGAGTCGTGTCTTCTCCCGGTGAAGCATAGTTGCATCATTAGAGTGAATGTCTCGTCGATCACGGAGCGAGAATCGTTTTACCGTATGGAACATTCCCATACATGTTCGTCGCAATCTGCCAGTGTTTAGTGGTAACAAAAGAGTTCCACTCACAAAAAAAAACGAACGAACGAACGAACGAACACGTTATAACACCAAGGAAAACTTTTCCTTCTCCTCGCTGTCCCATAGTTGGAAGTAGTTCAAACTGTACGTTTAGAGTGGGAGCAGTGAGAGTTTGGTGAAAGATAGTTATGACATGAACTAGGGACTACTACCCTTCCCCCTTCCCTGCACGTAATACGATCCACGTTTTTCAGTTCAATGGAAGCAAACCCCGGGAGCTGCTGTTATTTACCCTGGAACGTCTAGTTGAGCTTGAATTCAACATAAAAAAAGAAGAAAGATGAACGAACCATTCCGGCGAAGAACCAGACGATTGGGGATAAAAGCTTGTTAAAAGTTGTTTGTGTACAGTATTTTTTTTTTCGGTTTACACGTACAAAGAAAAATGTTCGGATCCTGCCTGACAAACGAGCTCACTGCGAAAATTGAACAGTGTTGAGTTAAAGGAAGCGCCTAGCTGCTTTCGCGCGATGGAACGATTGGTGGCTATCTATGGTGGCTTCATCTTCGTCACACAGTGGGGCGAAATCGCTAATAGTGGGACATTGGGATTTTTGACGGAACTATTAGATTAAGCTTTTCAATGTCTTCTATAAAGTTTTTTCTTTTGTTGAGTACTTTATTTGTGTTTGGATTTTTTATGGGGAGTATCAGTTAAAAAAATTATCTTATCAGTTTCATGATAAATGTGTGTAATAAAAGTGTGTTATACTTTATTTGTGATTCGATTTTTTTCATTGAGGGGAGTATACACTAAGATGAAAAAAAAACTTATTTTATTTCTTGTTAAAATTTAGTAGTAAGGCTTGTTCGCGACAAAATCTGGACACGCCTGAATACGTATATCTCTGGAAATACTTCATCTACGCGTGAAATATTTCGTAGACTCATGAACGTTTGTCTGTTTATTGTGTAAAATCAATTTTTGGTGATACTCCAAACTTTTAAATCGAAGATGGCGTCGAAAGAAGAGCTAGTGCGAAAAGCAATTGTATGCAGTCGCAATGAAAATCCGGATCTGTCAGTAAGAAATCTGGCAAAAAAGCTTGATTTTTGTGCAAGAACTGTAAATAACATTCTTAAATCTTTCGATACATGTTTGACAACAGCCAGGAAGGCTGGGAGCCTTACAAAAACGGATCTCAGAAACCACCAGAAGGACGCAAAGGTGAAGCAAATATTGCAGAAGAGACCTGATCTTTCGTTACGTACTGTGGCTAGCAAAACAACTTTCGTGCATACTTCCAAGCACCGGCAAAGTATGAAGTCGTTCAAGTTAAAAACTGTACCGAATTTTAATGATAAACAGCATGTGACGGCTAAAACCCCGGCTCGCAAGATGTATCGCGAATATTTGACGAAGTTTACCTGCATGATAATGGACGATGAAACTTATGTGCTGGAAGACTTTAAGCAGCTTCTTGGAATGTTTAATTATACTTCCATGCAACGGAATGGCGTAGAGGAGCATTTTAGGACGAAGAAAAAGGCAGAGTTTCCCAAAAAATATTTGGTTTGGCAGGCAATATGCAGCTGTGGTCGAGCAAGCCAAAGCTTCATCACTACCGGAACGGTGAACAAGGAAATATAGTGAAGTATGACTAAAGAAGCGATTGTTACCATTCCTACGCAGCCATGACGCTCTCTTGCTATTCTGGCCTGATTTGGCTTCTTGTGGCTACGCCAAAGATGTTTTGGAATGGTATAACAAGAATGGAGTCCATGTTGTCCTGAAAGAGGCGAATCCACCTAACTGGCTGGAGTTGCGACCTATCGAGTGGTATTGGGCACTCGTTAAGAGATAACTCTCTTAATATAAACAACAAGCTACAACTATAGAAAAAATTCGAAAATCTCGGACAAAAGTTGGCTGAAGTAAACTCAAAAGTTCGTTGTTTCTTCATGCAGCCTTATTTTGTAACTGTAATTAGTTTTAACATGACTAATAATGCACAATAAAAAATAAAAAATGCATCTTGGATTGAACAAACCGCTAATTTGTTTTATTCCAAATTTAATCTGTCCAGATTTGGTCGTGAACAAGCCCTATGTATGAAGACATTGTAGATCAAGTTGTTTTCAGAACGTTAAAAACATGTTATAATTCAAATTTCAAAAATATGGAGTAAAATAAACATTCATGTGGATATTACCGCTTGTCCTTCAAGATACTCTTGAACTTCAAGATAGGACCATTCTTTTTATGCATGTTACTCAATTTTAAACTGAAACAAAAAAGTATTTTTAGCTCTGAGTTTACCTCCTTTGATAATACAAAAATCAAAACACAAAAAAGTACTCAACAAATGAACCTGCATTGTAACGGGTGTCCACTAAAAAATGAGAATGATTTCAATACTTTTCCATCAGAACAAAAACGGCCGCATAGAAATGTCACTTTTGATGAATGAATCGTTGCACTCTCCAGAAAATTTTCATACACTCTTATTTCACTCTAACATGTTCAGTCGTGTTCAGCATGCCGTCGAAACAGGAAGAACTGCGCGCGCGCGTTGTACAATTCTTTCAAGCGAACGAAGATCGTGGAAAAAAATACACGGTGGACCATTTTTGTCGTGAAAAAGTTCCGGTATCCACCGTATACCGTATCCTGGCATGCATGAGAGTAACCCGGAAGAAAGGTTGCGGCCGTCCAGCGAAAATAATGAATGAGAAAACGCTCCGCTCGCTGCGCAGCATGTTCAACAACAAGGATTCGGTAAGTCAACGGGAAGCAGCCCGAAAGTTCCATTGTTCGAAGTCACTCATCTGCAAGACGCTAAAGAAAGAAGGAATAGTGTGTAGAAAGAAAACCAGATCCCCAGAGTACACAGATGAGCAGATTCAAACCGTGAAATCCCAATGCCGCTGAATGACTCGGAATTACGGCGGAAAATCTTTCGTTCTGGACGACGAAAGCTACTTTCCTCTTTCGAAGTCTCAGATACCGGGAAACGACCGATTCTACACTAAGGACAAATCTACTACTCCTCCAAAAGTAATGTATAAGTTCAAGCACAAATTTGAATCGAAGGTTGTGTTATACATCGTAATATCCGATAAGGGTATTTCGAAGCCGTGGTTCAAACCAAGCGGTTTGGCCATCAACCAGGAGGTGTACCAAAGAGAGTGTTTGCAGAAAATACTCATCCCATTTCTTAAACAACATCACTCGGATGGCAAATACGTGTTTTGGCCGGACAAGGCATCATCGCACTACGCAAAAAAAACGCTAACGTTTTTGGAGAGCCAAAATATACCATATGTCCCAAAAGACCGGAATCCGACAAATTTGCCACAGTGCCGTCCTATCGAGGATTTCTTCGGTCTTTTGAGCTCCATGGTATACAAGGATAATTGGAAGGCTAAGAACACCAAGCAACTTACCAACAGGATCAAAAGCTGCATCCGAAAAATCGATGTGGCTGCCGTCCAACGGTCATGTTCCAGCATAACGACTAAGCTGCGCTGCACGGCGGACCACGGACCATATGACAATATTCACTAAACTTAGTTTGAAGATTTAAGTTGACCCTTTTAATAAAATAAATCAGTTTGAACAAAACTTCACTGGTATTTTTTTCCTGACCCATTCTTTTCGTTCTCATTATTTAGTGGACACCCGTTAGAAGATCTCAATCAAAAAAAAATCAAAAGGTTAAAACTTAAAAGTTTCATCCTTTACACCAATGTCCCACAATTTATGATTCCGTCCCATTGTGCGTCTGTCCTGTCCCGGTATGAAACGTATCAAATTGAGTAGTAAACGTAGATTGGATCAATCTATGTGAGCTGAATGTTTTGCTGGGACTGGAGTTTTGGAGGATCGGGTATCAAGTAAAACGTAGTTTGATAAAGTTTCTGCAGAGACCCTTAAATGTATGATACACTTGGAAAAGTTGGTTTTTAGTTGGTTTTAAGTCTGTCCCACGATTGGTGGAATGTCATTTCACTGATAGGACAGCTAATTTGTTAGTACAATTTGCGGATATTGGCAAATAAAAATATGAAATATTTGCCTTGGCAATTGAAAATACTACCAACACAATGAATTTATATACAGTACAGGGAAACATCAAGTGCTCACCAAAACGAATAATCTTAAAGAGTGATACACTCAACGAAACAAAAATAGCACCACCACGTTTTTTCCACATTCAATGATCAGTAATTGATTTTCATCAAAATCATTTATTATATCATGTTCTCTGAAGAAAAAGAAATCAAACCAAGGTAAAAATAATTCGACTGTTCGAGACATTCATATAACAGAACGAGAAAACGGGAAAAATAGTGCGAAATAAAAATAACATCACCTTAGCTTTTAATTAAAATCAAACTTTATTTCTTAGAAAACAATATGAAGACGTGAACTTAGTAATGTGTGTAGGAACCGTTGTTACGAATAACTTCAATCAGACGCGATTTCATGGACAAAACCAGTTTTTCAAGAGTATCCTGTTCAATCTGCTCCCAGCATTCTCGAACTCGGGTTTTCAGCATATTTACGTTGTTGATTCCCATTTTCGTTAACGCGGCGGGCAAGTATCGAGCAAAGGTTTTCGATGGGGTTTAGATTCGGAGAGCAAGCTGGCCACTCGAGAACTCCTTCGATGTTTTTATCGGAAAACCATGCTTTAGTCTGTTTTGAGTTGTGGATTGCAGCATTATCTTGTTGGAAAACAAAATCTGGACCCATCAATGACTCGCCGTGTTCAATCAAACTTATCTCCAGCATTTCTATGTAATCCTCCGATTTCATTGTTGTTAAAATCCACGCCAATGGAAGCTTGCCTCGGAAGGAAAATGCTCCCCAAATCATCAGGGTACCATCACCAAAGTTCCTGCTCATTTTAACATCCGGGTCCTTGCGCAAATCGTGCCAGCAGTACTGCCATCCGTCTGGTCCTTCCAAGTTGGACTTTTTTTCGTCCGACAAGAGCACGTTTTTCTATTCATCGGTCCAGGAAATGTACTTCTTAGCGAAATTGAACCGATTCAACTTGTGCCGTTCTGTAAAGTTGGGTTTTCCGAGTCTCTTACGCCACTCCAAGTTCTCGCTGCTAGACAAAATCTGTCGTACACGACATGTAGTCACCGGAAGCTCCAATTCTGCACGGATTTTGTGACGCTGCTCTTTTCTGGTTCGTTGCAATTCTATGATATTCTCCGTTTATCCTTAGCTGTAGCTTTCTTTTCTTCCCACGTTTCTCGATGCGGCCACTCTTATCGCCATTTTTTAAGAAGCTTCCGATAACCGTGTGAACACATTTTACGATTCGAGAGGCATGCATCGTGGTAGGCCCGGATTTTTACCTTTTCCTCGTACGTCAGATGCTTGGATCGACCCATTGCCGTAAAATTACAGGGGAAAAAAAATCCGATCTCACTACACTTTGAAGACCCCCCCCACCAAGCCTCTACCCGCTCACCCACCACACGCCATGTCACGTAAAGACCAAACCCAAAAACGACTGTGTGCTTACTTGGATGTATTTTACAAAATTCATCTCTTTCTTCCGATACATCTATTCATGCATAGAAATGAATAAAATTCTACAACTGAAAATATTTATGTTATCTTTTATTGAACTTCTTCTGGTATTGATTGGAAAAAATGAAGTGCTCACAAGAGGAATTGTAATGAAAACATAGTAAGATAAGATTTCAGTATTAAGAATGCCCACTTTTCACCTGAATCACTGCTTGTAGACGTCTTGTCATGCTTTCGGCGAGGTTGTGGAAGTATGCTTCATCGATGTTCTGCCAGACTTTATTCAAAGCTGTGAACAGTTTGGTTTTGTTCGTTACTTTATCAACCTGTCTGTACAAAATCGTCCACAAATTTTCGTTAAGGCTGAGGTCTGTTGATTGTGGTGGCTGTTCCAACAGTTTGAAGCAATTTACTTTGAAGAACGTGGTTGATTTTCGAGCTGTATGCTTTGAGTCATTGTTCTGTTGGAAATTGATGTTTTCCTTGAGTCCCATTTTAAGCAGCGATTCCTCCATATTTTCATTAATTATATCAATGTAACGATCAGCGGTCAGAATGCCTTCGATTTTCTATGCCAAACCACGCGAAGCACCCCCTACCCACAATACTTCCTCCACCATGCTTCACAGTTTTCTGTACTTTCTGCTCCAACAAGTGTTCTTCCGACTTCATCCAAACACGAGGGCGCTGCTTCTTGCCAAACAATTCTAATTTGCTCTCATCAGACCACACCACTTGTTTCCAGAATTCAGCTGTTGAGCATACTTTTGAGCAAATTTTAATCGTTTGGTTGACTTTTCTAATTAGAGAACTTGCATAGAATGCTGTTCAGTTAGATTTATGTTCTCACGTATATCACGACTGGCTATTGGTGAACATCTTCGTGCCTCTCGCACGATTCTCACATCATCGCGTGGTGACGTTAAACGCTTCCTTACCGCCCAAACACAATGATAACGGAAACGGAACGGCAAACGGCAAGTTTGATATTTGTTGCAAATGACTTCGATATGTAGAATTAGAACCAGCTTGGATCTAGCATGTTTTTTCCCCCGACAAGCAGACTTACTCAGATCGGGCTTTGCCGTTTGCCGTTGCCGTTCAGGTTCCGTTATCATTGTGTTTGGACCTGATTTATCCACATGCTTAGAAAAAAAGTACCCAAAATTAAGTAAAAAAAAATACTCAACGTTGAGTTCTGTTAAGTGAGGTTACCAGTTGAGTGAATTAAAAAAATGATTTTAAAGGGTGTTTCGATCAAAATTTGGCTGACTTAAACTTGATGCATTTCCTTTCATCGTGCATTAAAAATTGTGCACACCCCTCATTTTAAAGATGTGTGCGTGTAGCATCATGTCTCTATTTTGATTTTGAGATTATCACTTCAGTTATCAAAATGTCGACGAAGAAAGAGAAGCAACGCATCAAAATTTGGGCATGGCGAAAATCTAAACTATTCCCACGCCAAGTTGGCGAAATTGTTGGTCGATGAATGTGGCTGAATCAACTGTTACCAACGTATTGAAAGTGTTTGGTGAACGTTTGTCGATAGCCAGGAAAGCTGGATCGGGGGGAAATCGAAAGCCGGAGGTCACAGCGACGCCAAAAAGATTTGCTCGCTGTTTCGAGCGGAACCCCAACCTCTCCGTCCGAGATGTCGCAAAGAAGCTGAGAGTGGCGCCTTCAACCGTGGATAGAGCTAAAAAACGAGCTGGACTGTCGGCTTACAAGAAAGCGATGATACCAAATCGCGACGATAAACAAAACACGTCGGCCAAAGCACGATCGCGAAAGCTGTACACTACGATGCTGACGAAGTTTGATTGCGTGGTACAGGACGATGAAACTAACATCAAGGCAGACTTTAAACAGCTTCCTGGACAGGAAGTTCATACGGCAACCGGACGGGGAAAGGTGGCAGCTATTTTCTAGCACATTCAACTGTCAAAGTTTGCGAGGAAATATCAGGTGTGGCAGGCCATCTGTTCCTGTGGCTTGAAGAGCAACGTTTACATTGCGACCGGAACCGTCAACCAGGAAATTTATCTGAGCGAGTACCTACAGAAATGTCTACTGCCTTTCCTAAAGCGACACAATTGTACCGTTCTATTTTACCGGATTTGGCATCTTGCCATTACGGAAAAAAGCCATGGAGTGGTATGCTGCCAACAACGTTCAAGTGGTGCCCAAGGACAAGAACCCTCCCAACACGCCAGAGCTCCGCCCAATCGAACAATATTGGGCCATCGTCAAGCGGAACCTTAAGAAGACTCAAAAAGCAGTTGTGAGCGAGAAACAGTTCAAGGCAAACTGGCGTTCTGCGGCGAATAAAGTGGACAAGGAGACTGTACAAAATCTTATGGCAGGTGTTAAACGAAAGACCCGATAATTTGCATTCGGTGAATAGCAGAAGCTGAAGATTTCTCCTGTATTAACTGAACTTGAAAAAGAAAAATAATCTGACTTACTCATAAAAACTTTGATCGGCTCACGCACATTACTGTTTGACCAAATTTTGATCGGATGCTTCAAAATGGAGTAGATTTCGTTGAGAAAGACATCAATCCTCCCAATTGTCCACTGTTTTTTCCAATTGAACGCTACTGGACTTTTGTCAGGCGCAACTTCAATAAAAGTGGTAAAGAGTGCAAGAACATGGAAGAGTTCAAAAAGAATTTGTCTGTGGCTTCCAGAAAATGCGACAAAACTACTGTTCAAAACCTCATGAGTGGAGTCAAATCCAGAATCAGAAAATTCAGGAAATAAAGTGGCTTTAATTTATTTTTTGTTTGAACTAAGAGAGCAATACTTGAATCAAATGAAACAGTTGTTTTTAATTTTTTGTTGTTTCTTCAATTTCTTACTATGAGAAAATCAATGTTGCCAGTTTGTTTTCGATACAGTTCTTACCGTAAAGCCGGAATTAGTATTCAGACTAATTATTCCTTCGATTTTTACCGTCCATTTTCGATAACTTTTTAAAAACGACATATCAGATTTGGTAGACAAAGAGGGGAAGTAAGATTCAAACGTTATGTTCTTGAAACCCATAGCACTTTCACGCAAACTAGGACCACAAACACAAGGAATGACATTTCCCTAACATGATGGTGATGCTAGTTTCCGTGTGGGTGCTGAGAGTTTTGAGAAATTTACATTTGAATCCTACTTCCTCTCTTTGTTTACATAATCAGATACGTCTGTTTGAAAAAGCACTTGAGATCTAGCGTTGTCATGAGAACATGGCCTTCTAGACATAGCTTTTGCTCAATGCATGAATGTATCAACATCATTGGCTGTCAGCGATTGTTGCCAATTTCGGTTGTAAAATGTGACGCTGAATGTTTAATTTTATCTACATTTTTACACACATTAGAAATCGTTAATAAATCCTCATAATGTTGGTAGCTTAATGAAATTAATGTAATAAAAAAACTCACAAATTTCCTAAAATCGACATCAAACAAATTTTCGCTCGCTAAACTGCCACAGACGCAAACTCCTCCGCAGAAACTCAAATATCCCATCTCCCATCGAATTTCACCCAAAAATGACAGTCATCCCCGGCCCGGATGACTGGACAGAAGTCGATGGAAATAATCCAATTAATAGACGCGCAAACCTCGCCAAAGCCAGAAAGGTGCCAGCAGAGGGGTGGCAAACCATTAGAAGCTCCCGCCCGAAACTTTGCTCCTCCCGATCCTCCGCCAGTGCTGTGTTGCGAGGTAGCATATGGGTCGGTTGGATGCCGGATGGACTCTTGGGGGGACTGGCCGGTTTGGCGTGAATCTGCTGCAGCCCTGTAATTAGGGTGTTTTAACTAAATAACAGCACACCCTCCGCGGCAGCAACAACAGCAGCGGTAGGCCCTAAATGTGCCGAGTCACGCTGTTTGGGAACCAGGCCGGGAGCAGGAAACTAACGGTGGTCTGCCTGTCCGCTGCGGGTCCATCCATTCCCGTGGACAACTTTTATTTTTTGGCAGACTGTTTACACGGTTGCCTTCTGCTGTCCGCCCGCTCACCTTCATCTGTCCAGAAATTGATGGTTTAGGCGAGAAGCGCGAGAACGCACGTAAATGGCGATTAAGGGTCTTTTGCTGGTGTTTGACTTTCATTTCGATTTCGTTATTTCGTGGCGTGTAATCGTGATGAACGTTTGCGTTATTTGTGTCAGCAGGTTAGATCTGCTTGGTATGGGGATGATGGGTGTGCATTATTTGTACTGCAATGGACTCAATCTGCTCACGCCCCTGAGCTGAGATGCTCTGAAAAGCCATCAACTCAGCACGAGAAATCTAGACCACAAGCGGCTTTGTTGTGTACTTTTCAAGCGCGTACGAGCGGAGGAGGAAACGCCCGGGTCGAAACATCGATCATATTTTTGCACTTCTGTTCAACAACGTTACGTTGATGATCTCCGCCTCCGTCGTTGGCATGACAAGCTGAAAGAGTGGAGACGGGGACGAGATTAGCGCAAAGTTTACAGGAATTTCGTGCTCAAATCTGGATTCAATTCTTCCCATCCGGTCGTAGCCCTCATCGCTCGCTTCGCCATTTAGTGGCAGTAGCGGTAGCAACATCTGTTTCATCATCATCATCGTCATCATCATCATCATCTAAGGGTTCCGTAAGTTCGCGAAAGGTCGGAATTCGTTCTTCATTATTGCGCCCGGCAGGGAGTTGATTTAATATTTTGCTCTCGGCAGATTTCCATATTCACGGGAGATTAATTACGCTGTGATTAAATGGTAATAAACATCAACATTCGACGATCAAGTCGGATGTCGGGAGCTTGAGCGTCGAAAATTCCAATTGCCAGAGGATAGTTTTGATTGCTGTCTGTTGTTCGGTAGCAGAATCATACGCTGGCGAAATCGAACGGTGGAAGTCTACCGATTTATGTTTTAACAATTGGATTAAACTGAGCTGGGTTCGAACTGATTTTGAGTGGTGATTCATTCTATTAACGTCTCTTTAAACTGTACGTCTGCTGTAGACGGTTATTTAGACGTTTTAGTTCATTTGAGACGGCGATTTTCGAATTGTTTTTGATAGTTTGAGCGAGTGTCATCAAACCTCATTTGATAGGCGCTTTTTGACTGAAAAGCAAAACGCTATATGATGGAGTTGGCTGGATTCGAATCCCGATGTTGTATAGGGATTTATCTTAAAGGAATATATCTCGACACACATACAGTACCAAGAAGTCATGCAGGTGTCCTTTAGAACGTAAGAGTAATTAAAAATGACGAGAAAATAAATTCATTCAAACACACATTTTGCCGAGTTTGGTGTGTTTCTTCTCATATCCTATTTGATTTATGTGAAATACAAATAACGTCTGATGTATAATTCATAATTACTGAGTTCCATTTCAATCTGTGAAGTACGAATAGCAATAGCAAATCATGCGTGAAAAAAATCTTTCTCCAATTAAATAAAAATTTGTTTAGTGAAGGAAACCCATGGGAGTGAAGCTCCTTTCAAACCTCTCTTCTGACAGGGACAAAACCTTCAATCTTTTCAAATTAAAAGTACAATAAATGCACTTTAAAGTGAACTTATTCGCTCTATTAAGTGCGGTAACAACAATAAACAAATTTAATTAATTATATTTATAATCTATGCTGGAAAGCTGAATTGATTACCGTTGCTGGGATGATGAGGCATTTAAAAGTTGATGTTGCCGAGAGATGTCATGGATTCTTACAGTAACATTGGTCTCACTTTCAGAGTTGCCCGAGTGCATGGGCCCAGAAGTGCGGGAATCTGGAGAGTGTAGTTTAAACAGCCAGATGATTTGAACTAGATGTTAGATCATTTATAAATGCATGTATTACTTAAATCTTTCTTGCAATGGACAGTTTTATGAATAACAAAACAAAGGTATTATTATTTTATTTAAAAAAAAAATAACTGAAACAAATCATTGATCGTTATTTCGAAGAAATTCTCGCACTTTTCTGTTGATACCGCTCATCAGCCGGCGCACACCTTCTTCAGTCATGGTTTTGGCTAGCTGATTCCACCAATTCTTCATATGGACAATGTCACTGGTGACTGCACCTTTTATCTTCAGTTTCCGCTTAATTCTCGCCCAATATTTCTCTAATGGACGGAACTGAGGACAATTTTGTGGATTCAGCTCTTTTGGGATGAACTGGACCCCATTATCGTTGTTCCATTGTTGCACTTCCTTGCTAGAATGGCAGCTGGCTTGATCTGTCCAAACCGTAACTGGACGATCATGTGGCTTCACGAAGGGTAAAATTTGATTTTTGAGGTACTCCTTTTTGTGCACTTCCGAAGGAGATCGAAGTGTGCTTTTGCCGCGAGCGGACTTGTTTTCCCTGCTGTCAGGTTTTTCGCTGTTTATAATTTGAACAAAATTTTCGTAATACGAACAAATTAATTTTTAACCAGTTCGGCAGCGGTGGCAAAAAAGAGGGGGGGTGGGGGGGGGTGTAAAAATTTTGGGAAAAAGGCCCCCGCCCGGAAACAAAAACCGCGTATAAATCTTCCCGGGGGGGTTTTTCTTTTTGGTTGTCTCTTTTGTCTCGTTCTGGGTTTTTTGCGCGCTCCCCGTTTGGCGGCTGACGGTTTCTCATTAGTCCCGGAAGTTGGGCCCCCCATTGTGTAATATCAGCTTAGAACTGGAATGAAAATACCCGTGGAAATATAGTGCCGTTCCAGTTGGAAACTAGCGACACTGGCGACAATCGATTTTACTTCAGATCAATGTGTTGTAAGTTTTATAAAAAAAGATTGAAGTTTTGTGGTAAGTAAAATCCAACCCAAAAAAATAAATGAAAATATATTGTGAATCACTAAATACGCGTCAATCAAGCATTGCACATACGCTTGATTGAAAGTTTCAGTATGTCACTACTGGAGCGAGGCTTATTGTGCACGAAGATAGCTTCGGAATGCTTGCGTTCTTGAAATGGGCTATTGGAGTCGCGGTAGAGCTGTCACCTTCTAATCCCCGGATTTAAGCTTTTTGCAAATGTAAACAGCAAATATGAAACAGTTGCAGGAAGATTCTATCCATAATACCGCTGCCAGACAGTGGGAATTAGATTGTAAACACACACACACACACACACACACACACACACACACACACACACACACACACACACACACACACACACACACACACACACACACACACACACACACACACTTTTTTGTGCACTTCCGAGTTCATTGCTTTATCCGTCACAAAAACACTGCTTTTCTTGCCAAAGGAACAGATACCTTGGCAAATCCAGGAACCTAGCCCCGAGTAGGAGCCTTGTAGAACTTGAGTCCCGGGATTTGTTAGAAATCTGTGAGTCGATCAACGTTTTTATCGACTTCTTTTTCTTTTTCAAGTTCAGTTAATACAGAATACAGGAGAAATATTCAGCTAAGCTTCCTTTTTACCGAATGGGAATTGCCGGGTCTTTCGTTTAAGACCTGCCATAAGATTTTGTACAGGTTCCTTGTCCACTTTATTCGCCGCAGAACGCCAGTTTGCCTTGAACTGTTTCTCGCTCACAACAGCTTTTTGAGTCTTCTCAAGGTTCCGCTTGACGATGGCCCAATATTGTTCGATTGGAAGGAGCTCTGACATGTTGGGAGGGTTCTTGTCCTTGGGCACCACTTGCACGTTGTTGGCAGCATACCACTCCATGGCCTTTTTCCGTAATGGCAAGATGCCGAATCCAGCCAAAATAAAACAGAACAATTGTGTCGTTTCAGGAAAGGCAGTAGACGTTTTTTTAGGCACTCGCTCAGATAAATTTCCTGGTTGACGGTTCCGGTTGGCTTGTAAACGTTGCTCTTCAAGCCACAGCTACTGATGGCCTGCCACACCTGATATTTCTTCGCGAACTTTGACTGTTTAATGTGCTTGAAAATATCTGCCACCTTTCCCCGTTCAGTTGCCGTATAAAATTCCTGTCCAGGAAACTGTTTAAAGTCTGCCTTGACGTAAGTTTCATCGTCCTGTACCACGCAATCAAACTTCGTCAGCATCGTCTAGCTCGTTTTTTATCTCTATCCACGGTTGAAGGCGCCACTCCCAGCTTCTCTGCGACATCTCGGACGGAGAGGTTGGGGTTCCGCTCGAAACAGCAGGCAACTCTTTTTGCCGTCGCTTTGGCCTCCGGCTTTCGATTTCCTCCCGATCCAGCTTTCCTGGCTGTCGACAAACGTTCACCGAACACTTTTAATACGTTGGTCACAGTTGATTTAGCCACATTCAACAATTTCGCCAACTTGGCGTGAGAGTAGTTTGGATTTTCGCCATGCACGTTCAAAAATTTGATCCGTTGCTTCTCTTCCTTCGACGACATTTTGGTAACTGAAGTGCTGCTCCCAAAATCAAAATAGTGGCATGATGCTACACGCACACATCTTCAAAATGAGGGGTGTGCAATATTTTTTAATGCACGATGAAAGGAAATGCGTCAAGCTTTAGTCGACCAAATTTTGATAGAAACACCCTGAAGTATATCATTTTAAGCAACTTTGCTGAAAGGAATATTTTTCTCACTCTTTATTTGACCATTTTAGAGCTATCTTCCAGCTTAAAATCATTAGTAAAGTTTAACAACGTTCGAGCGCATGATAACATCACGATGGTCCGCGAGTAGTTGTGGTCTTACGAGGATGTGCCAACCGTGTAAATGGCAATAACTGTTCATGGAGCGGAGCCAATCGGTAAAATGAACTGGGAGTGTGTGAGAGAACGTGTGAGAGAGACAGTGGGAGAGTGAGAGAGAGAGAGAAAGAGATAGATAGATAGATAGATAGAGAGAGAGAGAGGGGCGGGGGAGTGGTAGGGAGAGAGAGAGAGAGATAGATAGATAGATAGATAGAGAGAGAGAGAGATATATATATATATATATATATATATATATATATAGAGAGAGAGAAATAGAGAGATAGTGGGAGAGAGAGATAGATAGATATATAGATCGAGAGAGAGCGAGAGAGAGAGAGAGAGAGAGAGAGAGAGAAGGAGAGACAGAAAGAGAGACAGAAAGAGAGAGAGAGAGAGGAAGAGAGAGAGAAATAGAGAGAGGGAGAGAGATCTTCACGTGCATGCGACTCTTGTGTTCGTGTTCGAGTGAGGTGCATTCTATAAGTGATCACCTCTATAGAAATCTTTGAACGTGTCAGACTTTTTATGTTTAACCTCGGTGCATTGCTGCTCTGGTTATCAATTAGCGTTCCAAAGCATCTTTACGGTTGCCTATCAAGCAATTAAGTCGCCTTAAATGCAACATAAATGCCACTTTTGGCCAAAATATACGGCTGCTTTACTATTACTATTTTGCATTCGAAATGCTTATTACAGTCTACAAGCATTTAAATTGCATTTGAAATCCAGCTTTACTACAGATTGCATTCAAGATGCTGATATAATGCTAATAAAATGCTTGTAGCGTGATGCACATATAAAATAAACATGTTAAATGCACATTAATGGAACGCGGTATATGATGTTACATTTTGTGTGAAAGTAATATTACAGGGTTCGGCAGAACATAATGCGAAAATTTGTTCTATTTCTTTCAAATCCCCTTTCACTAATTCAAGCAATAATATCAACATTTTCGAGTGCAGTTCTTTATAAAGTCCTTTTAAACAAATTTATTCAATGTGTCCTCAATTTTTATTAATAACATCCTCGAGCCGACGCCGGAAGCCAGAGCATGCCTTTCGGGCGTAGTCCTCCGACATAGACTGCCATGTGCGTGTTATGGTTGACTTCAGGGTTTTCACACTAGGGTGTGATGTTTTGCAGGCTCGTGCTTCAACATATGCCCAAATCGAATAATCCAACAGATTAAGATCTGGACTGCAAGGGGGCCACAAATCCTTCGGCCAAAACTTCATGTTATCGTTCAACCATTGTTGGGTTCGATTGGACGTGTGACACGGCGCTCCATCCTGCTGTAGGGAAGCACTTGGTCCTTTAAAATACCGATATACACTTTGGTATTGAGTTTAACTCCATCATCAATGAAAACAGGCGGCATTTTCAAACCGTTGGACGCCACCAAGCCAAACATCACGACACCAGCCGGATGTTTGGTTTGAAATTTGAATATAACCTTTTCCGGAACGTTTCTCCATTTTCTGCGGTGAAATGAACCGGTCCGTGCGGCTGTTGGCCACAGGATCGATGCTGAAAAGCTTTTCGTCGGAGAACAGGATTATCATTTTTTTCTTTTTCAACAAGACAAAGAAAAAAATGATAATTCTTTTGAAACGAGTCACTCGTAGTTCCTTGACCCGGTCCGTGATCAAGTGGCGTTTTACTCCGGCTCTTGAAGATGCATGCAGGTCTTCTTTGATGATTCTCCGACATATTGGCTTCCTTCGCAAGTTTTCTTATGGAACGCACCGGGTTGCGAGCAACTTTTGCCCGGACCGATTTGATCACGTTCGGCGTGCGTGCAAAGCGCGGACGTCCGCTTTCCGGCTTCCACTGCTTAAAACCATCCTGCAGGGACTTTTTGTGCGGTAAACTGTTGCCAAATGGCACCCTACCACCTTGGCAATCTCTTTCGGCTTCTTCTGGGCGAGCAACAAACTGGTGATCACTTCTTTCGCGAACATTTTGACGAATTTGCAATAAAACAATGTTTGGATGCAGCACTTGAAAATAAACATAAACAAATACACTTTCGACAGAAATTAGTCACTAGCTACACGAATTAACCCAATACTCAAGTTTGAACATTTTCGCATTATTTTCTGCCGCACCCTGTACATGACTTACTTTGATGTCAAAGTAATTTTCCAGGTCGTAGCTGAATTTTATTACACCGTGTTATGTTATGCATACACTTGCGGAACAGTTGAACATGTGAAGTTCGTTCATACCAACGCATAAATAGAAATAAACGGAGGGTCTGGATCGCACAGGAAAAAGTCATGAAAGCATTTGCAAACAAAGCTTTTTACCAGAAAGGTTAGCTTATTCTATCTTTTAGCTGCTGGTGATGTCAATTTGTATGTGTAACTTAATGAGTATCCAACATAAAATTACCTAGTTGACCGATCATTTTCAAACTTTCAGACAATAAAATATATGTATTAGTAAGCTTTCGGGATCTTGATTCCATTCAACTTCAATACCATACGCTCGCACCTTACGCTTAACTCCACTCATTAGGTTCTGTACAACATCTGGCTGCAGTTTCTTATGTACGGAAACCCACTTTTTCTTCATGTCTTCCTCAGATTTGACCGCCTTGGGATGCTTCCGTAGTGCCTGCTTCATAACAGCCCAGTATTTTTCGATGGGCCTTAGTTCCGGTGTGTCAACCCTGGCGGGGGGGGGGGGGGGGGGGGGGGGGTTCATGTTCTTGGGTACGAAAGTAACCCCGTTTGCTTCGTACGACTCCAGGACAACATTTGAATAGTGGCACGAAGCTAGCTCCGGCCAAAAGATCGTAGGGCCCTCGTGTTGCTTCAACAGAGGAAGTAGACGCTTCTTTAGAGATACTCCTTGAGGTAGATCTCCCCGCTTACAGTCCCGGCGGCACGACACGGCGCACTCCGTTTGCCACATGAGCATGTTTTTCTTGGCAAACTTTGAAAGTTTCTGCTTCCTTACTTCCTCCGGAGCATCAAACTTGTGCTAAGCGGTGAAGAAAAGTAGCCCTGAAAGCTGCCGGAAGTCCGCCTTGACGCAAGTCTCATCATCTATGTTGAGACAATAAATCTTCGTCAGCATCTGGGTGTACAGTTTCCAGCCAGTGACTTTCCCACCGTATTTTGCCGTTCGTCACGATTTAGAACCTTCTGCACTTTTTACATATGCAGTCCCTCCCGGTCCATAGCTCTCTGAACGAAAGACTTGGACAGATTTAACTTTTTGGCCACATCCCTGACCGAAGCATTGGGATTCCACTTGAAAGATTTCACGACACGCTTGTGGTCCTGAGCACTAATAGAACATCGATTCTGACCGCATTTCTCTTTCCGTTCAAAGCTCAGAGTTTCGTAATAATCACACGACTCGCCGTTGACTGCACGATTCCGAATTGTTTTCCGATGTCCCGATGAGAGAATTGATGATTTTCCAAGTGCTTGCGCAAAATCAATTCGCGACGTTGCTTTTCGGGTGACGCCATTTTTTCCAATTTTCGAAAAACTGACAGCGATCAAAATACAACAAAAACAAAAACACTCTAAGCTGCTTCTACCCAAATTTTCAAGAGAAAATACCCAACGGGTAATTTCTTACAGCGTTTTTTTCCGTTATGCAATTTTACTTGAGACACCGTTTAGTTGAGCTTTTGAAGAGCGTATGTTTGCAAATCCCTTTACCACTTTTTCTAACGACTGTTCCAGAAAGTATGAGCACACCTTATTTTAACGGTCACTTGGAATATAATGAAATATTTCAACATGTTTTGGCTGCGTCCTTTTGTTTGCACATTTCTGAATAACATGAGCCTGTGCACGCTGCTATAATTGGTTTGTCTTTTTGACTTTTACTGTGAGCCGTGTTTTGGTGTTGTCTCACTCACTCTCACAGGACGCTTGAAAACATGGCTCACAGTAAAAGTCAAACAATTTATAGCGTGCACAGGCTCATAGCAACAAAAAAGTGCTCAGTTTTGTGTTACCTATCAAAATGCGCGGTCTTACTCCGGAACAACGAAAAAGTATCGTGCACAAATGGTGCACTGTGAGCGGACTTTCCTTGAGAAAATTGGCCAAGGCATAGGGTGTAAGCATCGGAGCGGTACGATCTGCGATTCGGAAATATAGAGAACAGTGTACGTTTGAAGATGCGCCGAAGAGTGGTCGGAAATCCGGTCCTGTTAGTCCGGATATCGATATAAAGATCAAGGTTGCCTACAAGCGAAAACTAGCGACTTCCGTTCGGGAAGTTGCGAAAAAACTAGGGACCTCGTCGAGTAACGTCATGCGTGCCAAAGAAAGACTTGGGCTAAAAACATACCGGAAGCAGAAAAAATCCAAAAGGAACCCAAAACAGGCCGCGTCCGTGAAACCACGGGCCCGCAAACTCTACGATTCGTTATTTTGTAGAAATTCTGGGTGTTTAATAATGGACGATGAAACGTATGTGAAACTAGATTACAAAACGCTTCCCGGACCAAAATTCTATACTGTAAGCGAAGACAATGACATCCCCGAAATGGAGAAGGCAATTTTTACCGAAAAATTCGGTAAGAGGGTTATGGTTTGGCAGGCAAAATGCGAGTGTGGTAAAACATCTAGTCCGTACATCACAACGGAGACGATGAACACTGAGAAATACGTTAAGGAATGTCTCCAGAAGCGATTATTGCCGATGGTCAGGCAGCACGAAGGTCAAGTAGTGTTTTGGCCTGATTTGGCGTCATGTCATTACGCAAAGGACACTTTAGAATGGTACAAAAGTCAAAATATATGTTTCGTGCCGAAAGACATGGATCCGTCGAACTGCCCGGAGGCACGGCCAATCGAGACTTCTTGGGCTTTAACCAAAGCAAAGCTTCGAAAATTCATAAAACCAGCGGACGACATCCAAAAATTTAAAAAAGATTGGCCAAAAGTGGTCAAAATGGTGGGAAGTACGACTGTGCAGAAGTTAATGGGTCATGTTCGAGGAAAAGTTAGGAGTCTTGGCTATGATTATATATTTTGATTAAACGACAGTAAAATATCATATAAAACACAAATACAAATATGATTTGCCAAACAAAATTATTAAAACTAAAAAAAACATAATTTTTTTTGTTATTTTGAAAGTGTGCTTATACTTTCTGGAACAGTCTATAGTATTGATAAAGAACCTCCCTTTATTTTTATTCATTATTATCTTAGAGAAAGATTTTTCGTGCCTGCTAGTCGTGTACTGGAAGAAAATGTTTATTTCTTTGTGAACGTAGAGATTTTTAAAATGTTCAGTTATTTTTTAATCTTTATTTAGACGTATATGGAAATAGAGGATAATTTTAAACAAAATCCAGAGGAACTTTTTGATATTTTTGTATGTAAGCATAAGAAATTGTGTACAAACATTTTTATTTACAATTATGATCCGTACTCGTTTTAGAGTACAGGACTTATGCTAACTTACTAAAAAAAATCGCTTGAAATTAGTGTGAATAAGTAATAGTACCAATAATTATAGTAAAGGGTGTATTCGATAAAAATGGCACACACATATATACTCATCAAAATTAAACTGATTATCGGATTTTCTTGAAATTTTCAGGGAATGAAAAACTACTAATGAGTTTTGATTTACAACATTTGTTTTATTCAATTTCGTCTCCCATCCCGAATGCCCGCACCTTCCTTTTCACTCCACCCATCAAATTTTGTACAACCGATTTTCCCAGTGTTTTTGTTGTTTTTACCCAAATTTTCTTCAAATTCTAGCACTGTTTTTATAGTTTTGGGATGTTTGCGAAGTTCCGTTTTCATAATTGCCCAGATTTTTTCAATTGGACGAAGTTCCGGTGAATTTGGTGGGTTCATATCCTTTGGCACAAAATTGACTCCGTTGGCTCGGTACCACTCCAATACGTTTCGAGCGTAGTGGCAGGATGCTAGATCAGGCCAAAACAGAGTTGATCCTTTGTGCTTCTTAATGAATGGCAAGAGACGCTTCTTAAGGCACTCTTCCGTGTAAATCGCACCGTTTATTGTTCCGGAAGTGATGAAGGGAGCACTTATTTCACCACATCCGCAAATCGCCTGCCAGATTAGAAACTTCTTTGCAAATTTCGATAGTTTCTTCTTTCGAACATCCTCCGGAACATCGAACTTGGCAACGAAATATTCTTGCCCAGGAAGTTGACGGAAGTCGGCCTTGACGTATGTTTCGTCATCCATCACGATGCAACCGGATTTGGTGAGCAGCTTCGTGTAAAGTTTCCGGGCGCGGGTTTTCGCAGTGATGTTTTGTTTTTCATTCCGGTTTGGGGCTTTTTGCACTTTGTAAACATGTAACCCAGCACGCTTCATGGTTTTCTGCACAAAACCGACTGACACCTTAGACTTTTTAGCGACATCTCGAATTGACATGTTTGGACGGTTCTTGAATTGTTGTACGACTTTCCTGGCCATTTTATTGTCCATTGGACCACTTTTACGACCACTCCCTTCCTTCCTTTGGACACTCAGACGCTCCTTGAAGGTTCTTATTACACGAGACACAGTTGTATTTGCAATTCCAAGCCTTTTAGCAATCCACCGGTGGGACGCCCCTGGATTTTGATTGTGAGTGCACAAAATTTTCTCACGGACAATTTCTTGTTTCGACGACATGACTGGAACTACTGAATGTATAACTATGAAACTTGTCAGATGTAAATAATACACTATGGATAAGATCTACTCAAATTTCTAGGTTTTTTACTCATACGATTCAAAAGTTACAGAAGATTTTCTGTGTGCCATTTTTATCGAATACACCCTTTAAAACCGTTCATTCCACAAATTTCACATATCTTGAAACAAAACACATTTGTTAACGAACTATTTTACGATCCCACATAAACTCCACCATCATACTTTCTCCAAAATGCTATCAAAGCCATAATAAAGCCCATTAGAACAACTTTTAACGTCACACCTACAGGCTTTTCAGCAAGTCGGTACAACATACCAGCATATCACGGATAAAAACCTACATTAGCATAAAGTTTACTCCCCCCCCCCCCCCCCCCCCCCAAAATACCATAATGATATCGACCAAACAACAACGCCGTCACTATAATACCTCATAATTCCTAATCAAGATCCGGGATAATAATTATCATTACAACAATCCTTAGGAGCCGACCAGAAGCAGCAACGTTGGCAGCAAAGGAAATGAAGTTGTTGTACAATTCCAGATCAGCGAACCCCCTGCTGGTTCCCGGGGCTTTAATGGGCCGCATTTGTGCTGGTCTGTGTTCTCCTGCAAGCCCAGGTTGCAACCAGCACAAGCAGCAAAAGCAGTAGCAGCCATAAAACTGGCTAGACGATATGGATTAAAGAGGCAAACTTTTCAGTTTTACGATTGCCTTTCTCTCCATCTATGTACCTATGTTGTTTTATGTTGTACGCCGCGGCAAATCATACACATTTGAAATTGATATCAGATCCCCCCGGATCAGTTTGTACCTGGCAATGTATTTCGATGCGACTGTGCGGGGGCCATGAGTCACGTGTTTCCAAGTCCTGAAAATTTATTTCCTCCTAAAACGAATGGACTCACGTGTCCGGAGCGGCTGTTTCTGTTGTAAATATAGAATCCTCTTCCATCCGAAATACCCCATATATCCGTGAACTGGTCAGGTGGAGTTTTTATGACTGAATCGAACGAAAAAATACCACTGCAGACAAAGAAGTGGAATAGACAAATGCAAATAAAACCGTTTTATACGGACTGCAGAATGGTTGGTCCCGTGATCCACTCGCTGGCTGTTGGGATAATCGTCAGGGGTTGATATAAATCAATGAGGATTGCTGTCCGTCCGTACCTACACAGGGAACATTCCGAAATACTCGGACACAGCAGGATGCGGTCTTGTTCGTATAGGTTAAGCTTCGTCCTATTGTCTGTTATTGATGGATTTACCAGCGCGGCTGGTGCCAGTCTAGAGAGGTTCAACGATGAAAGTGGATCAGGAGCTGTTTATTTTGCTTCTCGAGCTCTCCGGTTACTTTGATGTTATTCACTCTTGGAACTTGAAAAACTATGTTTAAATTTCGCTGATTGAAAATTCACGATCAGACGGCGAACCGTTTCCTTGTGGATAACCGATTGAAGAAGGATAAGATGAAAACACAAAGGGTGAAATGTAGATGCTTGATGTTTAAGGATAAACGAACAGTCAGATTCCTGAAAAAATGTTCATTCTTTCTTGTCGTTTGTTATAGTTCTTGCTGTGGATAGTGGCTTAAAACAAAATTATCTTGTAAAGACTGTATTCGAAAAAAATAAGACGCACTTATTTGTTGGTAACATTTTAGGAAAAGATGAAAACATTGCTGGAATTTTGCCTGAAACTGACTTACAGTGTAATTATGACACATTAACAATATACTGCACGATGCGACAACAATGGATTACCTACTGATAAGGTAGGAATTTCTAGATTTTAAGATAACAAAAACAACAATGGTAGGTGGTAAATTTATTGTATTTTGACATTACTTCCAAAGCATTTTCCATTTTCCATTACGACCAAATTAAACACACGAAAAAGTGTAAGAAAATCTCATGACCAGCCGATCGTTTCAAAAATTTTGCGACATAGATGTCGCTCAGAATTTTGTTGATCGCTGACTTATTGTTGCATACATATGATGTTCATTGTATGGAATTGAGGTTCCCATCCGTAATTTGTAATTCCTATTAACCTCGAGACGGCCGCGAGTAATCGGTTTTATCCCCCTAACTTTAGTTTTAAGATAAATGATGTATAAAAATATGAAAATTTGGCTCTGTAAAGTTGATTCGATTGAGCCTGCACAAATAAATGATTAATAAAAAAAAATTGTATGGAATCAAATTACGAGAATGGATACCATCAATCCACAACCAAAGATAACCCAATAAGTTTATTTTTAACTAAGCTACCGTCTCAAATACAGGCACACGGCATTTTTAAACTGTTTGAAACTGTCGGCAGAAATAAGATGAAATTTTACTCTTTTTGTTTTATAGCCTTCGTGTTCGCTTGAACTGTACACATAAACTGTTGGTGGTGTGCGGGCTTCAAACTTTGCAGCAGGTGACTGTTTGGCAAAAAAATGTAGATTTACCACCTCTGATAGAAACACATGTATTAATTATAATTGACTCCTCCTCAGGTAAAATTAACATAAACAAACACATACACACAGGCACAAACAGATCTACTATACATTCAAGACCTACTGTGCTGTCCACTTCAATTCAAGCATTCGACACTGAAGAATTCTGGAAGTCACAGACTTCCACTTGTTTTTAGCGGGATTTCCCTGCGTTAACCAGTGATAACTTGATAAACTGTTTCAGTGTTTTGTTTTTTAAGTAAACAAGTAATGATGTAGAAGGAGATGTTTCGCCCATCACCATGAGGCACCAAGAGTAGACAGTCATGTTTGCTAGAATGAAAGATATGAAGAGAAAGTGTTGAAAGTTCCGTCGTAAAAAAAGAAGTATTGAAAATTGAGCGAAAGGACATGGGTAAAGTAGTACTTGAACCAAGGACGTTATCATTGTCAAACATCCCACTGCGGGGTAGGTTAAGGCACAGATACATCTGCCACCTCAACTTGCTGTGCCTCAACCTACCCCGCAGTGGGATGTTTGGCAATGATAACGTCCTTGGTTCAAGTACTACTTTACCCATGTCCTTTCGCTCAATTTTCAATACTTTCAACGCTTTCTTTTCATATCTTTCATTCTAGCAAACATGACTGTCTACTCTTGGTGCCTCATGGTGATGAGCGAAACATTTCCTTCTACATCATAATCGTTACTCCACGCTCGGAGAATACAAACATAACAATTAGAGAATGTAAAACAAGTAATTTTTTTCTTCTTCTCATTCTTCTTCATATTTTCAGTATTTTTTCTCCAACTCCTCTTCATTTCTCTGCTGTAACTTCTCTACTTCCCCTCCTATTCCTTCGATGGTTTACCTTAAAAAAAAAATTCCACCTACTTACCTTTCTCCTACTTCTCCTTTCTGTTTTTCTCTTCTTCTTTGACTTTTCTCGATTCACTTTTCTTCTTTCGCTCTTTCTTCTTGTTTCTCAACTTTCTTAACTTCTTGTGCTTCTGCTCTTCCATTTTTCTTCCTCTACTTCGTCCACTTCGCGTTTCATCTTCTACGATTGTTTTTTACATCTCGCTTCTTCTATTCGTCCACTTCACTTTTCTTCTTCTTGGATTGGTTTATACATTTATCTCATTTATATTAGGTGCGCAAATAAGTTTTCGCTGTTTTTTTTTGGTGAAAAAGGAACTTTATTTTGAAAACAAAGGTTACAAACGAATTATTCAAAGTATTGAATGATGGGAGTATATAGTGATGGGAGCTACGACTTTTTCCCATCTTTCTGGTAGAACGTGAATACCATTTCGATAGAACTGTTCGTCTTTTGATGCTATCCAAGAATCAAGTCATTTTGAGATGTCATCATATGAGTGGAATTGCTGACCAGTGAGACCATGTGCCATCGAACGGAACAAGTAATAATCGGACGGTGCAATATCAGGAGAATATGGCGGGTGGGGTAGGACTTCCCATTTGAGCGTTTCCAAGTAGGTTTTCACGGGTTTCGCAACGTGAGGTCGAGCGTTGTCATGCTGAAGAATCACTTTTTCGTGTCTGTGCGCGTATTGTGGCCGTTTTTCGTGCAGTGCTCGGCTCAATCGCATCAATTGAGTTCGATACCGTTCCCCGGTAATGGTTTCGTTTGGTTTCAACAGCTCATAATAAATAACACCAACTTGGTCCCACCAAATACACAGCATAACCTTCGCAGCGTGAATATTCGGCCTAGGCGACGATGTTGAAGCATGCCCGCATCCCATGAATGTTTCCGTTTTGGGTTACTGTAATGAATCCATTTTTCGTCACCCGTCACAATGCGATGTAGAAAACTCTTCCTTTTTTGCCGCTGGAGCAGTTGTTCACAGACGAAAAAACGACGCTCAACATCTCTTGGCTTCAAATCGTAAGGAACCCAAGTTCCTTGCTTTTGAATCATTCCCAACGCATGCAATCGCTTAGAAACGGCTTGGCGGGAAACTCCTAATCCTGAACCAAGCTCTTCTTGCGTTTGACATGGATCCTCATCGAGCAATGCCTCCAATTCAGAGTCTTCGAAGTTTTTTGGCCTTCCTTCACGCGGACGATCATCAACACTGAAATCACCGTTTTTGAAGCGATGAAACCAATCACGACACGTTGTTTCACTCAGAGCAGCATCACCGTAAACTTTTTGAAGCTCTCGATGTGCTTCAACCGCCGTTTTCTTCGAATGAAAGAAGAAAATCAACACTTCCCGCAAATGACGATTATTTGGCACGAAATCAGACATCTTCAAACAACCAAAATATATAACACTAAACCAAAATCACTGATTTGGCAAAGCGGTTTGTTTACCATATGTCTGAGCTTGGTTTATGACGCTTGAGATGTACAACATTCGACCAGCACTTACTATTGGCGCCATCTATTGCTAAACAGCGGGAACTTAGTTGCGCACCTAATATTATCTCCTTCTATTTCACTTTTTTTTGCTTTTTCCACTGCTTCTTCTGTTGTGCCTTTTTAAATTTCTTCTGCTTCAGTTTCCTCTTCATCCGCATCCGGTTTCTTCTACTTCTTCCGCTGATTCCGTTACGTTTCTCTTGTTCCGCATCTCTTTCCCAACAGTTCTTCTTCAGTTGTTCCATTTCCGTACTTGTTCCTATCACTGCTTCTTCTTTCACTTCTGTTCTTTCGTTTTTTCATCGACTTCTGTTCGTCTGCCCGGATTTACATCGGAAACGTTTCAGCTTTCCTCGTTTTCTTCTTCGGCATCTCTCATTTCCTGACTGCACTACAATTGTCTAAACAGTCAAATAACTTGATAACTGGCCTTGGTATTTAAGAGCTCAGATTAAGAGGTACAATACCTGAGGTTAATACCATAAAATTGTTCCCACAATGTTATGCAAATACCAACAAGGAACGTGTGTGTGAGCCGCGTGTTCTCACGTTCCGTCCACCTGCAGGTATCTTCCATCACTTCCCTCAACTTTGATTCCCGGGTCTCATACCAGGCTTTTCATAGGCTTTCGTGCGTGCCACACACGATCACTTTGCCTCACAAGTTGACCGACAGTGGGGTTACCAGGGCGGATCCGTTACGTTTTGAACGAAACACAAGTTTTTGAATTAATCATAATTATATTTTTCAATATAGTTTTTGCTGAGTTCCATACGCCCAGCGTTTCTCTAATGTTTTTTATCCCTTCCGAAAGAATAGATTTGTCGTGGTGATCATAATAGGTATTTGTTCGTGAGATGATTACATCGTTGGAGTCAAATCTCACTGCACCGAGCCATTTCTTCAAGTTTGGGAACATAAAAACAAGAAGCAGTTTCTTGGCAAAATTCGGTCGTTTTTTTTTTCAGATCCTCATCCAATCGACCCAATAAATTGGAATTCTGTGTGCATACCAAAAAATGGGTGCCATAACTTTTTTGGCTAACAAACCTGCCTTGGACTTCTTTGGTGCTGATTTTATGCTATTTGGAATGCTGTTTGGTCTATGGTGTATTGTTTTGGATCTACGTTCCGTCCGCGATTGTGTTTGTGGTCACTCCGGGGTGGAACTGGTAGTAACGTTTGCATTAAAAAAATTGACTTGGTGGTGGTGAAAAAAAGCTAAGACGGATAATTGCTTTTGATAAATTTCCCATGGAAGGTAATTATTTAAGCTCACTCGCAAAAAAATTCTACGCCCTTGCGAGAGGCCTTCCGGCAGTTAACCGCCATGGCGGACGAAAACATGCGTGTAGGCATGTTTTTGAGTTCTTTCTTCGTTTTATTTATCAATTCCTCCTCAGTTTTCGCGACAAAATTGTTGGAGTATATCTTACGCTTCAGGCCCAGAAATTCTCGAAGGGACGCAGCTGGGGGACGTTGGGCGGGTTCGCCGACATTGATATTCAGCCGCTCCATCTCCGCCAGATCTGGCCAGAAAACAAAGTCTTCGCCCTAATGGTATTTCTTGATGAACGACGCAACTTCCGGCAGGCATTTCGTACTATAAATTTCCCCGTTCACGGCCAGTCCGAAGCGAAAGAAGAGCGGCTTTGACATCCCCTTCTTGCTGATTGTCAGCCACAGCAGCACCTTCTTAGGGGAACTTGGTGTGTGAAATGAACTTCACCTCGGAGCTCACTTCCTTCGTGGGGGAAGTAAAATACGAAGTGCCCTGCCAGTCGTTGCCATCCAGGGTGAGATAGGTCTCGTCGTCCATCACCACCACCACATCACAATTCGCCGGGAAAATCGAGTTGACCATCTTATTCAGCCGCTGCTACTGCGTCATTGCCTGCAGCAAATTCCTTTTACTCCTATCAAAGATTTTATATCGACTTTATAAACTCTTAAAATGCCGTTTTGAAATGCCTTTTCAAGGACTCATTCATAGTATATAGTAACCATAATAAGGGTTAGTTGAAAAAGCATTTAAAATCATTTTTGCCTGCAGTAGATGCATTAAACGAAAATTGGCATTGAGAGAAGTCACCTAATGACCAAATCAAGAATTTCGAATCAAGAATTCACGTTTAAAAAAAGTATCACAATTACATTTCACTATATTAAACCTAAATGTTCACACTGTACTGCTAGCTGGAGAGAAAAGAGGGCGAGTCGCATGGCGCGAGCTCTTTTATTATCTAAACTTGTTGACTATGCATTTCATATTATCATATGGCTGCTTACTCGGCTTTGCCTCGTCCCGTGTCACTCCTGAAGAATCATGGCGATCTTTGGGTACTTTTCTCCATAAGGTATTGTTGCATCTTCTGCTGTCCGCTGTCCTCGACTCTCTTGAACGTGTGATGATAACGTCGGTGCTAATGCATTTTTAATCCAAATCACGGCTGTTCCGATGAAAATAATCGTTATAAGGGCACCAATTTTGGAGTTGGGAGTATTGGCTTGTCTCGTGAGTGAGTCTTTAGCATTATGGAGGCTTATTTGTCTGGAAAGGTTTATTTTGATGGGGTCTAGAGAAGCACAAGCTCTAAAGATAACTTCCTTTGGTTTAATTTTTATTGTTGAATGTGTTGTGTCGTTGTAGATAGCAGTGGTCATAGTAAGACCTTCGTATAGCGTTAAATTTTCAACTTTTGTTCTATTTTTTAAGTACATCTCCACTAAAGTGTTGTCGAAGCGTTGCACAATACCATTGCTATTTCTGCAGCTTGCCAAATGAAGGGCTATTTTATGATTTTCTAAAAATTCTCTAAATTTTGCGTTTCGAAAATTGGTTGATTGATCACAACTGATCATCTTTGGTAGTCCAAACATTTTGAAATATTCAATAAGGTTTTCAGTTATTTTCTTCGATGGTTTCGTTCGCGATTTTGTAGATTTGCGCAAACTTCGAAAACGCGTCTTCTAACGTCAGAAATTTTTCAGTTTCTTGTCATAAATGTGGAACGGGCGTCTCTCGTACTAAAATTGTGGCTTCTCCTAATGAAATCGTTTTGATCCTTATCTGAAATGATATCTGGAAGTTTTTTTGTTAGCAAACCGAACTTTGACATTTTTAAAATTACCCTCTAACACTTCCTAACACATACGGGCCACTCGAGGTTCTGCGAGGATCCCATTTAATTTGGTCGGGCCTAAATGTTTTTTACGTATGTCTTTTAGGCCTTCGTCTGTATAATCTAGCTTATAATATAAATGTCTGAAATGACCCGGAAAAATTCTACAAGCGAGATGTGGACTTTTTCTCGTGTCATTTGTGGTTTTTATGATGATCTGGTTTGCATATTTGTGTATAATTTCTGAGTCATATATTGAGTCGTATAAGTAAATTTCATTAGTAAGTTCTGTATTGAAATTAAGCTCCGAACGGGGAATACGTGAAAGGCCATCGGCAACGGCGTTTTGTTAGTCTTTTTTGTAAATAATTTTGAAATCAAACTATTCAAGGTAGAGTCTTTGTCTAGTAACTCTTCCGGTTAAATCAGTAAGCTTAAGCTTTTTGGTAAGAGGCTCATGGTCGGTATATATTGAAAACTCTCTGCCATAGAGGTAAGGTCTGAAAGTTTTCGCTGCAAAATAGATTGCCAACAACTCTTTAGCTGTGGCTGAATATGTTTCCTCGGCTTTGCTCAGTGTTCGGGATAAGTATGCGATGGGTCGCTCCTTTCCATCCTGTAACTGGGCTAAGACAGCAGCAATGGAAACATTCGATGCGTCCGTTGTCAATATGAACGGTTCATCGAAATTAGGGTTTGCCTAGAGAGTGTCAGTGATCATGATTTGCTTGAGCTCTTCAGAAGCCTTATCGTAATCATGATCAATATCTATTGTTTTAGTTTTACCTCTCAATTTTATGGTCATAGGTTTCGCTATGTGAGCAGATTTGGGAATGAAGCGTCTATAGTAACCTATAGTTTCCAGAAATGATTTCAAACTACTTTGGAGTTTTTTGTTGAGGCCAAGATCTAATAGCCTAGATCTTATTTGGGTTTGGTTAGACCCCTTCTGTTGTGACAACATGCCCAAGAAATTCAACTTCTTTTCGAATGAATTCCGATTTGTCATAATGTATTTTGATATTCGCATCTCTCAATGTAAAAATTTGTACTATGTATAATGATGTCGTCCATATAGACGAAACATCGAATTCCTAAGAGCTTTCTCAACACTGCATCGAATAAGTCGTTCAAACGTCGCTGGGGCGTTTTTAACTCGAAAGGCATGCGTTCAAATTCGTACTTGCCATGATCAATGTTGGAAGCGGTTTTGGGAATGCCCTTGGGATTAACTTCAATCTGGTGGAAGCCACTAGCTAAATCGAGGACAGTAAAGTACTGAGCTTTTCCCAGTCGGTCTAGGATTTCACTCACTTATGGGATCGGGTATCGATCCGCTGGTGTAGTTTCATTTGGTTTTCTGTAATCAACAATAATGCGATACTTTCGTTTCCCAGGGTTGTTGGATTTTTCCGGCACCACCCTGACGGGTGAAGTCCACTGTGAAGAGGAGTCTCGAATCATGCCGTTATTCAACATCTTCTTAATTCGGGTGGAGACTTCCTTCCGAAGATGGTATGGATATTTATGTTTTCTGATGAACAGGCTTATCATCAGTGGGGTTAATAGGATGTTTCACTTCGTGAGTGAATGTAAATTTTTCATCCTCCGAAAAAAAAACACATCTTTGAATTGCTTTAGAGTTTTTATAAGAGCGCTTTTTTCCTATTGATTTGGATGGCCTGCAGGGAAGTTAAGCGCTTTTTTTTAACTTTTGATTGTTATTTTCTAACTCAAAAGCGTCGCTAAGGAATGGTTTCAGTATGCTATGTTGATGTTGATTTTTGTTGGTTTTCCATTTGATTTTTTTGGTTTTTTGATATATGTTGATATGTTGATTTTTGTTGGTTTTACATTGATTTTATGTTGGTTTGGAAGTATAGGTTGTGTTTTTGTTGGTTTTTCATTTAAAACAAGGTGCACCAAAGCTTTATTGTTTTGTGCCTCGTAAACACCGGGTCTTAAGGTGACGTAGCAGTTCAAATTAATTTCTCTATCAATAAGGAATAAACCATTAGAAGTGGTGCAGATTTCAAACAAATTCTTGTCAGTCGCGTGAAAATTAATAGAAGTTCGAAAGTATTTCGAGATTGTGTACCTTAGAGTGTTAAAAGTGATATATTCTTTTGATGTATTAATGACTGCGCGCAAGGCAGCTAAATTTTCATAGCCTATGAGGCCGTCAAAGAAATGGTGAAATTTAAACACATAGTATGGGAGTTTTTCGATACATGACTCAGGGAAAAGATTAATGTGCATGATGTGGTCAATGACAAATTTACTTTTTTTGTTCGTGATCACAGCTGGTTGTTTTAAAACTTTACACTTCGTTACATGTTCCGGATTTATATATGATTTATTTGCACCGGTATCCACCAGAAAGTTTAGATAGCCTTCTGTCGTGGGTACTCGCAAATAGGGAATAAAACTCATGTTGTTAGGCTTATTATGCGGACGTTCTGAAAATTTGCTTCATTCACATCAGTGTTGTCGTCATCATTGTCATCGTCATTGTAATTTAAAACTTCTGTCTCCTCGGCTTTCTTTGCCTCAGATTTGTGTTCTTGTGGTTGTGTACTTCTGTTTTTACTATAGATTGAAAATTTTGCATGTAAGAGTTTTTTTTGTATGGGCTTGGGTAAAAATTTCAAGCCATTTTTATTGCTTTGGCCTTTGGCTATTGCTGGGCCTCCTTTTACACGCTCCTGAAGTTCAATCCTACCAGCTGCGCCAATCAGGAATCATGAATCATGAATAAACTTTTTTTTAAAGTATCACAAATACTTTTCACCATATTGATGATGATGATATAAAACTACCATCTATTGTAGCAAGGTAACTTTCCATAGCAGTGGAATAATCTGAAAAACGATTTGATCAGGATTCTAATATTGTTTGTGATCATCAAGCTCCTGTATGAAGGACCAAAAACGTTTGGGCGGGCCCGTAAGCAGACACACTTAAGCGAAACCCGTGAATATAGGGAAAAGAATCTTCTTCCAAAAGCAAGTTCACACGCACAGCACTAGAATCGAGCCCTCGATTGACAGAATAAACCCAATAGATGGGGTCGAAGAGCCCGCCCTCGTTCCGCGAAATGGTAACAATAGGGAGGAGGCAGTCCCATGCTCCCTATCCAAATCTTTTCACTTGGGTGCCCTGATGGTCCCTCCCTTTCCCCGTTATATGTTATTTAATATTTAGTATATTTTGTACCCACAATATTAGGATATCATTATAGACAAACATGCCAATTTATTCAAATTTCAAACTTGAATGATACGACCAATGGATTGTTACTGAAAAATAAATAAAAATTAGATATCAATTAATATCCTTCTTGTCCTGGAAAAGCTGAAAACAGAATAGATCATTCAAAATACCAAAGATAAAATTTCAATAAAAGATATTGTTTTAAAAGACATGTAGTAATATTTTTTTTTATACAGTTCTAGTAACATTTCAAAGATAGCAATTGGAGTGAACGAAGAGTCCGGTTTGATGATTCCTGAAATAAATGGCTTATCTTACCATAATGCCACTAAACACAATATTAAAATATAGTCTTACATTGCTTATAAGCACATGCCAGTCTTTTATGAATATAGTAGTTGAAATTCAGAAGTGCAATTTTAAATAAAATGTTATGCTGAAATGCTGAAAAACAAATTGAGCCTTTGATGCCCGTCGTGTTGCTCCCCGCTCTTACATGGTTTTGGAATGCAAAAATGATTCCAAAGCGAGCTGAAATTATTGATAAAATGAGAATGGGAAATATACAATATGATTTAAAGGTACACGATCTTCAGTCGTACACCCTCACTTCGCTATTGTCAGATTGACAACATAGTGATCATATGACTCGTGGAGGCGTGAGGTAGGAACTTGTGAGGACAAGAGGTCGGCCGCATCCTTTTTCGAAGTTGTCAACTCACCATTTGAAGCCCCACAAATACTTTTCACCATATTAAACCTAAACGTTCACACTGTACTGCTAGCTGGAGAGAAAAGAGGGCGAGCCGCATAGCGCGAGCTCTTTTATTACCTAAACTTGCTTACTATGCATTTCCTATCATATGGCTGCTTTCTGGCGCACAACGTGTCACTCGTTAACTGCGAATTCCTAACGTCAAATAGTTTTATAGTAGTCGTTGCGAAGATAAATTGGCTTTTTGTCAAATCTGTGATTTTTTCCAATCGCCATTTGTTTTTGTAAACTCGCATCAATTTCGAGGCGCATTCATTTTCGACTCTTATCGAGCCAATATTCACCATAAAATTTAATGCACATCTGATTTGGAGCATGATATGCTGTAAAAACTCAATTTGTTTTGGATATTTTGCTATCAATAAAAACGCTACGCAAAAACTTTTTTTTCCTGAATGTTATTTATTACTAAATGAATCAGAAGAGCAGAGAATCGAACAAAGCACAACAACAAAAACCAAACACGATAACACAGTGAAGTTTGACAGCTGTGCATGGTTTTCATGGCAGCCAATAGGTTTTATGAAGGTTCATTAGTGGTCATAACATCTTACACAAGGACATTTTCAAAATCTTTAAGGTATTATAAACGTTTTATTAACTTGTTTTCACAACCGTCTATAGAGTAGGCCAGGTTTTTTTTTCAAATTTCGATTTTAAAGAAGCATAGAGGAGGTGTTGGTAGACAAAACAGTTTTGAATGTTGTTTTATCAACAAAGCCGAGCGGAGTGCTATCTGAATGATCGCAGCAAGCCGTGCTTTGAAAATGACGTGTTTTGCTTTTGCTGCGTCGTTTTTGCGGAAATAAAATTAAAAGATATTCTTTCATTCAACTAAAATAAATGGTGAAATTATAGTTTTTCCGAGTGCTTTGCGTAGGACGTTGTGAATGGAGTCCCTTTCATAGTGTGTTATGGTCGTGTTTCTTATGATGGGTTTTTTTTGACGTAGGACTACGTCTTTGTTTTCAATATAGGGGTACACGTTGCGAGTACGAAAATTTGGAGCGTCACGAAATATGCTTAGGTTTTGAAAGTTAATAACTAAGTCATTTCATGACCGATTTTCAAAGTTTTTGCACCAATCGATTGCAAAACTTTCTACTCATCAATTTCATTATTGAAAACTAGTAATTTTAAATAAAAAAAACTATTGAAATTCTTATAAATATAAAAATGAATTTTTATCGAACTGACCCTTATAGACATAGAAACTACTTAACCGACTGGCGTGAAAATTTGTATGCAAGGGCTTTTGGAACCGGGCAAGCTTCTTATGATGGTTTAAGACCCCCCTCCCCCCCTATGGAATGGGGGGCTCTCATACAAATGAAACACAAATTTCGGCATAATTCAAGAACTAATTAAGCAAATGGAACCAAATTTGGCATGTGCAAGTTTTGGAAGGCAAGAAAAGTTTCTATGGCAATTTGAAAGGGGGGGGGGGCTCCCATACAAATGAAACAGGAACTTCTAATAATTCAAGAACTAATCAAGTAAATGGAACCAAATTTGACACGTGGAAGTACTTGAAGGCAAGAAATGTTTCTATGGTAGATTGAGACCCCTCCCACCTCTAGAAGGGGGAGTGGGCTCCCATACAAATGAAACAGGAACTTCTGATAACTCGAGAGCTAATCAAGTAAATGGAATAAAATTTGACATGTGGAAGTTTTTGAAGACAAGAAATGATTATTTGGTAGTTCGAGACCTTTCCCACTTATAGAATGAGGGGCTCCCATACAAATGAAACTAGATATTTGCATAACTCTAGAACTAACTAAGCAAATGGTACCAAATTTGGCATGCGGAAGTTTTTGAAGGAAAAAAAATGTTTCTATTGTTGTTCGAGACCTCCCCCCCTCTGAAAGGGGGGATGCTTTCACACAAACGAAACTCAAAATTCAACCAAACATGAGAGTATATCATATTTATTATTTGATACATTATAAATGTTACATAATATGATTTAATATTGCAAATCACTAAGGGTCGTTTGATGTGTGCTTAGGGAAACTGCCCCCATATTAATCTCATTGTTCCTATATTCATCCTACGATGAATCAAACAATTGGGCACTTGAAGGACCGGTTTCGTTTTCTAATAATGTTTGCTTACGTTAAATAACTACAACAAACATTACTAACTAATCCTAAACTGCCCAATTGTTTGATTCATCGTAGGATGAATATAGGAACAATGAGATTAATATGGGGGCAGTTCCCCTATTTGCAATCACAGTCCACTGTTTGATGGCATGTGATAATTTCTGTTTGATGGCATGTGAAGTGTGAAGTTCGTTGGTAATATTATCTTCGAATTCCAATCATTGTTTAAAAGTGTTTCTTGCGTTCTAGTGCGATGGATAGAGTCCATACCATTGGATAAGAAACAAATTATTTTGAGGAAGTGAAAGTAAAATGTCGCAGCATATGGCTGCAAACTATATTCGTGAGTTGCTCAAGCTGTAAGCTTCAGCTTCATGACGAAGTGAGGTGGCTGCACTAGCTGTTCCCCTGACTCCAAAACGGCCGCTTTCAAGGCCTCCAAAATAACTGGAAAAGAGAGTTGTTCGAAATGGGCGGTTGCGAAAAATATCGTATGTCGAAGCCATAGTGTTTTCGACATTTGCACATTTTGCAGTGTTGTACACACATAGGCCTTGAAGAAATCGTATGCAATTGGTGGTGGATGAAGCCAGTCTCTTGGGTAAAAATGTCCTAAATGTCTACCCGCATAAACAATTACCATAAAAATATGGTAGCACCTAACCACCAATTCGGGTTCTCATCCCAACTGTAACCGGTACGGTTAAACCATAGACTAACTCTTAGATCAGTAGGTCTCGAACAAATACGATTTTTTCTTGGCTCTGTCAGTACTAGCACATCGGTCCCAAGCTCGGTCCCAAGCTTAATAATACGCCCCTTATAATGAACTGACACGAACACACGCTCAAATATTCTGCCAAAATAACACAGCAAATCGAAACAAAGGCGCAAATATGTATAGCAAGGTGCTGGCTACAAGGTGTACTTCGGACCAAAGGGTTCTACAACAGTGAATCAATTTCAAATCGCTAATTGCATAATGATTGTTGGTTAAACCATCTGTAATATCGTTCTTGTATATTACATGTTTATTAGGGTAACCTGTTTAGTGTACGTAGCTACATTGCTACATAGTCCTACGTTACCTTTGCGTACAACCCCACTGGGCTGAACCTTGTAGTTTTAACAATCAAAGGCTTTCTTGCGACGAATACCTCGTCTTAGGTCTTCTGAACCTAGTGTTATCCATGAAGTCAAATTTTGAAATCTGATCAGTGTACGCCTAAACAAAATGAATATTTCTTAATCAATCTCGAACATACACTAATTTTACGCAATCACTTGATTCTTCCCTTTCATTGTGTTCTGCAAGGCCTTTCTTTCCCTTGATTAAAACATAAAACATCCAAACTACACGACTTTCACATTAGCTTACGACCATTCACTGCCGTAAGCCTTTATTGAAACGTCTCAATTTCAACCCTTCCTGGCAGCCTTCAGTGGCCATTTACTTATCCTTTCAGCATCCCTCGGCAATTTTTTATGCCCACTGCATTGCGTTTTTGGTCATATTATTTTTTTACTGATTACTTACACAAACAAAACCCGAGTTCCAAAAATCTCTAAGCCCATCAACGTACGGGGGATGCGGCGCCTCGGAACGATCCTTACGCCTCATCGCATTATTCATAGGAGTCATATTTGGTTGGTTTGTGTTTTTCTTTACTCGCAATCCGCATTCAGCTCCGGCAAAGAAGACCGAACTGACAGACGACGGTATTTGTTATTCTAACTTTATAATCCGTTTACGATCTGCCTTTCCAGCTAGGAGAATAGCGAATTAAACGAAAATATGGCTCGTCCTTGTTTCTCTAAAGCTGTAGCAGCGTCATCATCATCGTGAACATATCCAATATTCCTTGCGAGTAGCCCTGGCCCCTAAATTGCTTGCCTCGCCCAGATGCTCGGTATGGAGTCATGTGCAAGGCAAGTCAGCAGATAAGCTTTATTATATGCACGAGATGCCTGCAGGACCTAAGCCCTTGAACAAACAAGTGAATTTCCGGGAGAATAAATTTCGGAATTTGTTTATGATTTATTCCGGAGTGTTCGGGTCAGTGGATTACGGCTAATCTCTGGCACAGCTGGATGGTTCTTTCGCTGCGATGCCGGTGGAAAATTCAATACAAGCGTAAGTGTTCCTTCGGTCATCGATCTCAGGAATGAATTCGATAGAAATTAGATTAGCTATTCCAGAAACAAGCGCTCATCAATATTTATTGATCTCTCGCCATTTGGAAACGTGTCTTTCCAACCTGCCATCTCATCTTTAACCAATTTATCTCTCCAGCCGCACGAATCGTCTTTGGGCTGACTTGTCGTTTTTACGACCGACATAGTAGCTCGTTTGTCCCGGTTGGAGGCCTCCGGCTGCCACAAACTGTGAATTGAATTAAATCTGCGTGCCGACACAAAGCTCCGTAGTTCTGATTTTCTAGATTCCGCAACCTAGTAGGAGCCAGTCAGCGAGCGCCAAAGGGGCCAGCAGTATTAATTAGGAAAGCGCAGTAGCACGTCCCTCCAAGGGTGGCCACCAACCAGGGCACTGGAATGGCTTCCGACCTCACCCAGTTTCTTCAATTAAATCCAAACCAGCCGTCCCATTGGCGGCAAACGCCTCAACACAACATCGGCGAAATCGTTTATTGAAAATCTAATCGCTTCTGCGTGTGTCTCTTTTCTCCTTAGCAATTGAAATCTCATGGCTAAAGTGGGCAAATCGCAACATTTGTTCCTGGTTTATAATTCAGTTTTATTGCACTATCATGGAAATCTGGGGCAATAAAATGCGAATTCTCTCCGCACCGCACCGCATATATTATGAATGCATTCATGAGTGGTGTTGGCGAAGGGAAAAACTGCATTTTCTCTTTCCTCACTTCTGGAATATCGATTTCCCGTGTTGCGGATCTGAGTTCTATCGCGAGTGCTGCAGCAGCAGCAGCAGCTACTGATGTGGATTAGAGCGACAATAAAAAAGGAAGAATTGTAAATGCATTTCCCATTTTGCGGGTAGAGTTGTTTTGATTGTTTTACTTGTGTCCTGCAGTATCAGCTGCTGCCAAATATTCATCGACGTTCTTAAAGCATCATGATCTAGAATTGAATTTCAGTCAAATTTGGCACGTGTTTTCACTCTTCCATTTCGAGTGACCTCCTTTCGTTTCATTCGAGCTGACCTTCTAATGTTTGATCAAAGCCAAGGAAAACAAATGATTGTCCATAACGGACCTACCATTCCTTGCCTCAGCACTATTTCGTAGATCGCATTTCCACCACCCCCAGAAGCTACATTCACTCATCAACGCAAGCCTCCCACACCGGAATCACCCGAGGACCTGCCAAGTCCGTCACCACCTCCTTCGACCTCCGCAAGCCATTTCCGTTTTCCATCACAGTTCACTCGATTCGTTTTCCCTTCATTTCATCCGCTTTTCCCTACTCAAGTCGACCAACCAAGGCTGGCAAGATCAGGAAATAAGCTCACTTAATATTATGAATGAAAACGAAAACGTACAATTTTCCCACTCCACCTCCGACGACGGACGGTCGCATCATCATTGCCACAGTAGTCAGTAGTGTTGTTATAAAGTAAAGTCTGCCGCCCGTTCGTTGGTTCCTAACAACGGAAGGGCCCCATCATGGCTTGCTTCTTTGGTCCTTTGGTGAAGGAAGTAAGAAATGCCAGACGACGACAACGACGGTTCGTTCGTTGATTTGGCAACGAGCAAAAATAAACATTTACTATACACATTCTACATTCCTGACGCACACACACTCACACAGTCAAACGCTTCCCAAACCAGCCGTCGCCGGGTAGATGAATTTATATACTTTATACGATTTTTTCTTCCATTAAATTAACGAAATTCTTCCGGGTGGGCTGCAGGGATCGCAGCAGAAGGCTTCTTGCAAGAATAATGATTCGTCTTGTGTGCTCCCTTCGGAGCGTCGGATTCTTTGCACAAGAAAGAATGAATGGTTTTTTTTTCGGGTGACACTGCCTTAATCCGCAATGGGAAAAAAACAAAATCGGGCGCCCTTTTGACTACAGTGACGAGTGAGGAAAGCCGTCTCGGGTGATGGTTCTGGGGCTGAATTTCTCAAATCGGATTGTGGCAGCGAAATGTATCACTTTGGGGAATTGAAACATTTTTCTTTTCTTCAAGGTTGTGCAAGTTGATATGCGAACCATGAACGTTCAGAGTTGAAATTGAATTCATGGTTTGAGATCAAACGATGTCTGAAATTTCAAACCTGAAAGTTCGAAACTCAATCTCAACCCCCTAGGAATGGCTTCAGAAAACAGTAAAAAAGTGTATTCTTCCGAAATGTTTCCAACCATTTTTGCACCATACTTGTTACTATCATTATTAAATGCTGAAACATTCTTTGCACACCATCTAGGGCGTAAGAAAGGACATTGAAATTGGTGGATTTTTTGTTTTTCGTATGTTGACAAAATCACAGGACCGTGTGTTTGTTTATGTTTACTCTTAAGGCCAAAGTCAGTCGAGGATCTGTATAACAACCACCGATTTGAAATTAATAGAATGAACTGCTCTAAATAATGAACCAATCACTTACACATCTACAATATGGTACGCCATGAAGACTTTATAAATAATGTCGATAATTTATTTTGCCAGAGAAGTATTGTTATCATCCAAAACACTAATGATGATGAAAAGAGATCCTCAGAAAAGATCTTCTTTCAATGATTGCAATTTGTTCTCCGGTACTTTTCAAATCTTATCGTTTGATTTTCATATTGGCTTGCAAATGAAATCACCGCTGACGTTTTGCCATTACTCCGTTCACATGAATCTTGTTCCTCTATAGTCAATTATTTCCTGAATATTTATTATATTCTGATCACAGTACAACAAAATTCCTTATTTTATTATTTACTAGCTGAACCCGGTGCGTGCGCTGCTACGCTTGCAGCTAAATGAATGCAAATTTAGTAGAACTGGCACTTTTATGGTTGGTTTTTGGAATGAGTTTTTTTCTTGACTAAGAAGGGGTTCAAAGTTTTATCAGAACATGCTTCTTACCCATGAAATACACATTTTGTGCTTTAGTTACCTGGATTATCCTCATTTTTGATTGAAATTAGTGTTTCATTTGTATGATAGCCCCCCCCCCCTTCCAGAGGGGGGAGGGGTCTCAAACCACCATACAATGAATGCTTTCAAACCCCCCAAATGCCAACATTTTTGTTCCATTTGCTTGATTAGTTCTCGAGTAATGCCGAAATTTGTATTTCATTTGTATGAGAGCCCCCTTCCAGAGAAGAGAGGGGATTCAAACAATCATAAGAACCTTCTTCAGCCCCAAAAACCCCTGCATACAAATTTTCACGCCAATCGGCTCTGTAGCTACCGAGTCTATAAGAGTCAGACAGACAGAAATTCATTTTTTTTATATATAGCAATCCTGCCTCTTAAAACCCCATATGCCAAATGTAGTTTGATTTGCTGGAATAGTTCTCAAGCTCTGCAGAAATTTCTGTTTCATTTGTATGAGAGATCCCCCTCCCCTAAAAGCTGGGGAGGGATCTTGAACTACCATAGAATTATTTTTCGCCTCCAAAAACCTACACATGCCAAATTTAGTTCCATTTGCTTGATTTAATCTTGAGTTATGTAAAAAAATGTGATTCATTTGTATAGGAGCCCCCCTTCCAGAGAGCGGAGGGGTCTCAATCCAACAAACAAACATGTTTTGCCTTAAAAAACCTCCACCTGCCAAATTATGTTCTATTTACTTGATTTGTTCTTGAGTTATGCAAAAATTTGTGTTTTATTTGTATGGGAGACCCCTCTTTCAGTGAGCGGAGGGGTCTCTCAAACCACAATATAAACATTTCTTGCCTTCGAAATCCTCCACATGCCAAATTTGGTTCCATTTGCTTGCTTAATTTTCGAGTTGAGCAGAAATTTGTATTTCATTTGTATGGGAGCCCCCTCTCCCACCATTGACATATTTATTGCTTTAAAAAACCTCCACATGCCAAATTTGGTTCCATTTGCTTGAGTAGTTCTTGAACTATGCCAAGACATTACACACCTCCAAATTTTTCGTTTTTATTTTTTCGGTTATAAGAAATTTGTGTTTCATTTGTATGGGGGCCTCCCTTTTCAGAATGGGGAGGGATCTCAAACTATCGTTGAAACATTTCTTGCCTTTAAAAACATCTACCTGCCAAATGTGGTTCTATTTACTTGAGTAGTTCTCGTAGTTCCAGAGGACGGAAGAGTTTCAAACTACCATAAGAACATGTCGCTCCTCCAAAAACCTAAAAATGCCAAATTTGGTTCCATATGCTTGATTAGTTCTCGAGTTATGCACAAATTTGTGTTTCATTAGTATGAGAGCCCCCTTCTTACAGAGGGCGGAGGGGTCTTGAGTAACCTTAGACACATTTTTTGCCTTCAAAAATTTCTACCTGCCAAATTTGGTTCCATTTACTTGATTAGTTCTAGAGTTATGCAGAAACTTGTGTTTCATTTGTATGGGAGCCCCCCTTCCAGAAAAGGGAGGGGTCTCAAACAACCATAGAAATATTTTTTGCTTCTAAAAACTCTCACATACTAAATTTGGTTTCCTTTGCTTGATTAGTTGTTGAGTTATGTAGAAAAGAGTGACTCATTTGTATGGAAGCCCCCCTTTTAAGAGAAGGGAGGGTCTCAAACCATCATAAGAACCTTCCCCGCCCGCCCAAAAACTTCTCTATGATGCCAATGAGGTTGAGACAGACAGACAGACAGACAGACAGACAGACAGACAGACAGACAGACAGACAGACAGACAGACAGACAGACAGACAGACAGACAGACAGACAGACAGACAGACAGACAGACAGACAGACAGACAGACAGACAGACAGACAGACAGACAGACAGACAGACAGACAGACAGACAGACAGACAGACAGACAGACAGACAGACAGACAGACAGACAGACAGACAGACAGACAGACAGACAGACAGACAGACAGACAGACAGACAGACAGACAGACAGACAGACAGACAGACAGACAGGCAGGCAGGCAGAAATCCATTTATATATATAGATAAGTATATGTATACAAAACACATTTTTATTGACTCAATAGAATATTGTTTCTTTGATTATTCACTACCCATGGCGAACACAGTTATAGCTGAATAATATTAGACATATTAAAAACACTCCAACGGCATAATGGCTGAGACCTACTCTGAATAACTAAGTTAACCCAATCCATAGCATACTTTTTGAATTTCCAAAACAACCTCTTATATCGTGGAACATTCCCAACAAACACCAATGCTGAATAACTGTTTGTTCAAACAAATTTGGAGAAGCTGTTCAGCTTTTTGTTCTAGAAAGCTGAATAACTTCTCCAAATTTGCTTGAATAAGCGGTTATTCGACACTGTATAAGAGCTATAAGAGTTACGAGCCGCGTGAGGTGGAAGGAAAAAAAACCAACAGCACAAACAGAATGAGAATGTTCAGGGAAGATGTTTGTTCAATTGATACAGCATTGTTTATTCGATTCATCAAATGATTAAAGGATGTTTCGATCAAAATTTGTTCGACTTAAACTTCATCGTGCTTTAAAAAAATTTGCACACCCCTCATTTTGAAGATGTGTGCGTGCTGCATCATGCCTCTATTTTGATTTTGAGATTAGCACTTCAGTTATCAAAATGTCGTCGAAGGAAGAGAAGCAACGCATCGAAATTTTGCACGTGCATGGCAAAAATCTAAACTACTCTCCCGCCATGTTGGCGAAATTGTTGAATGTGGCAAAATCAACTGTTACCAACGTATTAAAAGTGTTCGGTGAATGTTTGTCGACAGCCAGAAAAGCTGGATCGGGGGGAAATCGAAAGCCGGAGGTCACAGCGACGACAAAAAGAGTTGCCCGCTGTTTCGAGCGGAACCCCAACCTCTCCGTCCGAGATGTCGCAAAGAAGCTGGGAGTGGCGCCTTCGAACGTGGATAGAGCTAAAAAACGAGCTGAACTGTCGACTTACAAGAAAGTGGTGACTCCAATGCTGACCAATTAGACCAAAATACGTTTTATTTAAATGTTTCAAAAATGAGCTATATTAATGTAGAAACTATTCCTGCATACACTGCTTAGAAATTAAAAAAAAATGATCGTTTCCTCCAGAAAAACTTAATTTTATAAAACATATATGTCAAATGAATTAAATTATTTTAGAAAATCGCCAGACACATCAAAATGTCACCGTATAGTAACTTTAAAAGTTATTAATGTTCTGCCTAACAATATATCAACAAGAAAGAACTAAGACATCTTTTTTTCAAATGTCTTCGAATGATGTCTTTAAATTCTCGTAGGATATACGTATATAACGAAAAATGATATTCATAGAAATACTTGAATGTTTTGAAAAAAAGTGTATTTACCAGAAATATCTTAATAAGTTATGCATGAAATTTACAATATTTTAACGTATTCTAAATCATGCCGCATGAAATTGTACTGGAAAATTTACAGGTACATAAAAATGTTGCCAAATGTTTTGTTTGAACTTTCTTAGCTGCTTCAGAAGATCGGAGTTGTTTCATTGCAAATTTTGTGAAAATGTACGCCAAAGAGTTTGACGTACATAAAGAACGTCAAACTCTGTGGTCAATCAGGATGAATCCTAATTTGACGTACATTAGGATTCATCCTATTGAGACTCTTTGACCACTGTCATCAAACAGTCTCAATAGGATGGCCCTAAGCAGCGGAAGCCGTTAGGTTCGCCATGGAGCCGTGATCAAATCGGTTCATGCCAAGATTGCTCGCAACCCACTACGTTCCATATGGAATCTTGCCAAGTAAGCTATCATTTCTGAAAAATCCATGCGAAAGATCATCAAAAAAGACTCGCATACATCTTTCAAAGCTAAAATTTTTATTGTTGTTGGTGTTGAAATCTTCGATGCTTGTGTAAAAATCAATACCTGAGTGTATATCGGTATTTTGAAAAACCAGGCGCTTCCATTAGTAAAGGCCAACTTCTCTGAGGATCAACACGTTGTCCTACAACAGAATGGAGCGCCATATCACCGTCAAATCTCACCCAACGATGGCTGATGGAGAACATAAAGTTTTGGCCGAAAGATTTATGGCCCTCTAGCAGTCTGGACCTTAACCGCAATTTGGAAAAACTCTGAAATTAGGGTTATCAGCTTGAAGCTAGTGCGAAAAGGTATGATCTGGATTAAAGTGAAAGTTAATGATAAAGCCCGATTCAAAGTAAATTTGGACGCATTCATGTGATCATAACTCAAGAATTAAACAAAATACACGGTTGGTCAAAACGACAAACAAAAGGGTATTTATTCAGCTTTCAAACGATATATAACAAATTATTACATTTCACCGTTTCGAACGAACTGTCGCATTTTACTTGTGATCGATGCCATCATGATCTGCACAGTCGCTGGTGACACTGTACATACCGGCGAACTTATTCCACTTTAAACACATTTGTTGTGCATTTGTTACTTCTTTACCACATCCACGAAATTTTCGCTTGACAATTGCCCAACATTTTTCGATCGGTCTGAACTCAGGGCAATTCGGAGGATTAATCTCTTTGGCGGCGAAATTAACATTGTTTGCAGCATACCATTCTAGTACCTCCTTAGAGTAGTGGCAGCTGGCTAGATCCGGCCAAAACATAACGTTGGTCTTGTGTTGCCAAATGCAGGGTAAAATCCGCTTTTTCAGACACTCTTTAATGTAAACCTTTGACCTCATTGTGTGAGATGTGATGAAAACTTTGGTTTTAAGGCCACATCTGCAGATTCCTTGCCAAATTATTAGTTTTCGAGCTAACTTATCAGCAAAAACAAATTTATACTTGGAAGGGACTTTCCCACGACCAGTTGCCGGACAAAATTTTCGTCCAGGGTTTTTTTTATAATACATTTTGACATATGTTTCGTCATCCATTAAAATACAGCCATCAAATTTCGTCAAAACTCGTTCGCATAGTAATCGTGCTCGGCTTTTGGCCACTAAATTTGGTTTCAGGGAGCGATCCGGATGTTTACTGGCACAAAAATACTTATATCCTTCTCTTGAAAGGATATTACGCACGGTGTAAAAGTTGGAATCGTATTTCTTTGACAAATCACGTATAGAGACACCTAGGTTGCCTTGCACGTACCTCAACACCTTTCTTCTCAGCTCTGTGTCCCTAGTGCCACATTTATTATGGATGTGCTGTGCTCTATTCACACTCAGAGTATCCTTGTAACGTTTGATTACAAGACACACCGTTGACTTTGGGAATTTAACACTTTTGTTATTTTTGAGGCAGATCACGAAGGATTCTCTAAATGTTTATGAACAATTAATTTTCTTTTCTCAAGTTCCATGATCCGTAATTTCGAGATGCATCGATCAATCGAGAAAAACTTTTCTTCAATTTCTTTGTCAATGAAACATCAACAAATGCCTGTCAAACAATTTTTGTTCCAACCACGGCCGTGGTGTTACCGTGCGTCCAGATTTTCTTTGAATCGAGCTTTAATGTTCTGATTATAGTTAATGTTCATGCTCCTAGTGTTAACCAAATTTTATTCTAAGCAAATTAAGCGAAGTAACATCAGCAGTCAAAGACAGGAAACATGTTATAGTAATCGGGAATTTTAACGCATCATTTGGTTTATTGGCTCAAATTTTGCATAGTTTGTACGATAATAATTAGTTGCAAATAATTGTCGATGGCGTAAATGCCGTGTTGTTACATCCCGAGTTGAATTTTGATAAAATTTCCATTGCATCAATTCTCCGTGAGAAGACACCATTGCAAATTCACGACGCTCTTCTAATGTTTGAATGTTCATGAGCATACATCGAGTTTGATATGACGGCAAAGGAAACACAGCCCAACCTAACTTGCGGAGCGCGTATAACAAAAATTGTTCTTGTACCGACTCTCATCTTTCTTCATGTATGATTGAAAGGGTGACCAGACTACTAATTTCTATCATATAAGAGAAACGTATTATAACGCCTAAAATATTATTACCTCTGTTTATAATTGTATTGTAATGCTCGATGAATGTATGTTTCGAATCTAAAATTACACCTAAGGAGTGTATCGAAAATAAGCTATCCACAAACTTGCTTTCAAATTATGTTAAAAACTGATTCATACAAAAAATGATCCTTTATTGTACGAGGTTAAACTTGAACATAATGAAGACCGGATGAAATTTAAGTTATTCCTTCACGAATTTTCGAACTTTGGATCGAATGCTCTTCATCAAGTTCCGGACAAGTGTTACATCGCATTTTTTGGACGCTTGAGCCCAATTTTTTTTGAATTCCTGCATGTTCCCAGCTGCCTTACCAGTCTTCTTGAAGACCCTCTTCACGATTGCCCGGTAACGTTCGATGGGTCGAAGCTGAGGGCAATTTGGTGGATTGATATTTTTCTCAACGAAATCTATACCCTTTTCCGCAAGCCAATTGAGAGTGGTTTTGGCATAGTGAGCCGACGTTAAATCCGGCCAAAACAGTGGAGGTGTAATATGCTTCTTATATAAAGGCAACAATCTCTTCTGGAGACACTCAGCTCGATAGATTTCCGCATTTATAGTTCCGGTAGTGTAAAAAATGGTTGACTTCAAACCACAGGAACATATTGCTTGCCATACCAGTACCTTTCGACCGAATTTCTCCACTTGAATCGACCTGTCCGCATCGCTCACATCCTCCCCAACGACGGCGGTAAAGTATTGTGGACCTGGAAGGGTTTATGAGTCCTCCTTTACATAGGTCTCATCGTCCATCAAAACGCATGCATCCGGACGCTGCAAAAGACGCGAATACAATTTCCGGGCCCTTCGCCAATTTTCGCATAGAGTAACACCCTTCTCACTTAGCCATGTGCCCAGAACCTTAATTTTCACTTCCTTTTCAATACGCGACATTTTTAAAACGCAGAATTTGAACCCCACAAACAAGTAAACAAAAGAAAGCTGACAGTCAAACGCACAGCATGCAGTGTTCAGAGCATAAAAAACCATCACAAATACATGCGTAAAGGGTGTCCACGATGAAATTGCCACACACAAAATTGATTCGCAAAATTCATCCGATTGCCATCAAATTTTCAGGGATTGAGAAATAATTAGTCAACTTCATTTTAACATTTTACTCGTATTTTATTTACAGTCCATACGCAAATGCCCGCACCTTGGCCTTAACCCCGGCCATAAGATTCTGCACAACCTGTGAATCAACCGTTTTTTGCATGTAAACCCATACTTTCTTCAGTTCCTCGACTGTCTTCACTACCTTAGGTCGTTTAAGAAGGTGCTGCTTCATAATCGCCCAGTACTTCTCGATGGGGCGGAGCTCCGGAGTGTTGGGAGGGTTGAACATTTTCGGCACGAAATTGACCTTATTGTCCGCATACCACTTCAGCACGTCCTTGGAGTAGTGGCATGAGGCCAAATCCGGCCAGAAGATTGTTGGGACGTTGTGGGCCTTCAGGAGAGGAAGCAGCCGCTTCTGGAGGCACTCTTTTATGTACACCTGTCCGTTCATCGTATCCTGGGTCACGAAAGGTGCACTCCGCTTCCCGCACGTGCAGATGGCTTGCCAAACCAGGAATTTCTTCGCAAATTTGGACATCTTCTGAGTGCGGACATGCTCCGGAACGCTGAACTTATCCTTGGCCGTGAAAAACAGGTTGCCGGGGATCTGTTTGAAGTCGGCCTTCACATATGTTTCGTCGTCCATGATGCAGCATTCAACTTTCGTCAGCATGTTGAGGTACAACTTCCTGGCACGGGTTTTGGCGGACTTGTTCTGCTTCTCGTCGCGATTAGGGGCCTTTTGTACCTTGAACGTTCGAAGCCCAGCCTTAGTTTTGGCCTTCTGACAAAACTTCGGCTTAGGTGCAGCTTCTTAGCCACATCCCGAACGGAGGCGGTCGGATTTCGGTTGAATGCCACAACTACGCGGTTGTGAGTTTTGGTGTTGTACGGAATACTTTTTCCTTCACTTCTGGGCTTCCAATCGGTGGTCAACCGTTCCTCGAACCACTTAATCACTCGCGACACCGTGGAATTCGCGATTCCGAACGTTTTAGCGATGGAACGATGCGAGAGATCCTTGTTCTCGTGATGAATGCGCAAGATTTTATCACGCACGAGCTGTTCTTTCGACTCCATTTCCGCGAGTTTTAATCACAGGACTTTAAAACTTGCAGACTGTAAATAATGCACTATGAACTAAATCCACCCAAATTTTCATTAAATTCTACCCAACGGTTAAAAAGTCTAACTTCAACAATTTCATAGTGTGACGATTTCATCGTGGACACCCTTTACCACGATGTGGATAGCTTATTTTCGATCCACTCCTCCCTCCCTACCTTCCCCCCCCCTTCCTCCATTTTGATGCCTAATAATTGCAAAATTGGGAATGTTTCTTTTTCTACACTAGGAGATCGAGTTGCATTTTTTAACATTTATTTGCACCAGGCTTTTTTTACACCATGTATAAAACAACAGTATCTCATTTTTTAACGTTTTTATGTTTTCACATTTTTTATCTGTATATATATATATCATATAGTCAAGCAAATGGAATCAAATTTAGCATATGGGGTTTTCTGGAGGCGAAAAATGTTTCTATGGTGGTTTAAGACCCCTCCCCTCTCCTAGAAGGGCTGCTGTCATACAAATGAAACTGAAATTTCTTCATAACTCTAGATCTCATAAAGTAAATGGAACCAAATTTGGCATGCGGGGATTTTAAAGGCAATAAATGTTTCTGCGATAGTTCGAGACCCCTCCTCTCTCTCTGGTAGGGGAGGGGAGGCTGTGCTCCCATACAAATGAAACAAAAGTTTATACATAACTCGAGAACTAATCAAGCAAATGAAACTTAATTTGGCAGATAGAGGTTTTTGAAGGCAAGAAATGTTTATATTGTGGTTTGAGACTCCTCCGCTCACTGAAAGAGGGGTCTCCCATACAAATGAAACACGAATTTCTGCATAACTCGAGAACAAATCAAGCAAATGTAACCAAAATTGTGATGTGGAGGTTTTTGAAGGCAATAAATATTTCTGAGGTAGTTTGAGACCCCTCCGCTTTCTGGAAGGGGAGACTCCCATAAAAATGAAACATAATTTTTAGCATAACTCTAGATCTAACTAAGCAAATGGAATCAAATTAGGCATGTTGAGGTTTTTGGAGGCAAGAAATGTGTCTATGGCAGTTCAATACCCCTCACCATTTTGAAGGAGGGGGGGGGGGGCTCCCATACAAATAAAAAGCAAATTTCTGCATAACTCGAGAACTAATAGAATAAATGAAACCACTTTTAGCATATGGGGGTTTTTGGAGGCTAGATTTCTTTATGCATAAAAATGAATTTCTGTCTGTTTGTCTGTCTGTCAGACCTTTATAGACTCGGAAAGATCTGAACCGACCAACGTAAACATTTATATGAAAGGGTTTTTGGGGCTGGGGAAGGTTCTTATGATTGTTTGAGAACCCCAACTCTCTCATGAACGGGGGCTCATACATTTTTTTCATAACTCGAGAACTAAACAAGCAAATCGAATCAAATTTGGCATGTGGGGGGTTTTGAAGGCAAGAATGTTTCTATGGTGGTTTAAGACCCCTCCCCTATCCGAAGGGGAGAGGGGGTTTCAAACAAATGAAACTCAATTTTTTATAATAATATAAGAGCCCAGTGTGATGCTTCGAGAACTAATGAAGCAAATGGAACCAAATTTGGCATGTGGGGGATTTTTAAGGCAATGATTGTATGGTGGTTTGAGAAACCACCCCCCTGGAAGGGAGGGCTCCCATACAAATTAAACACAAATTTCAACCAAAAATGAGAATTATCCAGGTTACTTAAATACAAAACGTGTATTTCTCGGGTAAGAAGCATGTTTTGATAGAAATTTGAACTCCTGCTTATTCAAGAAAAAAAAACTCATTCCGAAAAAAAACCATAAACGTGCCAGTTTTATTAAATTTTCCTTCATTTAATTGCAAGCGTAGCAGCGCACGCACCGGGTTCAACTAGTTTCCAAATAAAGTTGGATGTCGTCAGCGTAAATTAAAAATTTTAGTTCCTTAAGAATAAAGGTTAAGTCGTGTATGTATGTATGTATGTAAGATAGCCACCATCCCATCTAAGACCTTGTCATGTATGCAGCTCCACTTAATAGCAAGATCAAATTGAGTTGCCGGGTTGTATTCACAGTAACGCTGTATGAAGGGCCAAAAACGGTGGGGCGGACCCGTAAGCAGAGACACTTACGCGAAACCCGCGGGAACATGAGATTCTCCTTCCAACGATACGATCCAACAAATCGAATAACCCAATTCGCAATACTTATTAAGCTTTCTACGGGATGGCTTGTTAAGAAGGGCGCGTCACTCTCACTGAAACTGTTGGAGTAGAATTCACAGCACCACAATCGAATCGGTAGGATAAAGAAAATGATACTGTTTGTTCCCTCCTAGACGCCGGTTGTCATACCACTCCATTGTCCAATTCCAGCTTGAGTGATACCCTGATGCTCCCTCCTTTCCCAATATATATTCAGTGTCATAAAGTAATATTTAAAATCTTGTGAATTAACATTATAATTATAAAAATATAGTGAATGAATATTATAATGACAATTATACAAAAAAGTGGTAATTATACAAAAAAGTGCAAAAACTAATTAATGTGATATAACCACAATGGAACTGACTCTTAGCTTCGGGTCTTTCCAAAGAATCCCTACTGAGCCCTTGCGGCACGTCAAGCCGGCCAGTTCAGCGCAAGGGTCTTAAGAATAAAGGTTAAGTCGTTAACAAATAAGATGAATTACAGTGGTCCTAAATGAGAGCCTTGTGGGACTCCCAAAGTGGCATGAATAGGGGTTGAATGCTTTCTTTTAAATTTTACTAATTGATCGCGAATGGTCAGGTATGATTCAAGCCATATGAGAAGTTTTGGCTTTATTCCTATTTTTTGCAATTTAAAAAGAAGTAAGGATATATCGACACGATCAAACGCTTTGCTAAAATCTGTGTGCAGAACTTCAACATGGTCTCCGTTATCCATTGCTTCTATAGAATAATTAACAAATTCGAGTAAATTTGTGGTAGTTGAGCGACCATTGAAAAATCCATGCTGATTAGTAGTTATTCTATTTTTTTACTGATCAAATATTTTTTTTATTAACAATCGCCTCAAAAAGTTTCGGAATGCAAAACATAAGGGCTATGCCACGATAATTACGAACGTCAGTTGTTTTACCAGACTTAAAAATAGGCACTAGAAATGAGTTTTTCCATAGTTGTGGAAGTTCTTCGGATTCCAGGGACATATTAAAAAGCCAAAATAATGGAGAAGTAAGCTCTGTAGCCAAAGTCTTCGTAAACAAAGGAGGTACACCATCAGGTCCTGAGCCCTTGAATGCATCTAAATGTCCTAAACCCTCAAAAATTCCGTGCACATTGATTTGAGTAACGCAAATGCCACTTGGGAATTCAGGATGGAAACCAATAAATTCACGATCGCGATCTGCTTCTGAGAAGATTGTATATGTTTCTTGAAAAAACTTAGCAAATAAATTACAAATTTCTTCTGAGTTATTGCTTTCAGTGCCATCAAAATACATTCTGGATGGAAAATTGTTCGACTTCAGTTTGGTATTGACATAATTTAAAAAAAGTTTTTTGGGCAAGATTTAATTTCACGTTCGGTTTTTAAATTATATCCTCAAAAGCGATATTTATGGCTGAATTAAGTTAATCACAAATATTCAAATAGTTTTCAAAATTTTCGGGACTGTTACAATTTTCATAAATGTTTTGTGCTTTATGCTTACGATTTTTTTAAGTTTTTTACTTGCCTGTTGAACCATACTGGGTTTTTTGAAAACACTTTACGTCTATGTCGTTTAACTGTTACTTTTTCTACTATTATTTTAGTCAACTTATTGTAGAACACTTTAGTTGCACTTTCGACATTAACTTCTTTCCTTAAGTCTGTTTTGCCAATCAATTATGTGTTTAGTTTATTCTTAATGTTTTCATATGTTGCTGATTTATATTCAAAGATTGGCCCCGAGCGAGTTGTTTTTAGTTCCAAACTTGAAAAAGTCACTCGGTGGGCAGAAATTTGCCACCACTGCCACAGAAGCCTACTATGCAGACCTCATGAAAACGTATTTTTCAGACGGGCTGAAGACGATCGAGCATCGCTGGGTCAAGTTTATCGAGCTAAAAAGGAAGCTTCGTTGAGAAATAAATCACCATTTTCCAAAAATTTCAAGTTTTCTAAGTACTTATCGGACTGCTCTCGTATTCTACATCAAACGATATTACCGTCACAGGTGAACAAACTTCAGCGCATAACATTACATCAATCCTTCAATGTCATTAACATTTCAACCACAGATCAATCTTGAAATGATAATTTCACCAATCGATCGAAATCAGGTTATCCGCACCGTTCTGCCTAAACGCTCGTTAACTTCCCTGAACCAGTTAAGGTTTTGTTTTTTTTTTCGTCGTCGAAACTCAATCGACACCATACCGCCCTAACACGTGGTCGATTAGCAGCGTTGAAAGACTGCTGTCTTCAAACTCCGACAACGGGTTCTATGTGACTGTGCCCAAGTTATTCTTCGAAACCGATTCCCCCGCACGTCACCGCCGAACGTTCGGAAACGAGACAAACAAATCGACTCTTCCTCGAGAGACATTTATTTATCTTATTTTCCGATTCCTCTCTGCCTGGCTGCACTCCTCCATTCCGAGTCATTCATCAGTTGAGAACTACATCTTCTGGTCGTCGTCGTCGTCGTCGTCGTCATCATGCACTCCGTGGTGGAGTTTTGTGACGGAGACACTCCATAATGCATATTTAAAAGTGTCTTCTCTAGTCGCTCCGATGCAGGCTGATGCATCCTCAAAACCCAAAATAGCTCTTTTCCGACCTTTCTTCGAGTTTTCCTTTTCTTTCTTTTCCCACTTCAGTTCCCTCTCGTGTGTATGTTGGCTGCTGATGAATGGAGGGCATATGTTAAATGTTTTATGGGTTCACACACAAGCTCACGTTTAGACCAGTGTACGGAGTTTGTGGTGGAAGTTTTTAAGCTACCGAAATGCGCATATCAGACGTGACGTGATCTATTGACGCCAGTTGTTGACCTTTTTTGGTTGGTGAATGTTGATGAATTTGTGGAGGGAATTGCTAGAAAATTGATATGCGATAGTTAAGGAACGTGCTTTCCACAGCATCCAAAGAGATTCGCTCTCGCAAAGGGAATGCCCAATCAACGCGCGTAAAAAAATAATGGGAAATGCCGTAAATTTGAATTACCACCGGTGCTCTTCAAGATAATTTAAAGGGAACAGTTTCGAGTGGATCAACCTTTGCCTCGAAGAGTGCATCTACGTATTGTTGATGAAAAGTGGGTGACTTTCGCTCGAATTCGATGGATCCTGCTTCCTGTATTAAATCCCCAACAGTCATTAGATTTCCAATTTTCCTCATCACTTCACACTGGCAATTTCCGAGGCATATAGATCCTCTCATTTCATCTAGGATTTCATTTCCCCTCCAAGGAGACTTTGTTTATATAGGCTCAGAAGAGGTTCCCCTTCCTGCTCATTGCAAAAGTCCCAACGACGAAACCGAGATGGTGTCAAATCAAATTAAGAATTTAGTCTGTTTATATTGGCATGATGCGCTGCCGGGTTGTACCCGATGGGGGGAAAAGCAAACCTCGCCAAACGCAGTGGAAGAAAATGAGATTGAAGAGGCTTCCCTCCGGTCCTTGTTGGTAATGTTTTTAAGAGCGTTGTTTTCTAAACTCAATCTAAATGACGACGGGCGTTTACGTTCGTTTTGAACTTTGAGGAGGGAGTTGATAGAAGATTGGCTGCATAAATATATGGTAAGTGGATTAGACGAAAATTGAAGGAAAGCAAGAATTGTGGCGAACGTTGAAACAAAATATTGAATGGGAAGATTGTCTTAAATTTTTTTATTGTATAATATTTTAATTGTAGAAACGCCTATTTTGAGTATAACTGACCTTATGTTTTCTTATTTTCATTTCCAGGTATGTACGGCAGTATTGATGGAAGTGACTTTGAAAGTATTACCTGAATTCTGGTTGATGTTGGAATGAGCCATTTCCATGTGAGTTCAATTCTTTTTTTTCCCAATACAATGAATCCATCCAGCATAAAAACTCCTTTAACCATCTCATGATTTCAATCCCACAAAACAGCCGTTACTTCTCAGCCCCATATTTCAGCCAATCCTTTATTTACCACTCCATAACTGTCAGGCAACAAATTACGCAAATAGCTCTCTTCCCCTCTCGAAACGCAATTTCAAGCCGTCGTCCGTCGATAATACCGCACACACACACAAATCTTATTAAAAATCAATTACAGCAACACTTTCTTCGACAACTCCCATGGGACCCCATGGGACCACACGTTCCACACAATCAGCGCCTTTCTTGTGGCACGGCGTCATCGCCGGTCGTCATTATTTAGGATGACATTTACGACCACATTCCCCTACTTGCACCACACTGACTGCCGGGTTTGAGCGAGTGCTGTCATCACACACGGTCGAAGAGGGCTGCAACCCGACGAACGACGAACGGCGGAGACGATGGCGCGATGATGGGTTCTGGGTTGCGAGGGAAATTTATGCGATTGTTTATCAAAAGGTTACGGCCTCACAACCGTCTTCGACACACTGAACTACGGCTGTCACTGGCGGTTTCGGTTCAGTCGGTTCTTGGCACAGGTTCGGCGCTATCTCCCTGTAAAGTGGTGGAATGTTAATTTGATCGAAAGTGATTAGGCCGAATGGGATTGTTTTCGACAAATAAATAAGCCGTTTTCCTTGGGTAAGGAACGGGCAGGAAACGAGCCATTTTCGAGGTAATTTAAGAAGTGAAGCAATTTGGCAAGCTGCAGCTGATTTGTTGCATTTGTTGATGCAGGGAATTGTTTGGTTTCGTCCGCATTTTCTTTGCTGAGAATTATTCAGGAAGTTTAGAAGATACTCCTACAATTTTTTTTTTTTTTTTATATATTTCATATCCAGATTACAAGTTTCACGAAATGACCCAACAAGTGCAAAAACAAACAACGAAAGCGTGGAAAAGCTTTTCACCCTCCATTCCCCCCCCCCCCACCCACAAGACCCATACAAACAAAAGACCACACAAAAACACCAAACCAATAAACAAATTGATCAATTTTTTTTTCTACAATAAAGAAATTACTCCAAATTAGTTTTTTCAACAAGCGGTTTGACACCGCTGTTGTTTGTTGGGGGCCCCCCCTAAAACACGGAGACACTCGTTGGCGTACCTCGGCAATGTTGTTTTTTTCACAATAGCGAAGTGAGAGGGTGCGACTGAAGATCGTTTCCCAAGTAACAATTTTAGTTTTATTCCCGCCGTATAGCACTCCTCCCGGCTTTGTCGATAAAACCACATTCAAAACTGTTTTGTCTACCAACACCTCCTCTATGCTTCTTTAAAGCCAAAATTTGTACAAAATGGCCCACTCTATAGACGGTTGTGAAAACAAGTTAATAAAACCTTTATAAGAACATAAATATTTTGAAAATGTTCTAGTGAAAGATGTTATGACCACTTGAGAACCTTCATAAAACCTTTTGGCTGCCATGAAAACCAGAATGTGGCCAAATGGCCACAGCTGTCAAACTTCACTGTGAAATCGAGGTTGTTTTTTGTTGTTCTGCTTTGTTCGATTCTCTGCTCTTCTGATTCATATAGCAGTAAAAAAAGGTTTGAAATTTTGTTTGATAGCAAAATATCCAAAACAAATTGTGTTTTCTATAGCGTTTTATGCTCCAAATTACATGCGCATTTATTTTTATGGTGAATATTGGCACGATAAGAGATGAAAATTAATGCGCCTCGGAAATTATGCGAATTTACAACAAAATAAATCAAATTAAAACAAATATATTCGATAAATTAATCATGAATTTCCTGAAAAGTGCTTGGAATTGGATGAGATTATCTAAAAGAATGCCAAAATTAGTCTCCGATCTACAGTTTGTTTGCATACCATTGAAAATTTGATGCATTTATTTTTCCACATTTCAATTATTTCTTATATTTCAATATGGCGATTGGAAAAAAATCACAGTTTTGCCATAAAGCCAATTTTTCTTCGCAATGACTATTATAAAACTATTTGGTTTTACGGTGACTTCGTTCAATGCCAATTTGCCGTTTAATGCATTTACTGAAGGCAAAATGGTTTTAAAATGCTTTTTCAACTGACCATAATAAGATAATATCAATGAGTCCTAAAACGGCATTTCAATACAGCATTTTACGAGTTCATAAAGTCGAAATAAAACCTTTGATAGGAGTAAAAGGAATTTGAGAAACAAGGTTTTAAGATCGTTGTAAAGAAGCTGTGTAGGTTCTCATAAAGCTGACTAAAATATGAAACCTATTGGCACCTCTTGGTGCCATAATAAAACCAAATTGATTTCAAGTGGCTTTCATAAAACATTAATAAAACTTAATAAAGCTGGATGGTGTTAGCAATGTTACTTGGGAAAATTCCAAGTAAAGCTTGCTTCAGATAGAATTGGAACAAAAACAATTGTCTGTATTTCAGTTATTTATTATTGAATTCAAGATCTTTTTTTATACAAATGTAGCGTTTTCTTCAGTCTTTTAAGAAAAAATACGGATAAAATTATTCGTCACGGTTTCGAAGGAATTCTCGATTTTTTCCTGTAACACGGCTCATTAGGCGGCGCACACCTTCTTCGTCCATCGTTTTAGCTATCTTATTCCACCAGGTCTTCATCTGATTGATGTCTTTGACAACCTTTCCCTTTGCCTTGAGTCTCCTCTTCATGATTGCCCAGCATTTCTCAATAGGGCGGAACTGGGGGCAGTTGGGTGGGTTAAGGTTTTCGGAACAACCTGGACCCCTTTCTCTGCATACCATTCTTGAACGACTTTGCTGTAATGACAGCTTGCCAAATCTGGCCAAAACATTACGGGATGGTCGTGGGATCGAATGAACGGCAAAATTTGTTTTTGGAGACACTCTTTTTGGTATAGTTCCGACGTCATTGTCTTATTTCTAACGAAAACTTTCGTTTTTTTGCCACAGCTGCAAATGCCCTGCCAAATAATGAATTTTCGTGCAAATTTGTCGGCAAAAACAAATTTAAATTTGGCTGGAACATCCCCCCGAGCCGTTGCCAAGTAAAATTTTTGTCCTGGGATTTGCCCGAAGTCAGCCTTGACATAGGTTTCATCGTCCATCAGAAGACACCCGTCGAACTTGGTCAGCACCTGGTCGTATAGCTTCCGAGCACGGATTTTGGCCACACTATTCTGTTTTATGGTCCGATTTGGCTGTTTGCTAGCTCGATACGACTTGATTCCTTCCCGGAGTCGAGTTCTCCTCACGGTACTATGGGCAGCACCGAATTTTCTGGCCAAATCACGGTCCGACAGATTGGGATTCCTCTTAATCGTCTTCAAAATCTTACCACGCAGTTTCCGGTCGACAGTTCCACTCCGACGATTGGCTTGAGGCTTCCGAATCGTCGTCAATGTTTCCTTATACCGTTTGATAACGCGCCATACGGTATTTCTGGGCAATTTCAGCTGTTTAGCTAGCCTAGATGCAGACCACAATGGATTTTCCAAATAACTGTGAACAATTTTTTCCCTTCTTTCGGCTTCCATGTTGATTGTTTACAAAGTACAGTCGATTTGTGGAATGTCAAAAATACATACGTGAAGCTGACAAAATTCCCAACACGTGGGCGTCAAGAACTTTCAAATCCGTCCACCAGGAGCGCCACAATATGAGCAAAAGTTTGTTCCAATTCTAAATGAAGCAAGCGTTACGTTAAAAAAATCTAGTTTGAGGACGATTTAAATCAACAGTAAGGATGCTGTTGGGACCACTCACAAGTGTGGATAGTTTCTTTCAATGGAATACAAGAATATGTTGAATATCCAATTTGACGACCGATTTAAACCAACAACAAGGATCCTGTTGGGACGACTCACGAGTGTGGGTGATTAATAGAAAAAGATCTTATGTTACACAACAATAACACATCTACACTACCTAGAATCACCCTCCCTAAAACTCTGAAGCAGATAAAAATAAAAAAATAAAAATTCCATAGAAGACAAAAATGCTATTAATACAAATTTCCAACTTGAATGATGTAGGGAAACTGCCCCCATATTAATCTCATTGTTCCTATATACATCCTACGATGAATCAAACAATTGGGCAGTTGAAGGATCGGTTTCCTTTTCTAATAATGTTTGCTTACGTTAAATAACTACAACAAACATTACTTACTAATCCTGTCACGTGTATATCGTTTTATTTCAAGTAGGATGAATTGCAAAGTGAAGAGGTTGTTACGTTTCTTGATAAGTTGAATTATTCCGACGCTGATTCCCGCTTTGTTGGCCAAATCACGTATTGACATTTCCTGGCAGTTCATCCAAAGAACAGTGTTCCTCAAACTTTACAATTGCGTGATAAATTTCAAAGCGCTTCGCCAAACTTTAATATTTACGTCTTTTTTAATGCGCGACATTTTGAAAACGAAGAATTTAAACCGTGCAAACAAGTAAATAAATGAAAGATGACAGTCAAACGCACAGCATGATATGATGAAAAATTAAAACCATCTCAATTAAACGCGTGCAACGTAAATTTTAGTGGATAGCTTATTTTCGATACATTCCTTATAGGGGCCAAATTGGGTTTATTATAGAAATGGCATCCTGTAGTCCCTGAGGAAAGCTGTTCAGTACATAGTTGGCCAACTTTTGGTGGCATCAACCATCCAGTAAGGCACCAGCGGGACCTCCGGAAGACCGGCAACAACTTTGAATTTATGAAATTAGTCTTAGAACTCTACTGTTTTCCTTTAAAGTACTTCTATAAATATAACTTGAATATATTTCCAGTTGTGACCAGGAAAATCACCTCTGAGGCTATTTGGTAGCTTTCCAAACAGATGATTCGGAGCAACCCTTAATGTGGTCATTTTATGAAATACGTGTAAAAACTCTTCCGTTGTTTTTTTTTTTTTTTTTTTTTTTTGAAAGTACTGGGAATGGGTAGAAATATGTTGACATGATACTCGCTTTATTGGAAGCCGAGAACACCTCTGCACTCCCACGAGAAACCACTGGGATGTTGGATAAAATGGTGGGGTTTGCAGCGTGATCCGTTTTGGTAAACGGAGTGATGAATTCAACTGACGTCGGCAGCGAATAAGATATTTAACTGTGTTCCGGATTTATTCTCTGTACAGAGATGCACATTAAAGTTATTTAAATTTTGTCACCGATTTAAACCATCAGTAAGGATGCTGTTGGAGCCACTCACAATTGTGGGTGGTTTATTTCAATGGAATACAAGAATACGTTAAAAACATCGAGTTTGAGTACCGATTTAAACCAACAGTAGGGATGCTGTTGGGACCACTCACAAGTGTGGTCGAAAAAGAAGGAATGGTTGTGGTTATTAGAAAAAGATCTTATGTTACACAGCAATAACACATCTACACTACCTAGAATCACCCTCCCTAAAACCCTGAAGCAGATAAAAATAAAAAATAAAAATATCATAGAAGACAAAAATGCTATTAATACAAATTTCCAACTTGAATGATGTACATGGCATTTTAAGACACAATTAAATTAGTTGACCATGTAAAAAGCGGCTACAGTAAGTCAATACGAGAACATAATATGCGTATGTACAAAATATATCTGACATCCACTGGTTTGTTACTGAAAAAATATAATTAGATATGTACTAATATCCTAATAGTCCTGGAAAAGCTGAACACAGAAAATATCATTCCGAATATCAAAAATATAATTTCAATGAAAGATATTTTTTATAAGACGTGTTGTTCAAACATGTCTTTATACTGTTCTAGTTACATTTCTATGATAGCAATTGGAGCGATCGAAGAGCCCAGTGTGATGGTTTCTGAAAAAATGGCTTATTTAATTATTATACCACTAAACACAATATTAAAATATAATCCTATTCTGCCTTCTAGCCATTCTTTTAAGAATATAGTAGTTAATGTTCATAAATGCAAATTCAAAGTAAATGTTATGCTGAAATGCTGAAAAACAAATTCAGCCTTTTATCCATGTCATGTTGTTCCAGGCTCCTGACATAAATGGTTTTGGAATGCAAAGATGATTCCAAAGCCTGCTGAAATCATTAATTGATATGAGAATGGAAAATTATATGATATGATTTACAGATCGCCCCCCCTCACTTCGCTATTGTCAAAATTACAACATTTTATTTTTTTTAAAAAAACCCTTTTTTCTTTTATATTTTTTTTTTTTTTTTCCCCCCTACCCTCTTTTTTTTTTTCGTAAAAAATTTTTTCCCTTTTACTTGTTCGTTATTCGTGTTTTAAGATGGAAAGTAAGCAAATCCCCCTAAAAATCCGTAAACTCATCGTTCGAGACCACCAGAACCATGAATCGTTCCGGAAGATTGCTGCTAAGTATGCTTTAAGCTACTCTGGTGTAAGGAAGGTATGGAAGAAATTCGAACAATGTGGAAGTGTGGCAGACAAATCAGGTCGTGGGAGAAAGCGGCTTACGTCACCACGCGAAGATTCGAGAATCGTACGAGAAGCAAGAAGATGCTCATCATTAACCAGCCGTGCTATACGTGAGAACTTGAATCTGAAGGTATCCGAAAGAATTATTCGCTACAGGCTGCAAGAAGCTGGATTGAAGAGCAAGTATGCAAGTCGAGGCCCTCTAATCAGAAAAGTGAATAGAATCAAACGATTGAAATTTGCTCAAAAGTATGCGGAACAGCCCGTAGAATTCTGGAAACGAGTGGTATGGTCTGATGAGCGCAAATTTGAACTGTTTGGCAAGAAACAACGCCCTCGTGTTTGGATAAAGTCGGGAGAACGCTTATTGGATCAGAACGTGCAGAAAACTGTAAAACATGGTGGCGGAAGTATTATGGTTTGGGGGTGCTTCTCGTGGTCCAGCGTTGGAAATCTCTTAGAAATCGAAGGTATCATGACTGCTGATCGTTACATTGATATAATCAATGAAAATCTGGAGGAATCGCTTCTTAAAATGGGGCTTGAGGAAAGCTTCATTTTCCAGCAGGACAATGACCCAAAGCACACAGCACGAAAGTCAACTGCATTCTTCAAAGCAAATCGCATTAAACTGTTGGAATGGCCACCACAATCACCTGACCTCAACCCGATTGAAAATTTGTGGTCGATTTTGGATAGACAGGTGGATAAAGGCGAAGTGACGAACAAAACCAAGCTTTTCAAAGCTTTAAATGAAGCGTGGCAGAACATCGATTAAACATATCTGCACAACCTCGTCGAAAGCATGCCACGACGTCTACAAGCAGTGATCCAGGCAAAAGGTGGACATACTAAGTACTAAAAGCTTTATATGTATACTGTGTTTTCTTTACAATTTCTCTTGTGAGCACTTTATTTTTTTCCAGTCGATAACAGAAAAGGTTCAATAAAAATTAAGATATAAATTTCCAGTCCTAGATTTTTATTATTTTCTTTGCACGAAACGATAAAACGGAAGAATAAGATGAATTATGTCGAATACAGCTCAAGGTTTTCTCTGAATGTGTAAAGGGTGTCACTCTTCAAGATTATTCGTTTTGGTGAGCACTTTATTTTTTCCAGTACTGTAGCTAACCCTTGCACTGATGGTGGGTTCTTATCACATCATTACATTGAAATGTTTCACGATAATATTACTCACAGTACTAGTAATTCTGTGGAGCTAGTTCATATAAGAAAACGTTGATAAAGTTTATTACAGGTCGGACTCGATTATTCGGAAACTCGATTATCGGGGATTCGATTATCCGGAGTATTTTTGTTACGATTTTTTTAAAGTTTTTATGCAGAAATTTGAAATAATTGAGTATGTATAGTAATATATAGCATGATTATTATCACACTATTGGACGTAGCTAGAAGGAGAGGGCTGGAAGGCTTGTTTCGTAAGATAAAACTCGATTTACTGTAGTGTATGTCAAATTCATCAATTCCAATGAGTATATTTATTTAATTTCCATTCAAAATATGATAATTTGAAGAAACATGAACGTAGCTACCCAACAAACATCGGTGTTGAATTAGAGCTTGTTCATGCAAATTTGGAGAAGCTATTCAGCTGTTTCTTCTAGAATATGTATGAATATGATGTTTGTTGGGTAGGAATAGGAGGGGCTGAATATTTTTAGTCTTGATTATTAGTTGTATACGGTCAAAACTATAAATTGATAAGATATGTATTTCAATATTTTTGATCATTTGAACAAACATGATCGTAGCAATAAAGAGGAGGGCTCGGGATAGGGGTTGTGTTTCAACGTGATCTTGTTGATACCCTCATTTGTTACATTGTCATCGCAGAACCTTTGTAATTACATTCGTGGTTAATAAAACTAGTAAAATTTGCCAAGTAACTTATTGTTTATTTAAGCATAAAAACATATTTATGCATTTAATAACAACGCACGAGAAAAAAAATCAAACTCTCTGTGAACCAATTATTTTCTCTGGAACATTTCCACGTACTTCTCGTAGCAGGAGTTGTCTTTCTAATGGAAGTCCGTTTTCCTCTGCCCAAGCAATTACTTGATCGATTCCCGATAAAGCTGCTTCATTTGAAATACAATTCAGATCAGAAACGTCATCCACATCAATCTGGTGTGGTTCCAAAACTGGTGAAGCACTTGATTTTTCAACAATTGCAACTGAATTTTCGCCATCGTAGAATGATGTGTTCGGGTGCAAAACGATGTTCACAATATCACCGTCGTTCAAGACGTCAAACTCCATGTCCACTTTGTGTATGGTATTGTCCTGGTCCATCAATTTCTGCTTAATCGATAGCAAGCGTTCTCGTACAACCGCCAACGGGACGTCATCTTCATCATCGAATTCTGGTTCTGTGAACAGCATTTTCCATGATTTGGCAATGGAATCAGCCGGTACCTCGTCCCAAGCCTCGGCTACCCAAAACATAGCATCCTTGATGTTGATTTTCTTGACCATATCGTCGAATTCTCCTCGGCGTCCAAGAAGCTCACGCATAAGCTTGTAGTTGGACTTGACCATCTGGATGACGTTCTGGTCCATTGGCTGCAACAAGGCTGTTGTGTTTGGTGGTAGGAAGATTGTAGAGATTGTTCCATCTGCAGTTCTAAGTTCATCGGTGCTACAATGTGCGGAACAGTTGTCCAGCACTAAGACAGCCCTCACCGGCAGTTTAGCACCTTCCAAAAATGCCGTGACCTTAGAAACGAACTCCTTGAAAAACTACTCCTTAAACAACTGCCGGGTCATCCAGGCATTTTTTGATGAAGCATAGTATACGGGCAGCTCATAGATGTTCTTCAATGCTCTTGGTCGTTTTGACTTTCCAATCATCATAAGCGGAAGTTTGAACGAACCATCGGCATTTGAACAAGGCATAAATGTCACACGCTCCTTGTTCCCCTTTCTTCCTGGAGCTGATGGTTCGTCCATTGTGACAAATGTTGACGAAGGAGTGCATTTAAAAAACAGCCCGCTCTCGTCCGCGTTGAACATCTGGCTGGAAGATAAATGCCGAACGATGGTTGCAAAATGTTCAATGTACGAATCAACGGTTGTAGCATTGTTCGAAAGTTTCTCTCCCGTAATGAGAAAACGTACGAGACGTAATTCCTGTTTGTAAAAAGTCGGGGAACGTAAAGAAAGATTTCGTGTAAAATTATGTATCCTCAAACTGATAAATACGCAATTCGACAATAGATGTGTTTGATTGAATTTATTTTCTCATCTCTTTCAACTCATTCTTGTGTGCTAAAGGACGCTTGCATGTGTCGGTCTCTGGGTACAGAAATTTACATGGCATTTTGGTAGTGTGTAGTTACCAAAAAAATTAGAGCTCACATTCGACAAAATCACATTCACTAAAATCACTTTTATTCACGAGATAGGTGAAATTCTAACTAGTGAAAAATAAGTAGAGTAGACAAACCCAAAGTGAGTAGAAAAATCTCAAATATGAAACCAATACGGATAGGTTAAGAAGTGGTAGTAGTTAGTTAAGGTTGAGGAATTCTAAAATTTACCAGCAACGCAAGGCATTCAACGCGTAAACTGAAACCACCAAAATATGCAGAATACTACTAAAATGAATGAACAATCCGGATTGTAAAATTAAACAGGAATAAAATAGGATTTAAAAAGAACAAAACATTCTACTAACTTGTAGCAGCAGTCAGCAACTTTTGAACGCTGCAGTTAGTTCGAAAATGCCTTGAATTTCCAGTTTCCAGACCATAAGACAATAATAATATGAACTTCCATGGTGGCGGTCCGGAGAGGTTTCTCTGTACTTGCCTCACAAAATATAAACTCATGCATTGATGATGGTTGAGACATCGGATGAGCTCTCAATCAACGACTGCGGAAGTGTCATAGTACAACACTAATTTTGATCGTTTCGATGATTGCGAATATACTTGAAAAATAACTCTTGATAGAAAGCACTATTGGTAGTCCTAGAAAGGACTGTTTTGGGTGTGTGGAACATAACATTCCAAGTTTATTTCTTGGAAGCGTCCTTCTTCGGGGCAGCTTTTTTCGCTGGGGCGGTCTTTTTCGGCTTCGAGGTCTCTGGTTTCTAGGCCGTAGTCTTCGAACCGATGCACCGGATCCCTTGGTTTGGACGAACTTGCCCTTCTCAAAGCTATGACACCCTGCTCTCATGTCTTTGACGCCCTGCTCCGGAATGGATGGATGTCGGCATATCCTTCAGATCTTTCGTATTCCTGGCAATCAGCTGCTACTTCGTTTTGGCCACGAAATTATTGGAGTAGATCCTCCGTTTGAGGTTCGCCCAAAATTTTTCTATCAGTAGAATGGGCCGAGGCCACGTTCGTCGGAAAGACCTCATCCTCCTTCGAGTGATACTTCTTGATGAAAGCGGCAATTTCCGGACGGCACTTCGTACTGTATGTTTCCCCGTTCACCGCAAGCCCCGAAGAAAAGAACAGCAGCTTAGACATTTTCTTCTCGTTGAGCGTCTGCCACAGAAGAATCTTCTTCGGGACCTTGTGGTTTGTAAATATATTTTGAGTCAACACTTACCTCCTGGTGGGGGACGTAAAGCACCCGGTCCCTTGTCAGTCGTTGCCGTCTAGCGTCAAGTAGTTCTGGCCATCCATTATGACCACGCTTTGCCGAAAACATGTTTTTCACAAGCACTTTCAGCCGCTCCTTTTGGGTGATTGCCAGCTGCTCAGACACTGCCGGCCTTGACTGACGCTTCGGTATAACAATGTACATCTTACTCAGGTACTTCGCCGTTTGGTCGATTCTACTAACCTCTCGGCCCAAGGCGTTTCCGGTCTTCTTCTTTAGCTTCTATTGCATTTTATGGTCGCGCAGCACGGAAACAGGATTCCGTTCCGGATGAAGTTGAAAACGAAACTATGATATAGAGGACCCAGCCCAAGCAGCACAAAACAGTCGAAATTGGTTAAACCAACTTGATTGTTACTTAATTGAATCATATTGAAATTATTTCAACTGATTTGCAACAGGTGTGCTACTAGGGAGTAAAAACGAAGCGGAAAATATTATTCTTAACTGAATAAATGTGAAGAAGCGAATTGAAATAGGACTGAAGGATGTGATGTGAAGCAAGTTGACGAAGAAGTGAAAGTAAAATTATAAATATAGAAAGAAGATGAAAATACAGTGAAAATTAGATAAAAAAAAACATAAAACAAAACATCATAAAGAAGAAGCGAAAGGAGCGAATCGAAAGTAGAGAATCGAAAGTAGAGAATCGAAAGAAGAAAATCGAAAGGAGATAATCGAAAGGAGAGAATCGAAAGGAGAGAATCGAAAGGAGAGAATCGAAAGGAGAGAATCGAAAGGAGAGAATCGAAAGGAGAGAATCAAAAGGAGAGAATCGAAAGGAAAGAATCAAAATGAGAGAATCGAAAGGAGAGAATCGAAAGGAGAGAACCGGAAGAAAAGAGGCGGAAGATGAAAAGCAGTAGAAGAGAGGTAGAAGAAGAGAGGCTGAAAAAGGAGAGCGGTCGAAGAGAAACGAAAACAGATTAGAAGAAGAAGAGAAACGGAAAATGAGAATCGGAAAAACAGAAGCGGAAGAAAAGAAGTGGAAGAAAAGAAGCGGACGAAGAGAAACGGAAGAAGAAAGCGGAAGAAGAGACACGGAAGAAGAGAAATGGAAGAAGAGACACGGAAGAAGAGAAACGGAAGAAGAGAAACGGAAGAATATAAGCAGATAAAAAGCAGTGCAAGAAAAGAAGCGGAAAACAGAAACGTAAGAGTAAAAGCCGATGAAGAGAAGCGGAAGAAGAGAAGCGGAAGAAGAATAGCGGAAGAAGAAAAATGTAGAAAAAAGCGTAAGAAGAGAATCAAATAATTGTAAGCGAGAAAAGAGATGTGGAAGAAAATTAGCGGAAGAGAGAAGTGAAACAAGAGATGTGAAGAAATAGCAGCCAAAGGAGATAATCTGAAGAAGAAGCAGTATAAGAGAAACGAAAGTAGATTTGAAAAAGAAGAGAAACGGAAAATAAGAATCAAAATAACGGAAAACAAGAGAAGCTGAAGTAGAAGCAGTATAAGAGAAACGAAAGCAGATTAGAAAAAGAAGAGAAACGAAAAATAAGAATCAAAAGCATAGAAGAGCAAGAAGAGAAACGGAAGAAAAGAAGTGGAAGAAGGGAAGCGGGAAAACAGAAACAGCTGAAGAAGAGTGGAAGGAAGAAACGCAAGGGAAAAAACGGATGAAGAGAAGCGCGAGAAAAAAGAAACGGTAGAATAGAGGTAGGAATAAGTGAACTGGAAGAAGGGAAGCGAAAGTGAAGAAGCGGAAAAAGTGAACCGGAAGAAGAGAAGCGGTAAAAGAGAAACAAAAGCAGTTTATCGATAAAAGAGAAATGGGAAATGAGAATTGAAAAAATAGAAGAGGAGCAAGAAAACAGAAAAAGAAGAAGAGAAGCGGAATAAAGAAATGAATAAAAAACAAAAGAAGAGAAACCAAAGGAAAAGAAACGAAGAAATCGGAGTAGAAGAAGATGAGGCGAAGGACAGAAGTGGAAGAAGAAAAACGAATGAAGAAACGCTGACGAAGGGAGAAAAAAGATGAGGAACGGAAGCAGAATTTTGAAAGAAGAGAAGTGGAAGAAAACGAGAGAACAAGAAAGCTCATGAAAAAAACTCAAGAAGGACAGCTGAAAAGGAGTTGCTGAAGAAGAGAACCTGAAGCAGTGAAGTGGAAGTTGAAAAGCTAAGAGAGACAAGAATATTCAAATAAAGAAGTGTGAAGAAGCTGAGAATTGGTGGAACAAAATTTCACCGGCACGAATGCACAATTTTCTGCTCTTCTGATTCATTTAGCAGTAAATAAAAGCTAAGACAAAAGTTCTATTGTTGCGGGAAATTTTGTTTGATAACAAATTGAGTTTTTAACAGCGTATCATGCCAAGTAACAATTTTAATTTTTGTTGTTGATGAAACTACAATCAACACTGTTTTGTCTACCAACATCTCCTCTATACTTCTTTAAACCCAAAATTTGTACAAAGTGGCCCACTCTATAGACGGTTGTGAAAACAAGTTAATGAAACCTTTATAAGAACATTAAGATTTTGAAAATGTTCTAGTGAAAGATGTTATGACCACTTGAGAACCTTCATAAAACCTTTTGGCTGCCATGAAAACCAGAATGCGGTCAATTGGCCACAGCAGTCAAACTTCGCAGTGAAATCGAGGTTGTTTTTTGTTGTTCTGCTTTGTTCAATTCTCTGCTCTTCTGATTCATTTAGCAGTAAAAAAAAGGCTTTCATACAACTTTAATAAAACTTAATAAAGCAGGATGGTGTTAGCAATGTTACTTGGGATGCTTTATATACGCATTTAATATTGTGGTGAATATAGGCACGATAAGAGCCGAAAATTAATGCGCCTCGGAAATTATGCGAGTTTACAAGAACAAATACAAAATTAAAACAAATATATTTGATAAATTAATCTTAAATTTCCTGAAAATTTAAGGAATTCAATAAGGTTATTTAAAACAATGCCGTAATTGGTCTCTGATCTACAGTTCATTTGCATTACATTGAAAATTTGGTGCATTTATTTTTACACATTTCAATTACTGAGATTTGTGATTTTTTTTCCAATCGCCATATTGAAAGATAGGATCAATATGGCGATTGGAAAAAAATCACAAATCTGCAATAAAGCCAAGTTATCTTTGCAATGACTACTTTAACACCTTTTGGTCATTAGGTGACTTTTCTCAATGCCAATTTGCTGTTTAGTGCATTTAAAATGCTTTTTCAACTCACCATAATCAGATGATATGAATGAGTCCTAAACTGGAATTTAATGAGTTCATAAAGTCGAAATAAAACCTTTGATAAAAGTTAACGGAATTTGAGAAAACCAGATTTTAAGATCGTTTTAAACAAGCTGTGTAGGTTCCCATAAGCCTGACTAAAATATGAAACCTCTTGGCACCTTTGGGTGTCATAATAAAACCAAATTGATTTCTAGTGGCTTTGATAAAACCTTAATAAAACTCAATAAAGCAGGATAGTTTTGGCAATGTTACTTGGGAGGTTTTGCTTTGATTGGAGATAGGTGGCATAGGTGAATTCACCACCAGGTAATTGCATGAAAAACTGCTAAAATCAGTCCATTTGTTCAATGCAGACGTTACTACTACCAATTTAAAGACATATTGCATTCAAGACATATGCAAAAGTTTTGATTAAGGCTTGCTTCATTTAGAATTGGAACAAACTTTTGCTCATATTGTGGTGCTCCTGGTGGACGGATTTGGAAGTTCTTGGCGCCCACGTGTCGGGAATTTTGTCCGGGAAGGAATCAAGTCGTATTGAGCTAGCAAACAGCCAAATCGGACCATAAAACAGAATAGTGTGGCCAAAATCCGTGCTCGGAAGCTATACGACCAGGTGCTGACCAAGTTCGACGGGTGTCTTCTGATGGACGATGAAACCTGTGTCAAGGCTGACTTCGGGCAAATCCCAGGTCAAAAATTTTACTTGGCAACGGCTCGGGGGGATGTTCCAGCCAAATTTAAATTTGTTTTTGCCGACAAATTTGCACGAAAATTCATGATTTGGCAGGGCATTTGCAGCTGTGGCAAAAAAACGAAAGTTTTCGTTACAAATAAGACAATGACGTCGAAACTATACCAAAAATAGTGTCTCCAAAAACAAATTTTGCCGTTCATTCGATCCCACGACCATCCCGTAATGTTTTGGCCAGATTTGGCAAGCTGCCATTACAGCAAAGTCGTTCAAGAATGGTATGCAGAGAAAGGGGTCTAGGTTGTTCCGAAAAACCTTAACCCACCCAACTGCCCCCAGTTCCGCCCTATTGAGAAATACTGGGCAATCAAGAAGAGGAGACTCAAGGCAAAGGGAAAGGTTGTCAAAGACATCAATCAAATGAAGACCTGGTGGAATACGATAGCTAAAACGATGGACGAAGAAGGTGTACGCCGCCTAATGAGCCGTGTTACAGGAAAAATTCGAGAATTCCTTCGAAACCGTGACGAATAATTTTATCCGTATTTTTTCTTAAAAGTATGAAAAAAACACTACATTTGTATAAAAAAAAGATCTTGAATTCAATAATAAATAACTAAAATACAGGCAATTGTTTTTGTTCCAATTCTATCTGAAGCAAGCTTTATTTATCGAGGTATGAATGAGCTACTAACCGTCAAAAGCTGACCGCTTTTTGTGACGCTCCCAATTTAAGATCAAGGAATGAACATGAAATCGCTTTAGTTTTCATTATTTGTGCCTTGATAAATTCCAAATGATGGATCGGATCACCAAACATGATGGCCTTAATTGAATTTCGTCCAGTACACAGTTATAATATTTTTCCAATATAATTTTTGTTAATGTTAACTTTGTCTTTAAGTCTCATTTTAGGATTAAGATCTGTTTATTTTTCTATTCTTTTGTTTCCGACACTTGTTTTTAGGTAAACCACTCACCTGAACAATGTGAATGCTACCTTAAATTTGTCTTTTGAAAGTTTTAAGCTTCTCCGCATTCCGTCCTTCTGCAATGTATGGGAAATCTCGCAATAAAATCCAACTCCGTTCCAGCCAGCTAATTTGTTTACGCCTGTAGGGCAGTACCAGAAGCTCGTTTTACCAACTACAAGCTCCGTCTGTGCTTCCACATTAAATATTCCAGTTTTGGAAATGATTTTTGACTAACTGCACGGCCATAACTCATGTCGCCTGTCCGTTCTGTCCTTAGGACTCCATCTCTCATTGAACCTGTTCGTATTTCCACTGTATTAGCGAAGTGCAACAGCCAAACCACCCAGAAGCGATTTCGAACTGCACTCGGTGATGGCCAATGGTTGTTGCAAATTAAATTTCTGACCCCGAAGGTGGACACGGCTCCGATGCACTTCGACTCGCCGGGACTCAGCCACGAGCAAAGGCAGCAGCAGCAGCCAGCAGTCAGCTTATCGCTCATCGGCAATCACGGAAAGAGCTCATAAAACATGAGCGTGAAGTGAAGTTTTTTTTTTATTTGCGAATTGAGCTTGAGAATGGCAGAGAGTGCTTGAAAAGAGATTAAATTTAAATATTACCCTTGTTGGAGATCCAAGCGGATGGTTCTTATCACACAAACACTTGGCTCGGTGAGGACATACGAGGGGCGGGGGAAACTTTATTCAATCCCAACGTTGGTTGGCTGAAGAACCACGAAACTTGCGAATAGTTCGCGAAGATGAAGCCAACGGCGACGATGCGATGATGAGGATGATGCTTGGATTACGGTGATCAGATAAGGGCGCACACTTTTTTTTTATGGCCAGTCCCTTTTTTACGACCTCGAGAGTTGGTTAAAACGGAGAGAGCCAAAGAGCATTTATCCAAGATGGATCCAGTCGCGAGGCCAGGTAATGATAGTACTTAGATCTCGCCATTGACGGTGGGACATTTGTCACCACTTACTGGCGAGCCGAGCGACGGAGGAAGAATGTGCGATTCTTGACTTCGGTTGAGATTCCCGCAGATCGAGAAGGCAGGTCAAAAGTCTTCGCTTTGTGTGACAAGAAGAGACAAATTAAATTTTATGACTTCATAAAACTCGTTGGATGGTTTTTCAGCGAGGCATCGCCGAGAGGTGAGTGAGTAGTGCACGAGCTGGGCGGGTGAATGGATGAAATTCCTCCCATAAATGGATGTTTTATTAGGTCTGGTAAAACGTGGATAATTTGACGCTAAATTCTTGTTTTTAAGTTCTGTACAAGATGGATTTCTGCGGAAGGCACGTTCGAAGGGAAGAAGGTACTTTTGAAGGTCATATGGTTAAATTTTCCCGTGCTCGAATCATCTTGGTTTATACAGATTTCTAGGTTTTGTGGTAAAGTAATTATAAAATATTTGCCAACTGCAACCACGTTTCGACCAAGCTCCCCTTTCATTTACCCAGTAATTGAAACACTCAGTCATGGCTGTCCCACGATTGTCTTCACATGTTTACCTTAATTAACTCGCATACCCTTCAGCGTTGATTGTCCCAGCCAAAACAATCCACCAGCAGAAATCATAACCAGACTCACATGTCATAACCTGACTGGGAGGGCAATTCCCCCCTTACATTTTCGATACATCAGGCACTGAATCGTCGTCGTCGTCGTTAGCCGAAGGGACCTGAACCTGAGTAAAATTGTCTTAACAAGCACTCGCCGTCGTCGTCGTCGCTGTCCTCACGGCCAGTCGGGCTGATGTTGTTCGACGGGAAAGGCCAAACCATAACGAACTCAAAAAGCATCCCCCGCGAGTGAGCATTTGACCATGTGTGGGTGGAAGTAGCGGTGGTGGAAGAAAGTGCAGAACAAACAACACTCGAGCAGGAAAAAAGCCGTGAATGTTAAAAGTTAGTTCATGTATACATTTATTAGTGAGAGATCCAAGTAGAGCACATGCAGTAATGGTCTGTCCCAGGAGCTGGCTGCGAGGAGACGTGTTGTGTCGAACGTTCATGGCAGCAGCATTCGACGGGAAAAAACCGAATCACTACACCGCCGCACTGAAATTTATGTATCACGACTCACACATATATTATAATTTTATTAAACTATATCTAGAACACACGACGCTCGGGATTTGGGCTCACCATGCGATTTTCAGAAAGAGACCGAGATGCTAAAAGTAGAATTCACGCTGGCAGGCTAAGATTTGCATGGCATGAAAAGGTTCTTGAATATTTTTTCTCCTGCAAAGAATGGAGCGCCTAAGACTCACCGGAAGCAAGTCATCGTATTTGATATGTTGCCGAAAAGCGGAAAATCGTCTTTTTTGGGAAGCCTCAAACAACACTCCGGAAGGTTGCCCAAGATAAGCCGATAATGGTGGACTGCTCCTTTCATCACATAGGGCAACCTGTTAAGATAAGAGCTTTTCTTTTTCAAGTGTGGCATAAGGTGAAGAAGAAGCAAAGTGATTGAACGGAAATAAGATTGTGGTGCCTGAGAACTTGAGGGTGTTATATGAAAAAGCCTTTTGAATTTGATTTTCCGAGTGGTGTTTGAAAATTCCGTGGCTGGGTTAAGGGGTCCATTTGAGTTATAAGTTAGAATAAGCACGCTTCTCGCTATGATCTTTCTTCAATGTTTAGGTTTACATTGGAAAGTAGCAAAACATTACAAGCTGTAATGTTTTCTATATAAATCATAAACTAACCGGGATTAATATGCACAATATTTAAATTCGGAATTATTTACAGAAGGTGGAAAGATTGATGCAGTTCAGAAATTGGAATCATTTTCCTAAAGGGTGTCCACAGTTAAATTGCATCACTTTAAACTCGTCCTCAAAAACAAGCCTCTCAACCGATTGCCATGATATATTCAAGGACTAAACTACAATGTACAATCTTGGTTTAGGTATTTTTATTTCACTGTAATTCTATACCAAATCCAAAAGCCTGAACTGTCTTCTTAATACCACGCATAAGATTTTGTAAAACGCTTGAACCTAAATTTTTTTCCGCTTTCAACCATGTCTTCAACATTTTCTGTTCTGTAGTGACAACTTTAGGATGCTTACAAAGTTCGTGCTTCATTATACCCCAATATTTTTCAATTGGCCGCAACTCTGGAGAGTTTGGGAAATTAAGATCCTTCGGCACGAAATTGACACAATTCGTCTTGTACCACTCCAGAACATCCTTGGAGTAGTGACAAGAGGCTAGGTCCGGTCAAAAAATTGTAGAAAGGTTATGTGTTTTGAGAAACGAAAGCAGTCGTTTTTTCAGGCATTCATTCATGTATACTTGACCATTTACAGTTGAAGTTTTCACGAAAGGCTTGCTCCGTTTATCACACGAACAAATCGCCTGCCAAATCATGAATTTCTTGGGGAACTTTGACACATGCTGTTTCCTGAGAGACTCTGGAATATCAAACTTGTCTTTCGCAGTCACATACTGGTTTCCGGGAATTTGTTTATAAAGGGCGAACACGAAATTATTGCGACACATTCAACAGGGCATAACTTTTTTACCATTGGGTAAAAATTAACCAAACTTTGCACACTTTCTCATTGATGTGTATTGTTTACATGCTGTCAAATTTGAAGTCGTGTTTTTCGATTCAACGAAAATGGAGGTGAACCAACGCGAGTCGAGAGAACAAATTCTTTCCAAACACCTGGAATTTCCTGACCTGTCGCGCCGGCAGTTGGGAAAAATGTTGAACATTCACCATTCAACCGTCTCCAGAGTGTTGAAGCGGTTCCAGGAGCGGTTGACGTTGGACCACGGCAAAGGAGCTGGAAGAAAACCGGGACCGCAGAACAAAAAGACGGAGGGAAAGGTGAAGCGGATGATTAAAGCAAATCCCAACGTCTCAAGCCGTGATTTGGCTAAAAAGATCGGCATGTCGCAGAGCTACGTCCAGAATGCAAAGAAGAGAGCTGGACTACATACATACAAGGTACAGAACTTCCCAAACCACGATGAGCGGCAACAATCGACGGCTAAAACTCGGGCACGGAAGCTCTACGAGAAGATGCTGCCAAAGTTTGGCTGCTGTGTGGTGGACGACGAAACGTATATAAAAGCCGATTTTAAGCAAATTCCGGGGTTGGAGTTTTTCACCGGCAAGAGCAAGTGTGTGGACGACAAATTTAAGAAGAAGAAAATGTCGAAGTTCGCCTCCAAATATCTCATTTGGCAGGCCATCTGCTCTTGCGGACTGAGGAGTGAGCCTTTCGTGACAAAGGGCACAGTAAATGGCGAGATCTACAAATCTGAGTGCCTCGAGAAGCGCTTTTTGCCGTTCTTGCAGCAGCACGACGAAGCTCCGCTATTTTGGCCAGATTTGGCATCATGCCACTATTCTAAAAGTGTCCTGGAGTGGTATGAGGATAATTCTGTCCATTTTGTTCCAAAGGACATGAATCCGCCAAACTGTCCGGAGCTGCGCCCGGTGGAGCAGTACTGGGCAATGATGAAGCGGGAACTTCGGAAGAGCAAGAAGACAGTCAAAGACGAGAAGGACATGTTAAGAAAATGGAAAAAAAAACTGAGAAACTGGTACCGGATGACACTGTAAAGACTTTGATGGAGGGCATCAAGCGAAAATGCGTTCAATTTTACACTCAAGGCTCCATCGATTAACTTTTCTTTTGATTTTTGAAGTAAATATATGTATAAAACTACCCTAAAATTTTGGTTTGATTCTAAACATTATAAGAAAATTGGCATGACATTTTCGGTGTCGCAATAATTTCGTGTTCGCCCTATAGTCCGCTTTTACGTGTGTTTCATCGTCCATGATGCAGCAGTGTGGTTGCGTCAACATTTGTGTGTACAGCTTACACGCACGTGTTTTAGCTGTCCTATTCTGTTTTTCATTGCGGTTTGGCCCGGTTTGCTTTCTGAACTTTGAATGAACGGAGCTTGGCTCGTTTCTTGGCTTTCTGCACGAAACTTTTGGCCAAGTGCAGCTTTTTCGCGACATCCCGAACGGAACAGTTGGGTTTGCGTTTAAAGGCAGCAACCACTCGCTTGTGATCCTTCACACAGTACGGAACACTTTTTCTACCACTCACCTTCTTCCGATCGACAGTTAAACGTTCCCCAAAACGTTTTATGACACCAGAAACTGTAGACCGGTGAATTTTCAACATCTTTCCGATGGCTCGGTGCGAAAGAAGTGGGTTGTCGAGGTGCGTGAGTAACATGTTCTCGCGCACTTGCAGTTCCTTCGACTCCATTTTTGAAACTACGACATATTTCACAATGAAACTCACGCAATGTAAACAACACACGCTGAGGTCATTTCACCCAAAATTTCGTTGAAATCAACCCAAACGGCGAAATGTTACAGCTTATTGAAAGTGATGCAATTTAACTGTAGACACCCTTTAAAAGGTAAATGATAAGATTTTAAATTCTTTCACCACTAGTTGTCCCATCAAGGAATCGTCCTCTAATAGGGATGTTCCGTGGTGAAACTCTAAATTGGAACGTATTTGTGAAACGTCTCGTAGAATGTTTAATAAAGCGAAAAGAACCCCAGATTTGAGTGCACTTACTGAGTACAAAAAAGAAATAAAAAAATCCAAACAAGGATCCTGGGTTCTAACGTGTAAAATCCTAAACAATAATCCGGAAGTCGCAAGACTTCAGAGGGCTCTTGCAAAAGATTATACGATTGAACTTGGAAATCTGAAAAATGAGGTTGGAGTTTTTGCAAAAACTCCTAGTTTTTTTTTTTTTTTTTTAAATCTTTATTTTACGTCGGCCTATTTCCTCACATGGTGACAATCACCGACGCCAGGAAGACGACTCCACCACCTGGACCCTACCTAACGACTCATGAATATGAACCGGGACCAACGGCTTTACTTCCCTTCCGAAGGAAGACGTGACCAGATTTTTTCGCCTCAGAAAAACCACCGACGTCGACTGGGATTGAACCCAGACCCACTGGGGTGCCAAGTAGCAGTCACGCTTTACCACTACACCACCGACGCCGGCTAAAAAAAAAAAAAACTCCTAGTTATTATTATTATTATTATACTTTATTATAGACACTTTACCACTTTTCTATTTGCATTCGTGTCTAGTTGATAGAAAAAAACAACAAAACTACTATATTATATTAGTATAATACTTATTAACATTATTTGTTAAATTTCGTTAAACAGTCTACAATCTTTTAGAAATTTGGTCACTGCTTTTTCATTTTCAGAATTATATGCAAGAATTTCAGCCAGTGATCCGTTAATACCGCAGTTTTTCCTGTTCTGTTTGAATCCTCTGCATTCCACCAGTATGTGTTGCACTGTTATTTGCACACCACAGAAGTTGCATAACGTTTTCATTAAAAAAAAATGACTTATTTCGGATGGTGATAAGAAAAAAGCTAAGACAGATAATTGCTTTTGATAAATTTCCTATGGAAGGTAATTATTTGAGCTTACTTGCAAAACAATTCTACGCCTTTGCGAGCGGCCTTCCGGCAGTTAACCGGAACATTCGCCATGGCGGACAATAACATGCGTGTAGGCATGTTTTTGAGTCGTTTCTTCGTTTTATTTATCAATTCCTCCTCAGTTTTCGCGACAAAATTGTTGGAGTAGATCTTACGGTTCAGGTTGGCCCAGAAATTCTCGATGGGACGCAGCTGGGGGACGTTGGGCGGGATGGGTATCACATCGATAGTCAGCCACTCCATCTTCTCCAATGATCGCTTCGAGTAGTGGGCCGACGCCAGATCCGGCCAGAACACCGCGTCTTCGCCCTTATGGTATTTCTTGATGAACCACGCAACTTCCGGCAGGCATTTCGTACTATAAATTTCCCCGTTCACGGCCAGTCCGGAGCGAAAGAAGAGTGGCTTTGACATCCCCTTCTCGCTGATTGTCAGCCACCGCAGCACCTTCTTGGGCAACTTGGTGTGTGAATTGAACTTTACCTCGGAGCTCACTTCCTTCGTGGGGGAAGTAAAATACGAAGTGCCCTGCCAGTCATTGCCATCCAGGGTGTGATAGGTCTCGTCGTCCATCACCACCGCCACGTCGCGATTCGCCGGGAAAATCGAGTTGACCATCTTATTGAGCCGCTGCCACTGCGTCATTGCCTGCAGCTCCGGAGCCAGTAGATGTGACTTCTGCTTCCTGAAATGTATGTCCATGTTCACCAGGTACTTTTCCACTGTTTGGCCAGTTGAACCGACCTCCCGGCCAAGCGCACGCAGCGATGTAGCCATTTTTCCCTCGGTCTTCCTCTTCAGCATCCTTTGGAGCTTCGTGTCGCTCAGGGTCGTCGGCCGTCCGGAAACGGGCTTTCTTTCGGTGCTCTGATTATTGCCTAATAGTTCCAAGATGTTGTAGATGCCGTATCGGGCGTATCCGGCGTCCACAAAGTGCCGCACGATGTCCGTTTTCGACGCGGTGGGATGCCGCTCTTTGAACGCGCACACTTCTGAACGGAGTTGCTTCACTTTTTTGCCATCGCGGTTAGAGTTCGACTGATAGAGCTGTCAAATTTTGTCTGCTGACTCATGGGTTACTATGATTGATGCTGCATGGGTAGTTTCGTCAGTGCGGGTGAAGGTAAACCCTTGAAAAATCGGCATGTTTTGTCCATTTGCAAACGCAAACGTTAGTCACTCACCCCTTTTGGGTGTTTTTCGTAACTTGTCCGGAGGTGAGATTCGAACTCGTGACTTTGGCGTGAGAGGTTTGGATGCTAACCACTACGCCGGGGTCGACCCCCCATTTATCTCTATACATGCCAGAGTGAGACCGATTGATTTTCGATCATTTAATTTAGAGTCAAATGATCATACGCGGCGCGGCCGGCCGGTGGTTCAAAAGCGATGCGTAAGTATTGTCACAAATCAAACCAGCGGTCGTATACGCTGCTTCATGTACGCGGTACCTACGTTGCGTGAGCTTTTTTTTTTTTTTTGCATGGTGCGTTAATGTTCTACAATGAATGAGCTGGCGTGGTTTGTGCAGTGTGGTTCATAAATATGGAATCGAAATAAGATGAACAGTATGTCGCATAAAACAATGCGAAAATCCATACCTCAGTTTCAAATAAGTTTGTCGAAAATGAAAAAAAAAATCATTATTTTATTTAAGGAATCGTTTATTAAGCCTTTCATGATTACATTACTCAATATTTCCACCATTTTTCTCGATCACCTTCTCCAAACGGGGACGGAATCGAGAGCATACCTTATCATAGTATAAGTTTGTCATCGAGTTCCGTGCCTTGGTAATGGAAGCTTTCAGGGTACCAACACTGGGGTGAGAACGTTCACAGGACTTAGCCTGAACATATGCCCATATTGAGTAATCCAAAGAATTCAAGTCCGGACTGCTAGGAGGCCAAATGTCCAGTGGCCAAAATTCCATCTTTTCCTTCAGACACGCTTGAGTCCTTTTTGAGGTATGACACGGTGCTCCGTCTTGTTGGAAATGACGTGTTGGTGTGCTCCAAAGTTGACTTCCAACCATGGCAGAACGTGGTCCTTCAACATGTTCATATAAACCTTGGTATTAACTTTTAATCCAGCTTTGATAATTACTGGAGGCATTTTCAAGCCATTGGACGCAACTGCCCCGAAAACCATGACTCCGGCCGGATGTTTGGTTGTAAACTTGAATTTCACGTTCTCTGGAACATCCTCAATCTTCTTCGGCGGTTTATTTCGTACTGTCTGTAGGTGTGTTAGATACGGGATTGATGGTGAACATTTTCTCATCGGAGAATACGATGATGGTATGCTTCTGTTTTAATGACCCAAAAGTTTCGGCCCCCCCGCCCCAGTTTTTTTTTTTTGTCCCTTCCAAAGAAGCGCTTTTTTTTTCCCCCGGCCCAAAATTCCAATTCACCTTCACCCACCCCCGCCTTGTAGATTTTTAAAAAATCGCCTCCCCTTCCCAATTTCCGGACCGATCTGATGGGTTTTCCCCCCCCTTTTTCCCCCCACGACCCTTGAACCTTCGGTTTTCGGGGGGCCCGGGGCCGCCCCTTTTCCGCCTTCCGTGGACCTGGCCCATCAAGGAATGAACGTTGGATACGGTAAAGGGTAGCCAGTCGGCATCCCACAATAAAGCTTGCTTCAGATAGAATTGGAACAAAAACAATTGCCTGTATTTCAGTTATTTATAATTGAATTCAAGATCTTTTTTCATACAAATGTAGCGTTTTCTTCATACTTTTAAGAAATAATACGGATAAAATTATTCGTCACGGTTTCGAAGGAATTCTCGAATTTTTCCTTTAACACGGCTCATTAGGCGGCGCACACCTTCTTCGTCCACCGTTTTAGCTATCTTATTACACCAGGTCTTCATCTGATTGATGTCTTTGACAACCTTTCCCTTTGCCTTGAGTCTCCTCTTCATGATTGCCCAGTATTTCTCAATAGGGCGGAATTGGGGGCAGTTGGGTGGGTTAAGGTTTTTCGGAACAACCTGGACCTCTTTCTCTGCATACCATTCTTGAGCGGCTTTGCTGTAATGACAGCTTGCCAAATCTGGCCAAAACATTACGGAATGGTCGTGGGATCGAATGAACGGCCAAATTCGTTTTTGGAGACACTATTTTTTGTATAGTTCTGACGTCATTGTCTTATTTGTAACGAAAACATTCGTTTTTTTGCCACAGCTGCAAATGCCCTGCCAAATCATAAATTTAAATTTGGCTAGAACATCCCCCCGAGCCGTTGCCAAGTAAAATTTTTGACCTGGGATTTGCCCGAAGTCAGCCTTGACATAGGTTTCATCGTCCATCAGAAGACACCCGTTTAACTTGGTCAGCACCACTATTCTGTTTTATGGTCCGATTTGGCTGTTTGCTAGCTCCATACGACTTGATTCCTTCCCGGAGTCGAGTTCTCCTCACGGTACTATGGGCAGCACCGAATTTGCTGGCCAAATCACGGTCCGACAGACTGGGATTCCTCTTAATCGTCTTCAAAATCTTACCACGCAGTTTCCGGTCGACAGTTCCACTCCGACGATTGGCTTGAGGCTTCCGAATCGTCGTCAATGTTTCCTTATACCGTTTGATAACGCGCCATACGGTATTTCTGGGCAATTTCAGTTGTTTAGCTAGCCTAGATGCAGACCACAATGGATTTTCCAAATAACTGTGCACAATTTTTTCCCTTCTTTCGGCTTCCATGTTGATTGTTTACAAAGTACAGTCGATTTGTGGAATGTCAAAAATACATACGTGAAGCTGACAAAATTCCCAACACGTGGGCGCCAAGAACTTCCAAATTCGTCCACCAGGAGCGCCACAATATGAGCAAAAGTTTGTTCCAATTCTTAATGAAGCAAGCCTTAGTTTTTTTTTATTTTTTGTGGAGGGGAAGAGAAAAAAAAACAACCCCTTCTATATTTTTTTTTTTCTTTTTTTTTTTTTTTCTCAACTTTTTTTTTTTTTTCTTAGTATATAAAGAAAGAAAAAAAAAAAAAAACAAAAAAAAAAAAAAAAAAAAAAAAAAAAACACAACAAAAAAAAAAAAAAAAAAAAAAAAAATTTTTTTTTTTTATATAATAAAAAAAAATATAAAAAAAATTATATAAAATTATAATATTATTAACAGAAAGCCAAACCCACCCCCCACCGGGGGGAGAGGGATTAAATAAAAAAATAAGATAGGGGGCGGCCCACCACCCCCCCCGCCCTTTTTAAAAAAAACACCACCCCCCCCCCCCTCCTAGACTTTTCTCCACACAATTTTTTTATTTTTTTTTTGGAGGGTAGACTTTGGACCTCCTCTCCCCCCAGAAAAGTCTACGTGGTCTATGAATAGCCCCTAATCCAGTAATTATAAACAACTTCTTGTTTGTTTTGTTTACGTGACGACGACAAGTTGAGACAGAAGTTCAGATGGGGCAAAAGTTTTTTTTTTTAATTTATTATTATACTAGCTGAACCCGGTGCGAGCGCTGCTACGCTTGCAGCTACATGAATGAAAATTTAATAACTGGCACGTTGATGGTTGTTTTGCGGAATGAGTTTTTTTTTCTTGAATACGAAAGGGTTCAAACTTCTATCAGAACATGCTTCTTACCCGAGAAATACACAGTTTGTGTTGTAGTTACCTGGATTGTTCTCATGTTTGATTGAAATTTGTGATTCATTTGTATGGGAGCCTCCTTCTCAGAGGGGGGAGGGATCTCAAACCACTATTCAATCATTGCCTTCAAAACCCCCCACATGTCTAATTTGGTTCCATTTGCTTGATTAGTTCTCGAATTATGCAGAAATTTGTGTTTCATTTGTATGAGCCCCCTCCTTTCAGTAAGAGAAGGTGTCTCGAATAACCATAGAAACATTTCCTGCCTTCGAAAACCCCCACACGCCAAATTTGTTCTCGCGTTATCAGAAATTTCTGTTTCATTTGTATGAGAAGACCCCCCCCCCCCCCCCGTTAAAGAGGGGATGGGTCTTTTATTGCAATAGACACATACACTGATAGGCAAAATAAAGTGCCCACCTCATCGTTTTTTCAATTTCTCTCATTTACTTGGTTCAAATTAAAGTAAACACACTGTATTTTTTTTATTATCTTATTTTTTATATTTTTTTTGAGTTTCATTTATGGAATACTGAAAAAAAGGAGTTTTACTTAAAAAAAAAATCAATTTGTTTTGGAAAAAAAACAGTGACAAAATAAAGTGCCCACTTCAAAAATCGATATGTTTTCGATAAGTTCCCATTGGAAGACCCCTCGATTGTTTATGTTTTGATATTTTGACATGTTTTGAAGCAAACGGCTCAACCTAGTGCATTTGTATACGTGATCGCATTTGATTCAATTGAAAAAAAAAAATGGAGAACGCAGTGCTTTCGAAAGCAATTCCCTTGTGTATCCGAAAATTGGTCGTTCGTGATGTGCAAAACAGTGAATTGCACCAGGCTGTCGCTAGGAAGTACAGTATCAGTAAGGAGGGGTTGGCAACATTCTTCTGAAGCTTAAAACGTTTGGATCAGTGGTGGATCGCCCTGGCAGAGGCAGGAAGCGGAAAACGGATGCGAGAACGGACACCAAGATCATGCGCGAAGTCAAGAGGAACCCGAAGGTAACTGTCCACGAGATCCAGGAAACCCTTCAGTTATCAGTTTCCGGTCGAACTGTTCGTCGCCGTCTCGTAGCACAGGGGTTGAATAGCAAACTTGCCCGGAAGCGCCCATTTATCAGCAAGGCAAACAAAGCCAAACGGCTTAAGTTTGCTAAGGAGCATGCTGATAAGCCCCTAGAGTTCTGGAAAACGGTTCTCTGGACGGACGAATCAAAATTCGAGCTGTTTAACCGAAAGCGGCGTGTTCGTGTTTGGTGCAGATCGGGAGAGGAGCTTCAGGAGCGCCACATCCAAGGCACGATGAAGCATGGAGGAGGAAATGTGATGGTCTGGGGGTGTTTGTCGTGGGGTGGAGTGGGAAGCATTGTGAAAATCTACGGGATAATTACGGCAGATTCTTACATCAACATCCTGCGAGCAAATCTGGAGGTTTCGCTGATCCAGACGGGCCTTGAAGAGAAGTTCGTATTCCAGCAGGACAACGACCCGAAGCATACTGCCAAGAAGACCAAGTCTTTCTTCCGGGCTTGTCGGATCAAACCGCTGGAATGGCCTCCACAAAGCCCGGACCTCAATCCCATCGAGAATTTGTGGGCGATTCTCGATGCCAGGATGGAAAAAACTTGTGTTACCAATAAAAATAACTATTTTGAAGCCCTGGAGCGCGCCTGGGAAGAGCTAGATCCACAGCACCTAAAGAACCTGGTCGAGAGCATGTCGAAGCGCCTGCAGGAGGTCCTGAAGGCCAAAGGAGGACACATCAATTATTGAAATGCTTTTATTTTACTTTAATTTATGTTTTCTGTAGCCTAAATGAAGTGGGCACTTTATTTTGTCATTGTTTTTTTTTTCAATACAAATTGATTTTTTTTTCTTCTTTAAGTAAAACTCCTTTTTTTCAGTATTCCATAAGTGAAACTTAAAAAGAATATAAAAAATAAGATAATAAAAAAAAAATACAGTGTGTTTACTTTAATTTGAACCAAGTAAATGAGAGAAATTGAAAAAAACGATGAGGTGGGCATTTTATTTTGCCTATCAGTGTAAGAGAATTCAGGCTATGGGTATTGGTTTAAATTACAAAATTATTGCGAAAAAATGGTCGATTGCACTGATATTTTGAAGTATCAAGATGTTATCATACAAGCAATTTCATCAATTCTGATGTTCGATCATGAAAGCAATTGCAAACTAAAATTTTGAATATTTCATTCTAACAAAACAGAACTAAGGTCAGTGGCAAACGAGTATGTGACATAAATACATGCATGATGTGTATATTTCTTAAGGAAAGCTCAAACACTGTCTTTTTTCGTTCAATACGGTGCTAATCAAACATACCTGACAAGTTTTGTTGACGTTTGGCCTTTCTCGCATATGTTCGTTTCTTGAAATACGGAAGACATACATTTATGAAACAAAATATGCAAACAGGATGACAGACGTAAACAAATATGTCCTAGCTGAAAAACTTCAAACACATGTATGACAAATCAATTAGTCGACTAAATGAATCTAGATTTGAATTGCATTAAAAGAACACCTTCATGACAAAACTAGTCAAATCACACTGTTATAGATCTACAGCATGAAACATGAAAAATAAAACTTGAATATTTATGTTTTCGGTGCTACTTGGGTAGTCATGTCGGTACCACACTTTGATGCGGAAACACTTGCACAATTATTCATTTCTTCACGTTATTAAAAAACTTCACTTTACTAACATGCTCCATGACAACTAAAAAACAATGCGTAAACGAACATTTTATAAAATTATTACACTCGGAACTTTTTGAAATGCTAGATGAACTAGACTACCCAAACAGCAATCGCAGCACCGCCACCACTCTCATTGCTCAAATTTTTCGATGCCAAATTCCAAATACCGATTTACCTATAACGATCAGAAAAAAAAGGTGACAGCTCTCGCAAAACTCAACCGTCCGCGGGCAGTGCTTGCTGCGATCTCCCAAAATTAACGTTCTTTTCAAATCAAAATTAAACTCAAAAAGGGAATGTGTCCCTTGACTCAGCATTATATGCGATGATCGATTACATATTTTATTATCACTCATAAAGTATTTTAACTGTAAGCAATATTTAGTTAGTTCTACATTAATTTAGATACGTTTAATGAGACATCTGGTAGTATTTATCACGAAAAGCTATACAACTCATTTTATAAAATCAAAAACTTTCAAGGGATATGAATGTAATCCCCCAAGGTCTCACCCCCTCCCCACATTTTTAAACATCTTCTCCGTTTTTTCCCCTTTTTATATCTGCTTCCCGCTTTTCCTTTTCCCCAACAACAAAAATTGATAAATATTGTCTTATTTCTTCGGATTAAATCGGTCATCTTGATACCAAAAATTTGTTTTGAGTATCGCTGGATTAAAGGATGTATTCGATAAAAATGGCACACACATCCCAAGTAGCAATTCAAATGCAAATTGTTTTTATTCATGTTTTATGGTAGTTTTATCAAAGCATTATGGAGTTCATCCGGTTTTATCATGGCATTTTCCAAGTTAAGGTGGTTTTAATTCATTAACAGTTCTCAAGAGTGATTAAAGAACACTTGAAGAAACCTCCATAAAACTACATCATTTATAAGTGTAATTCACCTTATCAGTAGTTTTATAAGATACTTGATCCCCCTCTCAAGACATCGTTTCGCAACTTGCATAAAACCTGACAAAAGTTTTGTAAAAGTTTTATGACATTCTTCTTTAAGATGAATGTATCTTGGAAATGCTGCCATAAAACTCTCTTAGAACCATTTGGTTTTAAATAAGAGCACATACTCTTAAGAAAGAACATTATGTGAAAAATAAACAAACTGTCACAATGGACGTCCACAGGTGGAAGATATTAAGAACTAGTGGATCGTTCAAGCGGAAATTCAATAAAAACCTATCCAATATATTGAACACTCCTTCATCTCAGCCACCAACGACCATTTTTTTTACCATTCCATTGGATTCGCAGCCTACTGAGACTAACTTATCAAAAGGGTCTATGCGTTATGCGTCCTAATTTTTGTAACGAATAAAATTAAATGGTGCAATGTGTCGCCAGTTGAAAACCGAAATGCATAACTCATGATATTTGATTTTATGCCAGTTAAACCTAACGTCTCAGGTAGTGCGTTATATGGCGCACCACCGTGGAAATACAGCGTAGTACTTTTGACGTAAGGTTTAATGTGCACTACGATTGTAAAATGTTAATGTTGAATTCTCCCGAGTCGTGCATTTCAGTTCCCAATAGGCTACACAATATTTATACTCGTTGCAAGTAAAAATTGGTATATCATCTGAGCGAAAATCGATTTTTCCCATGATCCGCACGTTTAATCCAAAGTCGGAAGTAGTGCGCTGGAATTGCTCAGTGATCCACAACACAGTGTTCTTCTTCCAACGCTAGGTTCAGAGTACAGGTCAAGAGAAAAATCATCTTTCGCTCAACTGATGTTTCAGCCATCGACGCAATATTATTATCTGTTCTTCTTCCCAAATCCATTGTAAGCATATTCAAGTTAGAGTTTTTTTTATGTTTTAATCGACTTACGCTGGTGATTAAAAACCATAAATTATAAGCTGCAATTATGAACAACAATTATGCATAGGCACTTTTGATTTGAACGTTCACATTTTCTTTGTTTATGATGTGCCTTCTCCACACTGATTTTATGGCTATCTTACGAAAGACTTGTTTACCTTGAGCAATTCAAACAAGTTTTATTCAAGCGTTACTCCTCTTTTTCAAGAATAGAACAAGTAAAGATGAACTTATCGCGCTCCTAAAAAAATCTTGTTAGTCTTGTGCAAGAAATATTAGTTTTATATGCGTTTTATGGTAGTTTTAGATAAAACCATTGAAAAAATGGCGAGCGTGGCTATTCTGGATTCCCTCGGAATGGTAGCCATTTGCATATGTATGCAAAAAAACTCTCGTTTTTCCAATGCTACGAACAAACAATGCTGTTTAAAATACATTTTGAAACTTAAAATGGATTGTAGACACAATTTATTCAAGATCTAACAATTTATCAGCCTTGTCACCTAATTGTTGAATTGTCAATTATTTTTTATTTTTCATATAAATCAATGTTCTAGCAATGATTCCGTGGCGCATTAAAATTTTCGAACTTTTATGTTATAAAACACCAATAAACTGAACGTCGCATGAAAAATTTATCAATTGCAGGCAAAAAACTCATGCATTTATGGTCAATTTTACAATTAATTTACATACGTATCCACTTTGGAAAAGAAACATCATATGTATATCGATGTTTTTTTTTCTCTTAAAAAAGTCCCCATTTAGCAGAACGAATCCAAAAATGGAATCTTCGAAACATATTTGTGACGGACTGGAAGTGTTCTTAAAGAGGAAAATCATAAAACTATCAAAACTTGTGGTAGTTTTATCATAGTTTTAAGCATGTCCTGAATTTAATTACAAGTATGTACCGATAAAACTATCAAGTTTTAAGCGAATCTTGGGAAATAGTCTTGAGAACCTCCTGTAGTATGGGCCTTTTTGAACTTATGAGGGTTTTATGGCTGTTTTATCGATGTTATGTAGAGTATCTAGTTTTATGCGTGGTTTTATCAAATGAGTCTTGAGAACTTCTTCAAGTGTACCTTAAAATTGAATTTGTTACTTGGGATATATACCCACCAAAATAAAACTATTTTCGGTTTTTTTTAAAATTTTCCGGGAATGAAGAACTACTAATGAGTTTTGATCAACAATTTTTTTTTTTTTTATTTTCTTCCCCCACCCCGAATCCCCCCCCCTCCCTTTCACTCCACCCATCAAATTTTGTACAATCGATTTTCCAAGTGTTTTTGTTGTTTTTACCCATTTTTTTCAATTCTAGCTCTGTTTTTATAGTTTTGGGATGTTTGCGAAGTTCCGTTTTCATAATTGCCCAGAATTTTTCAATTGGACGAAGTTCCGGTGAATTTGGTGGGTTCATATCCTTTGGCACAAAATTGACTCCGTTGTCTCGGTACCACTCCAATACGTTTCGAGCGTAGTGGCAGGATGCTAGATCAGGCCAAAACAGAGTTGATCCTTTGTGCTTCTTAATGATTGGCAAGAGACGCTTCTTAAGGCACTCTTCCGTGTAAATCGCACCGTTTATTGTTCCGGAAGTGATCAAGGGAGCACTTATTTCACCACATCCGCAAATCGCCTGCCAGATTAGAAACTTCTTTGCAAATTTCGATAGTTTCTTCTTTCGAACATCCTCCGGAACATCGAACTTCGACTTGGCAACGAAGTATTCTTGCCCAGGAAGTTGACGGAAGTCGGCCTTGACGTATGTTTCGTCATCCATCACGATGCAACCGGAATTGGTGAGCAGCTTCGCGGGTTTTCGCAGTGATGTTTTGTTTTTCATTCCGGTTTGGGGCTTTTTGCACTTTGTAAACATGTAACCCAGCACGCTTCATGGTTTTCTGCACAAAACCGACTGACACCTTAGACTTTTTAGCGACATCTCGAATTGACATGTTTGGACGGTTCTTGAATTGTTGTACGACTTTCCTGGCCATTTTACTGTCCATTGGACCACTTTTACGACCACTCCCTTCCTTCCTTTGGACACTCAGACGCTCCTTGAAGGTTCTTATTACACGAGACACAGTTGTATTTGCAATTCCAAGCCTTTTAGCAATCCACCGGTGGGACGCCCCTGGATTTTGATTGTGAGTGCACAAAATTTTCTCACGGACAATTTCTTGTTTCGACGACATGACTGGAACTACTGAATGTATAACTATGAAACTTGGCAGATGTAAATAATACACTATGGATAAGATCTACTCAAATTTCTAGGTTTTTTACTCATACGATTCAAAAGTTACAGAAGATTTTCTGTGTACCATTTTTATCGAATACACCCTTTAATGGCATATTTGGTACATAGGCCGAATGAAGGAGCTAGGCTAACATTACATCCCCTTGCGCTAGTTATCTATTCTACAAATAGAACACAGTGAACCCATTTTGATCTGATTTTGAGTATTGGTGATGATAAAGTTTTTTTGATAAATTATAACATTTGTTTGAGCTTTCAAAAGAATTACACATCATCTTGACCATTCACCATAACAAATTCATAAGGTGTTTTCCTCTGAAAAAAAAAAAATCAAAGCAAAAGACTAACGTTGCTAATTCGTCAAAAGTAGTCTAAAGAATGGAATGATCATAATTGGGTTGGCCTAAACTTCTGCCATAGCTGGTCTCGATTGATTGTGTCGTAAGGTGCTTTAAATTCGATCTGGTTCGTGGTGGCTCCCATGAACCTCCCTTGACAATGAAGTCATTAAAGCCCGAATCCTTAACTAATCAACTCATAGAAAAACCACCAACACCGATATTCAGCTCGAATAAATGTCTGAAGAAATGAACCCAAGACGGGATATCCACCCACTCAAACCATTTATTCCTGATGGAACCATACCGAAAATCCCCATAACCATACCTCAAATTTACCAACAAAGTAAACACCAATTGACGGACGGTCTTCTCTCCGGTATCGCTCTGACATTACTTAACCACAGCCACTATCGTCTTCCCTCGCCACAAACAAAATAAAAACGCATCGAACATCGAAGCTTATGAGTAAATTATGTTTATTTATGTTAAAAACACACATTCACCTACTCCTCCCCGTAGTCCCTTCCCTGGTCGCCTGCATATTCCACACATCATCGAACAGTTCAAAACTAACCAACTAACCAACCCGTCCTGTGAATGTAGTACATACTCCAAAGTCGAACAAAAGGCCATTAACCCTTTTATTTCTTTATTTGTTCCTTCTCCGCGGGCTCGACGTCTCCTCCACCCTCAATTCCGCCTCGGTTTCTCCTTCACAACATTGGTATAGGTTCCCGTCCAATGCACGCTTCCGAGGAAGGATGATTGTATTGGCGGTGCTGGCTGATATGTTTGCCACGCGGGGCTCTATTCAAAAACCCGTCATCTCAATCAAAACTCGAGCTTCGCCCCCGCACCGCGTTGAACGGCAGCATATATGTTGGTATTTATGTATGTAGCTCCGGAGATGACGGCCCTAACAAGCTATAATAATAATAACAATAATAGAACATGCAATGAATTCATCTAATGTTATCAAATAAACCACAGGCATCATCATCATCATCGTCGTCGTCGGCGGCAGTTACCTACCTTGCTCTATTCTGTGTGAGTTGGAAAAAGGGGTTTATGGTTTGGATGCAGGAATGGACTCGAGTGGTTTTTACAGATGTAGGCCTTTCCGTGAGTATTTTTTTTTTTTAATAATAAGATGACGAGTGCTATGTTGGTTTGCTCGGACTTTGAATGGATGTGAGTAATGAAGCACGAGCGATACTGCTTTACGCAGCACAAACTCCTTTGAGATCCCCGGAAAACCAGACCTCGTTTCAATCGAAATGGAAGAATCTCACCTTTCTTAAGAATCCCAAAAATCTATGGAACGTGACATGTGAGCCGGTATCTGGCTTTCATCTTACCATCCGAGCCTGGAGGAAGACGATCCAAGGATTACCCGAGAAACGGAAACCGATTGGAAATGATTGGAGTGAACCCCTCCGGAGTTGAAAGACGAAACTGGCAATCTGACCAATTTTCTTCGAAAGAACGTACCGAGCTGCAGCATCGATAAAGGTAGATCAGACAAAGTCGGCAGGATACGTGTTATTTGCTGCTCTACCTTTTGCTCGATTTGAGAACCTCAATTTAGAATCGATTATCCTAACAAGGATCAAATTGAGGCTTTCGATTTATGCTTTCCTGAAGGAAAGAAAGAGTCGAATTTTTCCATCATCCAATTATGCGTGCCTTCGGCCAACCGACAGCAGCAGCTGGTGCCTGGCGGTACAAACTACAAATTGCTCGCCGATCATAAAATGCTAATCTCGTTTTAGCACTTTCCAGAATGCAACCGATGCGGAAAGGTATAATTTACGGCGCGCCTATCAAATGTACATGCCAGCAACAGTCACTAATTAAAATAAAACATTCAAATGACACCGTTTCGCCGAGTGGAATTGAGCGGTGGCTCTGTAGCTGAACAAAATTCTATTATAAGGGTTTGTACTTTCTCTTATGCTTTTACATATACTTAGTTGACCGCAACGTACAATGATGGCGGGTACAAGCGAGTGTCATAAAATAAAAGCTAACGGTTGTGTGGTTGAGAGCCTTTGATGATCTGGATGGAATGTGTTCGAAAAGCTAGCGCTGAGAGGTAATCCCATATCCATCCATGGACGGACACACTTGGTGAAGAGTAGCCTCATACATTCCGTTGATTATGCCATGGAGTTTGTAGAAAAAAAAAACTGTTAGTAAACACTAATCTGACGAAAATTTCTATAAATAGATTTTAAAAAAAACTTCAATATTCAACAAAACAAAAATCTTCGAAAAAATGAATTATTTTCAAACGAAGATAATCGAAATGGTTTGCAAAAATTGTAACCTCGTGACCTCAGATAACTCATTTGCTAAGAGCGAAGAGGATCGCAGTTAACCAAGGATACCACATAGTTTTTCAAAATGTCTGTACAGAAGTTTAAATGTCTGTATTTGTCTGTACTGATTTGTCTGTATTTGTCTGTACTGATGATTTTACCAAAAATCTGCGTGCAAAATTAAGCATTAAGTCGAACATTTGCCAATACTCACTACCACGTGTCGAGCACCATTCGTTTTGTAAGACTGGTATAAACTAAAGATTCTGAAACATGAACGACAAGGTTCGTAAAACTATTGTCCTCGTTGAATTTGGTAACCTGAATTAGTGATTGTTGGCCCGTAAATTCTCGATGGGACGCAGCTGGGGGACGTTGGGCAGGTTCGCCGACTAGGGTACCACATCGATATTCAGCCGCTCCATCTCCTCCAACGATCGCTTCGAGTAGTGGGCCGACGCCAGATCTGGCCAGAACACCGCGTCTTCGCCCTTATGGTATTTCTTGATGAACGACGCAACTTCCGGCAGGCATTTCGTACTATAAATTTCCCCGTTCACGGCCAGTCCGGAGCGAAAGAAAAGCGGCTTTTACATCCCCTTCTCGCTGATTGTCAGCCACCGCGGCACCTTCTTGAACAACTTGGTGTGTGAAATGAACTTCACCTTGGAGCTCACTTCCTTCGTGGGGGAAGTGAAATACGAAGTGCCCTGCCAGTCGTTGCCATCCAGGGTGAGATAAGGTCTGTATCCACATTAATCCGGACACCTTCAAATCATTGTAACTTTTGAAATATTGCACGTAGGAATGAAACATTTCACTGTGGTATAGCTGAGAGTCTATGATGAAAAAGACTATGATTGATGTTCACATTTCATGTTTAGTATTCAAGATGGCGACGAAAGAAAAACAAGTGCGCGAGCGAATTTTGTACGGGCGTACGGCAAATCCTGACTTGTCAATACGGGACCTTGCAAAATCATTGGATTTGCCTAAATCCACTGTTCACGATGTGCTCAAATCATTTTCGAAACGTTTTACGGTGGAGAGGAAACCGAGAAGTGACAAATACATTGAACGCGCTGATCCTGTCATGGACCGAAAGGTGAAAAGGATATTAACGAAAAACCCAAATCTCTCCATTCGAACGATAGCTCGTTAAATAGGGATGTCGCTTGGTTTTGTCCAAAAATCAAAACAACGTTTGGGACTTAAGTCGTATAAAGTAAAAACAGTTCCAAATCGCCACGACAAACAGAACTTGGCAGCAAAATCACGGGCGAATATTTGACGAAGTTTTTATGCGTTGTTATGGACGATGAAACTTATGTCCTGGAGGATTTCAAGCAGCTTCCAGGGCTGGCTTTTTATTCTGCTATGGCCAGAAATGCTACAGTTGAGCATTTCAGAACGAAGAGGGCATCCGAAATTTCCCAAAAAATACCTTGTGTGGCAAGCAATTTGCACGTGTGGCAAAACGAGTAAATCTTTCGTCACTACAGGCACAATCAACAAGGAGATCTATCAGAAAGAGTGTCTGCAGAAGCGATTGATATCCTTCATCAAAAGTCACAAAGAAAAACCTTTGTCCTGGCCCGATTTGGCATCATGCCACTATGCTAAAACTGTGATGGAGTGGTACCAAGCAAATCAAGTGAACATTGTACTAAAAACCTCAAACCCGCCAAATTGCCCAGAGCTACGACAAATCGAGAGATATTGGGCTCTGATGAAGCGAAAGCTTTCTGGAAAGAAGCAAGGAATCAAAGACATCAAACATTTCCAGCAAATTTGGACAAAGACGGTTTCTACGATTTCTGAAGAGTCTGTACAAACCCTAATGGACAGAGTTAAGCGCAAAGTTCGACCCAAGTAACAATTTCAGTTCCTATTCCAGCCGTATAGCACTCCTCCCGGCTTTGTTGATGACACTACATTCAAAACTGTTTTGTCCACCAACACCTCCTCTATGCATCTTTAAAGCCGAAATGTGTACAAAGTGGCCCACTCTATAGACGGTTGTGAAAACAAATTAATAAAACCTTTCTAAGACCATAAAGATTTTGAAAATGTTCTAGTGAAAGCTGTTATGACCACTTGAGAACCATCATAAAACCTATCCATTGGCCGCCATCAAAACCAGCATAGGGCTGAATGGCCACAGCTGTCAAACTTCACGGCGATATCGTGGTTGGTTTTTTGTTGTTTTGCTTTGTTTCTCTTCTGATTCATTCAACAGTAAATAATGGCTAAGAAAAAAGTTCTACTGTTGCGGGAAATCATAATTGATAGCAAAATATAAAAAACAAATTGAGTTTTGTTTAAAGCGTATCATGCTCCAAATCATATGCGCATTTAATTTTATGGTGAATATTGGCACGATAAGAGCTGAAAATTAATGCGCCTTGGAAACTATGCGAGTTTACAACAACAAAAACAAAATTGAAAAAAATATATTCCGTAAATTAATCATGAAACTCCTGAAAATTGATGGAATTCAATAAGGTTATCTAAACGAATACCGAAGTTTGTCTCAGATCTACAGTTCAATTGTATTACATTTAAAATTTGGTGTATTTATTTTTCCACATTTCAATTATTTCATATATTTCAACATGGCGATTGCAAGAAATCACAATTTGGCCAAAAAGCCAATTTATCTTAGCAATGGCTACTATAAAACTATCTGGTCGCTTGGTAGTTTTCCTCAATGCCAGTTAGCCGTTTCATGCATTTACTGGAGGCAAAATGGTTTTAAAATGCTTTTTAAACTGACCATAATAAGATAATATGAATGAGTCCTAAAACGGCATTTCAAAACAGCATTTTATGAGTTAATAAAGTCAAAATAAAACCTTTGATAGGAGTAAAAGGAATTTTAGAAGTCAAGGTTTTAAGATCGTTGTAAAGAAGCTGTGTAGGTTCTTATAAACCTGACTAAAATTTGAAACCTATTGGCATCTCTTGCTACCATAATAAAGCCGAATTGATTTCTAGTGGCTTTCATAAAACTTTAATAAAACTTAATAAAGCTGGATGGTTTTGGCAATGTTACTTGGGCCCCCACTTCCTTCCCCCTCGCCCACCCCCCCTCCTTCTCTCTCCCCCACCCTCCTCCCTTCCGTCGACCCGCCACCTCTCTATCTCACTGTCTCCCGCTTTCGCTCCCCTCCATCCCACCCCCACCCCTTTTCCCTCTATCGCGGTCACCAATGAGCCCAGATACCCTCTCCCCCCCTCTCCCCCCCCTCCTCTCTCTTCGCCACTTCTCTCCGGCTCCCCCCCTATTTTTTGTTTTTAACGCATTAATCACAAGCCCAATCCTACCAGCTTCAGCCTTAAGTCTGATGTACGTTTCCACCATCGTCTCAAAGTTACGTGCTACGATATCAACGTCGTCGGCGAAGCCAAATAGTTGGACAGACTTCCTGAAGATCGTACCACTCGTGTCTATCCCAGCTCTTCGAATCACACCCTCCAATGCAATGTTAAACAACAAACACGACAATCCATCACCTTGCCGTAACCCTCTCCGAGATTCGAAGGGACTCGAGAGCGTCCCTGATACTCGGACGACACACATCACTCGATCCATCGTTGCTTTGATCAACCGCGTCAGTTTTTCCGGAAATCCATATTCGTGCATGATTTGCCATAGCTGGTCTCGATCGATTGTATCATACGCTGATTTGAAGTCGATGAAAAGATGATGTTTGGGCATGTTGTATTCGCGACATTTCTGCAGTACTTGCCGAATCGCGAAAATCTGGTTCGTAGTAGCGCGGGCACCCATGAATCCCGCTTGGTATTGCCCCACGAACTCCTTTGCAATTGGTGACAGGCGGCGGCATAACATTTGGGAGAGCAACTTGTAGGTGGCGCTCAGTAGCGTGATCGCACGATATCCATTTCTTAGATGCGACACACTATTCCTTCCATCCAATCCTCCGGTAAACATTCCTCCTCCCAATCAGCTTCAATCACGTGCACATAGTTGAATGGATCGACTGCTCTCGGGTCCTTCGCTGCGTCCACCGGCGGATCGGCTCCTTCTGGATTCGGCGTTGGATTGACGGCTTACCACAAATCCTCCAACTCTAGGAATGTCTGAGCAGCAAATCTCCACGTCAGCTTAGCAGAAGTTCGACTGACGGCAGAATGTGCATTGGATGGCTTCCTTACTGGATAGCGTCTCCTCCTCCACCTTGCTGGTGATTTTACACCGAGTTGACTATTGTAACGATCATGAAAAAAAAACTTGTCTTCAACTATCTGAACTCTCTGGGCCCATAACCTTTCGGTAAAATATGGACCAAACTACTTCAGTTCGAGAAACATTTTTCAATAGGGTGAATCTGTCAATGATAGCTCAATTACCATCTTTTAACCCCCCCCCCCCCCAAAAAAAAAAAAAAACGTAAAAAAAACAATTTAAATCCCCCAAAAAAAAATCCCAAAATTCCATTAAACAAATAAAAAATTTTATTTCTAGTTTCTAAGACATAATTCAGCCTACTATTGCACTAATTTTCGCAGTATTCCACAAGAACGAGACCATCGAAGCATGGCGATACTGTTTCATGAAGGCCCCGAAAAATAAAATATCCCTTAGGAAAAATATATACAGGGTGTTCGGTTCCTTAGTGCAAATAATTTAAGGGGTGATAGAAGATCATATTTGAAGAAAAAAAAGTGTTCTACGCATATGATCAAATCTCAAAAATCACTGAGTTATTAAACTTTTTCTGTTTTGGTCTATGCTTGCCAGAAATTGGCTCTAACTCTAAAACTATGCCATTAAACACAAAACTGTTACCTTCATCGGATAGCTTGGTAAATTTTCTACTTAAAAGTGTCCTTTTTACTTTAAGTAAGTTGCATTTAGACACATTTTAGGGATAAACAAGTCTAAAACTTGTGTTTTTCTACGGATTTTCCCTCATTATTTCAAAAAATACGTAATAAAGTTTATTGTTTTGTCTAAGCAAAAGATGCCTCTCAAACCGCTCTACAACTCTCTCTTTGACACCAACTTTCTACCTTGTTTAGTTTTGTCACAATTTCGTACTAAACACATCTGGTTGGGTCGTTAATCAACGGTTGCGTAAAACACGAATTCAACCCCACCGTGCGTTGCTGTTGACGTCTGTTTGCAGCGCGCATAGCACACTTGATCGCCACGCGGAGTGACGGTATGAAAGAAGAAAAATCTAAACAGAAACTTACAGCTTTCAGAAAACAAACATGTATTCTCCAGAAGAGCTGGCGGATATTCATCTCTTTTACGGTTTTGCCAACTGTGTGGCAACGACAGCCCAACAAGAATATGGACGCAGATTTCCCAACCGTCGACTGCCAAACGCAAGTATGTAAAAATAATACAAGTATGTAAGATGTTTAGTTTGTAAAAATTACGTTGACACAGGAACCTTCACGTCTACACACCGTCGGTTCCGGGATGGAACGTTATTTTGGACTGCAACTCAAGCCGACCAGCCCCGCCGGTCGCTGACGCCGGCCATGGAGGAGAGAATTTTAAGAACTGTGAGAAACGATCCCAACACCAGTACAAGGCGAGTTGCAGCTCAGTTACCGGTTTCTCACTGGAGCGTATAGAACGTTTTAAACAAAAAGAAAAAGAATATACATCCGTTTCATACGCTGCAAGTTCAGGAGCTTCTGGAAAGAGATAAACCACTCCGGCTTGAGTTCAGCAGGATTATGACAGCGAAAATGGATGAGGATGCATTTTTCTCGAAAAGCATTCTTTGGACGGACGAGTGCACCTTTACCCGGGCAGGATACTTCAATACCCACAATGACCACACGTGGGCAATTGAAAACTCAAGAGTGGTCAAAGAAACAAGAACACAGTACCGGTTGTCCGTTAATGTATGGGCTGGTATAATTGACCGACAGCTCATCGGTACATTATCGAAGGTTCGCTAAACAGAGTGAAGTATTTGGAATTTTTAGAGAACGAGCTTCCAATCTTGCTGGAGGATGTCCCACTTGCTGTGAGACGGCGCTTGGTGTTTCAACAGGACGGAGCCCCACCTCATTCCACAAATGCGGTAAGACAGACCCAACCAGATGTGTTTAGTACGAAATTGTGACAAAACTAAACAAGATAGAAAGTTGGTGTCAAAAAGAGAGTTGTAGAACGGTTTGAGAGGCATCTTTTGCTTGGACAAAACAATAAACTTTATTACGTATTTTTTGAAATAATGAGGGAAAATCCGTAGAAAAACACAAGTTTTAGACTTGTTTATTCCTAAAATGTGCCTAAATGCAACTTACTTAAAGTAAAAGAGACACTATTAAGTAGAAAATTTACCAAGCTATCCGATGAAGGTAACAGTTTTGTGTTTAATGGCATAGTCTTAGAGTTAGAGCCAATTTCTGGCAAGCATATACCAAAACAGAAAAAGCTCAATAACTCAGTGATTTTTGAGATTTGATCATATGCGTAGAACACTTTTTTTCTTCAAATATGATCTTCTATCACCCCTTAACTTATTTGCACTAAGGAACCGAACACCCTGTATAATAAAAAAATATTTAAGGGTATTAAAAGAAAGAAAGAGCAGGTAAAGGGAGGGGAAAAAAAAAAAAAAAATATTTTAAAAAAAAACTTTAAAAAAAATTTTTTTTTTTTAAATTCCCGTGCGAAAAAAACACACCTATTAATTTATAAAAAAATATATACTGCTTAAAAAAAAAAAAAAAAAATTTATAAAAATTTTATAAACAGCAAAAAAAAAAAAAAAACAAAAACCTCTTTTTTTTTTTTTTTTTTTCAGCGATCAAACACCTTGAACCCCGTTTCCAGCCGACCGACGACTGTCAGAGAGCTCGTCAAACATTAGAATTACAAAATGTAACATGCAAACGATAAAGGTAAAACGCAAAACAAAACAAAACTCTACCAGCCGTTTTCGAAGTGAAACGAGTGAAGCAAGCTTCGAGTAAACAAATTTATTCAAATCCAAAACGCCGACAATACCCGACTATTAAATAACACTTTTTATTTCGATTCCAATTCGAGAGAGCCCGAAATAAAAAGGGGAAAGGGATGATTCACGCCGATGCCGATCGTCTCGAGTTAAAAGCAGTAGAATAAGTGTTTGATGTTGCATGCATCACTTTCCCAGTGCAATGAAGTTACCTCAGCCTTAGAATCGGATAAGAATACAACGAGAAATGAGCAACGGTGCGCGATGTGGAGCGTGGTCTTTATTTATTCTGGCCGGCTGCCAACATAATGGTGATAATTAGATGAATGAAGCGGGTAAAGTGAGTGAAGCAGTGGAAGTGGAACTGGGGTAAATTATACGGGGAGAGAAAAAAATAATAAGAAGGTGCGAAATCGAGATCGAGCGGTAATCTTCGAATTTGTGTGAGTGATAAATGAGCTACGGCGAACGGCGAGTCGGAAGCGCAGATAAGGATTGAATAATGGATACCGCCTGCTGGAGAACGGTGCTCGTCGTTGGACTGGCGCTTTGCCACGTTTCAAAAGGTAAGTTGCTGGAGAGTTCACCCTTCTGCTTAGGATATCCGAAGATTTTCGCTAATTACCTCTAAAAATTGGATGCTTTAATTACACTCCGACGTCGTCGTCGTCGCCGTCGTCGTAATGGAATCCCATTTAAGACTTCGGCTATTCGCTTCGGATGGTGCTTAAATGCAATATTTGCAGTCATTAAAAACTAAACGAGTTAAAATAACACCTTCGTCTGTGAGCAGGGGTATCCCAACTAATTGAGATCAAAGTCGGTTTCTGACAGGAGACCCAGAAATTAAATTACTATTAAAACAGCGACAGCAGGGCGAAAAAGCGTAAAAGCGAGACTGTCCGCTTACTCTGGAAGATGCATCTTCTTCTACTGAGGACAAGGATGCCTTGCCTTTTGCTCTGAGGCCAAGCGGAGACTCTGAAGTACCCACTAATGAATTTACTTCGCTTACTGCCAGCCGATCGGAGACCCTTAGGGAGGATGACGACGACGGCGAAAAGACTTAAAAGACACTTATCTGCATAAAATTATCTGATATTAAAGCGCGAGTGAGCAAGAAGTGTTTCTCCACTTTTTGCTGCTTGTTCGTTTTGTTCCAGGTTCAGGTTTCGTTACTTGGCTTTGGATCTTGGATGCTTGCCATTCTTTCTCTTGGTTGACGGTTGTTGTAAGGAAATTTTGTGAATGTGCTCTCGTTACGCGCTTTTTGTCGCTGAGGATGCCGCGTGGTTTGCTTTTTGGCATTGTGCTCTTATTTCGACGGGCTGCTGCATTTCTCACGTTCCGTTGTTATTAAATTGTGGAACTTTTACCTGTTTGTGGGCGCACTGGGAGGAAATTGGAGTAGGTTAGAACTGTTTTTTTTTTTTTTTTTTATAAATCGAAACATCGGTTGAGTAGTCAAATTGTAACAGTCATTCATTTCATGGAGTCCTTAAAAGTCTCCTATTTTTCAAACTAAGGTCTATATCCCCATTAATACGGACACCTCAAAACATGAATAAAACATAAATTTCGCATTATATTTCCGTCGTTATTGTTTATTTCAGATTCATGGGATGTGTTTTGAGAATTCGTGAAGACAAAACATAGTTATTCGGTATTTGCATAAAATTTTCGAACTTTGCGCTTAACTCCGTCCATTAGGGTTTGTAAAGACTCTTCAGAAATCGTAGAAGCCGTCTTTGTCCAAATTTGCTGGAAATGTTTGATGTCTTTGATTCCTTGCTTCTTTCCAGAAAGCTTCCGCTTCATCAGAGCCCAATATCTCTCGATTGGTCGTACCTCTGGGCAATTTTTCGGGTTTGCGGTTTTTGGTACAATGTTCACTTGATTTGCTTGGTACCACTCCATCACAGTTTTAGCATAGTGGCATGATGCCAAATCGGGCCAGAACAAAGGTTTTTCTGTGTGACTTATGATGAAGGGTAGCAATCGCTTCTGCAGACACTCTTTCTGATAGATCTCCTTGTTGATTGTGCCTGTAGTGACGAAAGATTTACTCTTTTTGCCACATGTGCAAATTGCTTGCCACACAAGGTATTTTTTGGGAAATTTCGATACCTTCTTAGTTCTGAAATGCTCAGCTGTAGCATTTCTGGCCGTAGCAGAATAAAAGGCCAGCCCTGGAAGCTGCTTGAAATCCTTCAGGACATAAGTTTCATCGTCCATAACAACGCATGAAAACTTCGTCAAATATTCGCAGTACAAACGTCGAGCCCGTGATTTTGTTGCCAAGTTCTGTTTGTCGTAGCGATTTGGAACTGTTTTTACTTTATACGACTTAAGTCAGAAACGTTGTTTTGATTTTTGGACAAAACCAGGTGACATCCCTATTTTACGAGCCACCGTTCGAATGGAGAGATTTGGGTTTTTCGTTAATATCCTTTTCACCTTTCGGTCCATGACAGGATCAGCGCGTCCAATGTTTTTGTCACTTCTCGGTTTCCTCTCCACCGTCAAACGTTCCGAAAATGATTTGAGCACATCGTTAACAGTGGATTTAGGCAAATCCAATGTTTTTGCAAGGTCCCATATTGACAAGTAAGGATTTGCCGTACGCCCGTACAAAATTCGCTGGCGCACTTGTTTTTCTTTCGTCGCCATCTTGAATATTTAACATGAAATGTAAACATCAATCAAAGTCTTTTTCATCATAGACTCTCAGCTATACCACAGTGAAATTTTTCATTCCTACGCTCAATATTTCAACAGGTACAATGATTTGAAGGTGTCCGGATTAATGTGGTATCCTAAGGTCTGTGATAGGAGCGTTTAGCGGACAGAAATTTCTCAAACATTTTTTATAAAAGGTATATCTTCTAGTGGTATCCGAGGTTGTTATTAGATAACTTCGCAACAACGTGACTGATTATCATGTTTGTGCGTGTTTTAGAAACGGCAGCCCAGTACAATTTAATCATGAATCACATTATACCTCAACAACTTGCTGAAATTGTGAAAATTTATTTTCAAAAAAAAAACTCCTCTGTTACGTTAAGTGAACACAACTTGTTAGTTCGGTTGTACAAAAGATACAGATATATGTACAAGGCTGGTAGCAGGTCACTTTTTAATAACTTGGTCCCTATATGGAGGCTAGTCACTAAAAAGTCACTATTTGCATTCAAAAGTCACTCAAGTCACTATTTTTCGGAAAATGGTCACTAAAGTTAGCTGTGAAAAGTTAAAAAAAAAAACAAACTCTTGTATCTATTGTACAATAGATCAGGCTACACTGTGTAAAAGTCGAGAAATATACACCAAAAATGTGTTTTTACCATCCCACGTGTTAATCCGATTGACAGCAGAATAAAGTGAACAATATTGTGGGCTGTGAATCGTGGTACTATTATCTTGAAATCAGTTTCGTATTAATATTTTCTTCCGCGAAGATAGGTTTGGTATAATTTTGTTGAATTCGTTTACCATTATGCGGTCACAAGTTTGACTAAAGGCTGCCGCACAAGAGCGCTTCCCGCGTCGCGTCGTGTCAGTTGTCAACGCCAGCGTTCAGTAATAAAACGCCTTCATGATGCTCATGACGCTTTGATCGCACCATATAGCATCAGTGATGCGTCGGCGTCAGTCATTTACTTTACTCTAAATATGCATGCGATAGTGAGTTTTTTCAACTTTCTTTAATTTAAATCATTTTAGTTGCATTTTATTATCTATTTGTAGTAATTTAATAAGTTCTACTTCAAACTAGATGCCCTGGCGAACAGGGTTGTGATTTCTCTGAGGAGAATCACGTGGGTGCACATTTCTAGCTCTCTTTGGCGAATCTCACTCAGTCTCTACGGAGATTTTTTCATGACACCACTGTAGAGATTGTTCGACACAGCACGGGAGACCGAGAGAATTGACAATTCGCTGCCTGAGCTTTCATATACTCACTGCAGTGTGAACGATGAAGAGAGAAAAAGCAAAAAAGGACTCCACCTCACTGACGTGAGTGAAACCTTGATCTAAACATTAAGAAAAAATGGCTGGAAAACGGAATGAACATTACGAAATAGGGGACTCAGAAAGCCTAGTCGGTAAAGGCATGATACTACCAATCCGGAGGTGGCGGGTTCGTTTCCAAGTCCAGTGCACTTAAAAAAATCTCGACTTCCCAGGGCTTGGCATAAGAGTATCATTGTGCTTGCCACACAATATACAAATTCATGCATTGATGATTGGCTTCGAAAGCTCTCAATTTAATAACTGTGGAATTGCATCTAGCTTAGCTTAGCTTAGCTTGACTGACTGCACGTATCAATGGTTGCTACTCCGTGATTGATCAGAATCAGTGAAATTGCACAATGAATGAACTGAATGGGGCTGGAAGTAACCGGCACACGTTTCAGTGACTCAATTTCATTAATAATCAATAACCTCAATTTCTTTAAAGTTAGTGTAACCTTTGCTGTTTAGGGACCGTGTTTACCTCTGCATCCTCACAAAGGTCACTGGAAGGAGGTTTTTCTATGTTAGTAGGTAGGGCCCGATGGATCAGGATTCACCTTGATAAGTGACTACCCCCGGTTCGTCACCGAGTGCAGTCGCATTTTCTACGACCTCCGTATTTAATTTTTACAATATTTTTTTACGCCGCGCGCAAGACCCGAAAAAGTTAAGGTCATCATTATGAATTGCAGTGTTACGTCGTGCAATATCAGTAACGATCGCTTCATGTGGAAGTGTGAATTTTGTGACAAATGTTATCACGCGGCTGGCATAGGCGTTCAACGGCATCAGGAGCAGTTATTATCATTGTATATGATACCTCTGTGTTCCGATTGTCAACATCATCTAAAAACAGGAATCGACACACGCAAGGTGCTTTGTCAGCAGGAGCGGATTATGGATTCAATTAAATCTCAAACGGATGCCAATCTTCAAGTAGCTGCTGACCTCAAAGCGCTCAAAAAGCTTAGTACAATAGACGTGTTGTTTGATAATATTGAGGTCCAGCTTAAAGAATCGGTGACGTATGTAAACGAAAATACATCGTCGTCAGTTGAAAACGCTGTGTCGTCAATATCGCGCGATTTCGAGAATAACTCGGTCAATAAGTCCGATGAGCTTGTGGCAATAAAAAACCATTTGACGTCGCTGTTAAATATTTCAATGGAAACCACGAGAAATCGCATCACGTAGTACGTGAAAGACCTTACAAATGATTTGACCAGAGAACTGAAAAAAATCTGCAACGAAGTCCAAACCTTGAGCGGGGTAACCATGGACATGGCCGCTCATTGTAATCAACACACTGCTAACGCATCTGTTCAAACGCGTGATGCTTTGAATGAAGTAAAAAATATAGCCATTACAGTTGGTGATATTTTTAATGAAGTAAAACCGCTTGCTAGTGCAATTAACACTTTGGACAGCAATATTAGCGCTGATCGATTGGCACCAGCGGTGTCACCCCCTAGCCTTATGAACGAATTGAATACAGCTAACGCTGGCGCGCAGGTAGAAAATGAACTCCAAGAAGGATGGCGCACACTAGGGTCGAAAAGAATTTGGTGCCCGAACTGGAACGAATATGATCTACGAAAGCAACGTCATGTTCAGCAGCAGAAGGCCAGAGATAAGGCAATAAAGCGAAGGAAAGCTCATAATAAACAATGGAACAGGAGCACCAATGGATCCAACAGACATCATCATCAACAAGGATTAACGGGGCGACGGCAAACTAGTTCCAGAAGTAATATCAACAACAACACCTGCAGCAGCAGCAGCAGCAGCAATATCACAAATTACACAAATCATATCGGTCATCAAAATAGTCACCCAGCAGTTTTTCCAATGGATAGGGATCTACTTGCAGCAGCTAAGGTGGCATTTTCCAGGCCCCCTTCGGTAGAAACCCCGCGTTGGATCGAATTTCGACGTGGTGAGACATTAAACCCATACCCGGTTGATCATCAACTACCGCAACCGCATCCAGGCCCATTTACCCCACCGCCTCCAGGAAACCGTTTAACATCGTGCGAAGCGTGTGCACATAGACATTCGTTTTTTGGTCCAAATTAACGCTCTCTGCAGAGGAAGTATCCGACGATTTTATGGATTTGACGAGCTCTCAACATGAGGAAGGAGAGGTAATTAGTTTAAATTATTTAGATCGGTCACAGACATTGCAGCATGCTAATAACATTAAAAGTAAAGAGTTACTAGTGTATTGCCAGAACTTTAACAGGATGAAAAGTGCCGTTAAAGTTAATGAAATTTATAAGCAAGTGGCAGCATGTAGCTTTCCTGTGATTTTAGGAACAGAAACGAGTTGGGACATTAGCGTTAACAATGAAGAAGTTTTCGGTGATCGTTTTAATGTTTTTAGGGATGATCGCGATAAATTTTTATCCAACAAAAAATGTGGTGGAGGTGTTCTTATAGCAGTTAGTGTTGATTATGATTGCGAACAAATTGAATCTTGCAAATGTAAAGAATTTGACCATGTTTGGGTCAAATGTCTTATTGGAGAACAAGTTCATATTTTTGTAGCAGTATATTTTCCTCCAGAATATGCGAGAAAAGATTCTTTTGAACTATTTTTTAGTATTGCCGGTAGTATAATTTCAAAGTTTGAGCCCGAAACAAATGTTCACATTTACGGTGATTTTAACCAGAGGGCAGCCAATTTTATTATTGACAATGAAAATGAGTCCCTTTTGATACCGATTGCAGGGGAAAATGAAACGCTCCGTACTCTATTTGACAAAAGTTCTGAAATCGGGCTCAATCAAGTAAATCACGTGAAAAATCAGAACAATTGCTACTTAGATTTGATGTTCACTAATATGACCGAAGACTTTTGTGTATCAGAGTCACCTACTCCTCTTTGGAAAAATGGAACTCTTCCTTCAACACTGCAATCGAATACTCCATATTCGTGCACGACAAAACCACATTGATGGATAATAATTTGTCCGAACCATACTATGATTTCAGTAGGGCTAATTATGTACTTATCAAAGAAAAATTGAATTGTATTGACTGGCAAACTTTATTACGTGATCATGATGTAGGTCAAGCAGTGGATGCGTTCTACCAAATTGTGTATGATATTTTAGAACAAGCAGTGCCTATGAAACAAAAGAGAAAATCTAGTCTCAAATCCCCAGTATGGTATAATAGACTGGTTACTAATCTCAAAAATAGGAAACAAAAAGCTCATAAAGCATACAAAAGAAATAAAACTGATGAAAACCTTTCGATTTATCTGGCCATATGCGATCAACTGAGTTTAGAATTAAAAAATGCATTTGAAGAGCATAACACCCGGGTTGAGAATAATATTAAGTCAGACCCTAAATCTTTTTTTAGCTATGTTAAAGAAAAACGTAAGTCTAAGAACTTTCCGTCAAAAATGCATTTAGACAACAGGTCCGGTAACACAACAAATGACATTAGCAACTTATTCGCTGATTTCTTCCAGGACATCTATACTTCTCATGACGATAATGAGCGTGACTTGCAGTATTTCTCATACCTCCCCGAGCCAATGACGGACATTTCAGTTGATAATTTATCTGTCAGGGAAATCTTACATGCTCTTGAAACTTTGGATGCTACGAAGGGTGCTGGACCAGACGGCTTACCACCTATATTTTTAAAATCTCTTTCAAAGGAGATAGTTAAACCTTTATTTTGGTTATTTAATTCATCATTGGAGTCCAGCGTTCTTCCTGCTGTTTGGAAGGAATCTTTTTTGATCCCAATTTTTAAAAGTGGAAAAAAATCTGATATTAAAAATTATCGTGGGGTTGCTATATTATCAAGCATCCCGAAACTTTTTGAATCTATCATAAATGATAATATATTTTCGCAGGTGAAGACTTTAATTTCTAATAAACAGCATGGTTTTGTTAAAGGACGGTCAACAGCCACTAATTTGATACAATTTGTTACTTTTTCTTTGAACGTAATGGATAAAGGAAATTGTGTTGAAGCGCTATATACCGATTTTAGTAAAGCATTTGACAGAGTTGATATTCCACTGTTGCTTTTTAAATTATCCAAGTTGGGATTCAATCCTGGGCTACTAAAATGGATTGAGTCTTACTTGATTCAGAGAACGCAAAGAGTAAGATTTGAGGGAAAACTTTCAACAATTGTGAACGTCACTTCGGGCGTGCCACAAGGGTCTCATCTTGGTCCATTATTATTTATTTTATTTATTAATGATATAGAACACATTTTGAGTTTCCTTCGTGTTTCAATATATGCAGACGACATGAAACTTTTCATGGAGATATGTGATACATCCGACCTTGAATTATTTCAACACGAAATTGACAATTTTTACATTTGGTGTAAGAAAAATCTGTTAGAACTTAATGTAAAAAAATGCAATTCCATTTCGTTTACCAGAAAACACACAATATTGCAAAAAGCTATTACTCTTGGCCAGAAAACTGTAGAAAGATGCAGTCAAATTAGAGACTTAGGTGTTATACTCGATTCTAAATTACCTTTTGCTGAACATTACAATAATATCATTTAAAACCTTTAAATGCGTTTATCTCCGTAAATAAGCGTCTAATCGCTTAAATAGGGGGTTTCAAATCGTCGATTTTCGAAAACCCGGTTTTGGTCCGAAAAAAAATACTAGAACCTAAATTTTCCATCAGGTGGGCTCTGGAAACCTTTAAATGCGTTTATCTCCGTAAATAAGCGTCTAATCGCTTAAATAGGGGGTTTCAAATCGTCGATTTTCGAAAACCCGGTTTTGGTCCGAAAAACATTACTAGAACCTAAATTTTCCATCAGGTGGGCTCTGGAAACCTTTAAATGCGTTTATCTCCGTAAATAAGCGTCTAATCGCTTAAATAGGGGGTTTCAAATCGTCGATTTTCGAAAACCCGGTTTTGGTCCGAAAAACATTACTAGAACCTAAATTTTCCATCAGGTGGGCTCTGGAAACCTTTAAATGCGTTTATCTCCGTAAATAAGCGTCTAATCGCTTAAATAGGGGGTTTCAAATCGTCGATTTTCGAAAACCCGGTTTTGGTCCGAAAAAAAATACTAGAACCTAAATTTTCCATCAGGTGGGCTCTGGAAACCTTTAAATGCGTTTATCTCCGTAAATAAGCGTCTAATCGCTTAAATAGGGGGTTTCAAATCGTCGATTTTCGAAAACCCGGTTTTGGTCCGAAAAACATTACTAGAACCTAAATTTTCCATCAGGTGGGCTCTGGAAACCTTTAAATGCGTTTATCTCCGTAAATAAGCGTCTAATCGCTTAAATAGGGGGTTTCAAATCGTCGATTTTCGAAAACCCGGTTTTGGTCCGAAAAAAAATACTAGAACCTAAATTTTCCATCAGGTGGGCTCTGGAAACCTTTAAATGCGTTTATCTCCGTAAATAAGCGTCTAATCGCTTAAATAGGGGGTTTCAAATCGTCGATTTTCGAAAACCCGGTTTTGGTCCGAAAAACATTACTAGAACCTAAATTTTCCATCAGGTGGGCTCTGGAAACCTTTAAATGCGTTTATCTCCGTAAATAAGCGTCTAATCGCTTAAATAGGGGGTTTCAAATCGTCGATTTTCGAAAACCCGGTTTTGGTCCGAAAAACATTACTAGAACCTAAATTTTCCATCAGGTGGGCTCTGGAAACCTTTAAATGCGTTTATCTCCGTAAATAAGCGTCTAATCGCTTAAATAGGGGGTTTCAAATCGTCGATTTTCGAAAACCCGGTTTTGGTCCGAAAAAAAATACTAGAACCTAAATTTTCCATCAGGTGGGCTCTGGAAACCTTTAAATGCGTTTATTATCTCCGTAAATAAGCGTCTAATCGCTTAAATAGGGGGTTTCAAATCGTCGATTTTCGAAAACCCGGTTTTGGTCCGAAAAACATTACTAGAACCTAAATTTTCCATCAGGTGGGCTCTGGAAACCTTTAAATGCGTTTATCTCCGTAAATAAGCGTCTAATCGCTTAAATAGGGGGTTTCAAATCGTCGATTTTCGAAAACCCGGTTTTGGTCCGAAAAAAAATACTAGAACCTAAATTTTCCATCAGGTGGGCTCTGGAAACCTTTAAATGCGTTTATCTCCGTAAATAAGCGTCTAATCGCTTAAATAGGGGGTTTCAAATCGTCGATTTTCGAAAACCCGGTTTTGGTCCGAAAAACATTACTAGAACCTAAATTTTCCATCAGGTGGGCTCTGGAAACCTTTAAATGCGTTTATCTCCGTAAATAAGCGTCTAATCGCTTAAATAGGGGGTTTCAAATCGTCGATTTTCGAAAACCCGGTTTTGGTCCGAAAAACATTACTAGAACCTAAATTTTCCATCAGGTGGGCTCTGGAAACCTTTAAATGCGTTTATCTCCGTAAATAAGCGTCTAATCGCTTAAATAGGGGGTTTCAAATCGTCGATTTTCGAAAACCCGGTTTTGGTCCGAAAAAAAATACTAGAACCTAAATTTTCCATCAGGTGGGCTCTGGAAACCTTTAAATGCGTTTATCTCCGTAAATAAGCGTCTAATCGCTTAAATAGGGGGTTTCAAATCGTCGATTTTCGAAAACCCGGTTTTGGTCCGAAAAACATTACTAGAACCTAAATTTTCCATCAGGTGGGCTCTGGAAACCTTTAAATGCGTTTATCTCCGTAAATAAGCGTCTAATCGCTTAAATAGGGGGTTTCAAATCGTCGATTTTCGAAAACCCGGTTTTGGTCCGTTTTGGTCCGAAAAACATTACTAGAACCTAAATTTTCCATCAGGTGGGCTCTGGAAACCTTTAAATGCGTTTATCTCCGTAAATAAGCGTCTAATCGCTTAAATAGGGGGTTTCAAATCGTCGATTTTCGAAAACCCGGTTTTGGTCCGAAAAAACATTACTAGAACCTAAATTTTCCATCAGGTGGGCTCTGGAAACCTTTAAATGCGTTTATCTCCGTAAATAAGCGTCTAATCGCTTAAATAGGGGGTTTCAAATCGTCGATTTTCGAAAACCCGGTTTTGGTCCGAAAAACATTACTAGAACCTAAATTTTCCATCAGGTGGGCTCTGGAAACCTTTAAATGCGTTTATCTCCGTAAATAAGCGTCTAATCGCTTAAATAGGGGGTTTCAAATCGTCGATTTTCGAAAACCCGGTTTTGGTCCGAAAAACATTACTAGAACCTAAATTTTCCATCAGGTGGGCTCTGGAAACCTTTAAATGCGTTTATCTCCGTAAATAAGCGTCTAATCGCTTAAATAGGGGTTTCAAATCGTCGATTTTCGAAAACCTGGTTTTGGTCCGAAAAAAATTACTAGAACCTAAATTTTCCATCAGGTGGGCTCTGGAAACCTTTAAATGCGTTTATCTCCGTAAATAAGCGTCTAATCGCTTAAATAGGGGGTTTCAAATCGTCGATTTTCGAAAACCCGGTTTTGGTCCGAAAAACATTACTAGAACCTAAATTTTCCATCAGGTGGGCTCTGGAAACCTTTAAATGCGTTTATCTCCGTAAATAAGCGTCTAATCGCTTAAATAGGGGGTTTCAAATCGTCGATTTTCGAAAACCCGGTTTTGGTCCGAAAAACATTACTAGAACCTAAATTTTCCATCAGGTGGGCTCTGGAAACCTTTAAATGCGTTTATCTCCGTAAATAAGCGTCTAATCGCTTAAATAGGGGGTTTCAAATCGTCGATTTTCGAAAACCTGGTTTTGGTCCGAAAAACATTACTAGAACCTAAATTTTCCATCAGGTGGGCTCTGGAAACCTTTAAATGCGTTTATCTCCGTAAATAAGCGTCTAATCGCTTAAATAGGGGGTTTCAAATCGTCGATTTTCGAAAACCTGGTTTTGGTCCGAAAAACATTACTAGAACCTAAATTTTCCATCAGGTGGGCTCTGGAAACCTTTAAATGCGTTTATCTCCGTAAATAAGCGTCTAATCGCTTAAATAGGGGGTTTCAAATCGTCGATTTTCGAAAACCCGGTTTTGGTCCGAAAAACATTACTAGAACCTAAATTTTCCATCAGGTGGGCTCTGGAAACCTTTAAATGCGTTTATCTCCGTAAATAAGCGTCTAATCGCTTAAATAGGGGGTTTCAAATCGTCGATTTTCGAAAACCCGGTTTTGGTCCGAAAAAATTACTAGAACCTAAATTTTCCATCAGGTGGGCTCTGGAAACCTTTAAATGCGTTTATCTCCGTAAATAAGCGTCTAATCGCTTAAATAGGGGGTTTCAAATCGTCGATTTTCGAAAACTAAATTTTCCATCAGGTGGGCTCTGGAAACCTTTAAATGCGTTTATCTCCGTAAATAAGCGTCTAATCGCTTAAATAGGGGGTTTCAAATCGTCGATTTTCGAAAACCCGGTTTTGGTCCGAAAAACATTACTAGAACCTAAATTTTCCATCAGGTGGGCTCTGGAAACCTTTAAATGCGTTTATCTCCGTAAATAAGCGTCTAATCGCTTAAATAGGGGGTTTCAAATCGTCGATTTTCGAAAACCCGGTTTTGGTCCGAAAAAAATACTAGAACCTAAATTTTCCATCAGGTGGGCTCTGGAAACCTTTAAATGCGTTTATCTCCGTAAATAAGCGTCTAATCGCTTAAATAGGGGGTTTCAAATCGTCGATTTTCGAAAACCCGGTTTTGGTCCGAAAAACATTACTAGAACCTAAATTTTCCATCAGGTGGGCTCTGGAAACCTTTAAATGCGTTTATCTCCGTAAATAAGCGTCTAATCGCTTAAATAGGGGGTTTCAAATCGTCGATTTTCGAAAACCCGGTTTTGGTCCGAAAAACATTACTAGAACCTAAATTTTCCATCAGGTGGGCTCTGGAAACCTTTAAATGCGTTTATCTCCGTAAATAAGCGTCTAATCGCTTAAATAGGGGGTTTCAAATCGTCGATTTTCGAAAACCCGGTTTTGGTCCGAAAAAAATACTAGAACCTAAATTTTCCATCAGGTGGGCTCTGGAAACCTTTAAATGCGTTTATCTCCGTAAATAAGCGTCTAATCGCTTAAATAGGGGGTTTCAAATCGTCGATTTTCGAAAACCCGGTTTTGGTCCGAAAAAAAATACTAGAACCTAAATTTTCCATCAGGTGGGCTCTGGAAACCTTTAAATGCGTTTATCTCCGTAAATAAGCGTCTAATCGCTTAAATAGGGGGTTTCAAATCGTCGATTTTCGAAAACCCGGTTTTGGTCCGAAAAACATTACTAGAACCTAAATTTTCCATCAGGTGGGCTCTGGAAACCTTTAAATGCGTTTATCTCCGTAAATAAGCGTCTAATCGCTTAAATAGGGGGTTTCAAATCGTCGATTTTCGAAAACCCGGTTTTGGTCCGAAAAACATTACTAGAACCTAAATTTTCCATCAGGTGGGCTCTGGAAACCTTTAAATGCGTTTATCTCCGTAAATAAGCGTCTAATCGCTTAAATAGGGGGTTTCAAATCGTCGATTTTCGAAAACCCGGTTTTGGTCCGAAAAACATTACTAGAACCTAAATTTTCCATCAGGTGGGCTCTGGAAACCTTTAAATGCGTTTATCTCCGTAAATAAGCGTCTAATCGCTTAAATAGGGGGTTTCAAATCGTCGATTTTCGAAAACCCGGTTTTGGTCCGAAAAACATTACTAGAACCTAAATTTTCCATCAGGTGGGCTCTGGAAACCTTTAAATGCGTTTATCTCCGTAAATAAGCGTCTAATCGCTTAAATAGGGGGTTTCAAATCGTCGATTTTCGAAAACCCGGTTTTGGTCCGAAAAACATTACTAGAACCTAAATTTTCCATCAGGTGGGCTCTGGAAACCTTTAAATGCGTTTATCTCCGTAAATAAGCGTCTAATCGCTTAAATAGGGGTTTTCAAATCGTCGATTTTCGAAAACCCGGTTTTGGTCCGAAAAACATTACTAGAACCTAAATTTTCCATCAGGTGGGCTCTGGAAACCTTTAAATGCGTTTATCTCCGTAAATAAGCGTCTAATCGCTTAAATAGGGGGTTTCAAATCGTCGATTTTCGAAAACCCGGTTTTGGTCCGAAAAACATTACTAGAACCTAAATTTTCCATCAGGTGGGCTCTGGAAACCTTTAAATGCGTTTATCTCCGTAAATAAGCGTCTAATCGCTTAAATAGGGGGTTTCAAATCGTCGATTTTCGAAAACCCGGTTTTGGTCCGAAAAACATTACTAGAACCTAAATTTTCCATCAGGTGGGCTCTGGAAACCTTTAAATGCGTTTATCTCCGTAAATAAGCGTCTAATCGCTTAAATAGGGGGTTTCAAATCGTCGATTTTCGAAAACCCGGTTTTGGTCCGAAAAAAAATACTAGAACCTAAATTTTCCATCAGGTGGGCTCTGGAAACCTTTAAATGCGTTTATCTCCGTAAATAAGCGTCTAATCGCTTAAATAGGGGGTTTCAAATCGTCGATTTTCGAAAACCCGGTTTTGGTCCGAAAAAAAATACTAGAACCTAAATTTTCCATCAGGTGGGCTCTGGAAACCTTTAAATGCGTTTATCTCCGTAAATAAGCGTCTAATCGCTTAAATAGGGGGTTTCAAATCGTCGATTTTCGAAAACCCGGTTTTGGTCCGAAAAACATTACTAGAACCTAAATTTTCCATCAGGTGGGCTCTGGAAACCTTTAAATGCGTTTATCTCCGTAAATAAGCGTCTAATCGCTTAAATAGGGGGTTTCAAATCGTCGATTTTCGAAAACCCGGTTTTGGTCCGAAAAACATTACTAGAACCTAAATTTTCCATCAGGTGGGCTCTGGAAACCTTTAAATGCGTTTATCTCCGTAAATAAGCGTCTAATCGCTTAAATAGGGGGTTTCAAATCGTCGATTTTCGAAAACCCGGTTTTGGTCCGAAAAACATTACTAGAACCTAAATTTTCCATCAGGTGGGCTCTGGAAACCTTTAAATGCGTTTATCTCCGTAAATAAGCGTCTAATCGCTTAAATAGGGGGTTTCAAATCGTCGATTTTCGAAAACCCGGTTTTGGTCCGAAAAAAAATACTAGAACCTAAATTTTCCATCAGGTGGGCTCTGGAAACCTTTAAATGCGTTTATCTCCGTAAATAAGCGTCTAATCGCTTAAATAGGGGGTTTCAAATCGTCGATTTTCGAAAACCCGGTTTTGGTCCGAAAAACATTACTAGAACCTAAATTTTCCATCAGGTGGGCTCTGGAAACCTTTAAATGCGTTTATCTCCGTAAATAAGCGTCTAATCGCTTAAATAGGGGGTTTCAAATCGTCGATTTTCGAAAACCCGGTTTTGGTCCGAAAAACATTACTAGAACCTAAATTTTCCATCAGGTGGGCTCTGGAAACCTTTAAATGCGTTTATCTCCGTAAATAAGCGTCTAATCGCTTAAATAGGGGGTTTCAAATCGTCGATTTTCGAAAACCCGGTTTTGGTCCGAAAAACATTACTAGAACCTAAATTTTCCATCAGGTGGGCTCTGGAAACCTTTAAATGCGTTTATCTCCGTAAATAAGCGTCTAATCGCTTAAATAGGGGGTTTCAAATCGTCGATTTTCGAAAACCCGGTTTTGGTCCGAAAAAAAAATACTAGAACCTAAATTTTCCATCAGGTGGGCTCTGGAAACCTTTAAATGCGTTTATCTCCGTAAATAAGCGTCTAATCGCTTAAATAGGGGGTTTCAAATCGTCGATTTTCGAAAACCCGGTTTTGGTCCGAAAAACATTACTAGAACCTAAATTTTCCATCAGGTGGGCTCTGGAAACCTTTAAATGCGTTTATCTCCGTAAATAAGCGTCTAATCGCTTAAATAGGGGGTTTCAAATCGTCGATTTTCGAAAACCCGGTTTTGGTCCGAAAAACATTACTAGAACCTAAATTTTCCATCAGGTGGGCTCTGGAAACCTTTAAATGCGTTTATCTCCGTAAATAAGCGTCTAATCGCTTAAATAGGGGGTTTCAAATCGTCGATTTTCGAAAACCCGGTTTTGGTCCGAAAAAAAATACTAGAACCTAAATTTTCCATCAGGTGGGCTTTCCATCAGGTGGGCTCTGGAAACCTTTAAATGCGTTTATCTCCGTAAATAAGCGTCTAATCGCTTAAATAGGGGGTTTCAAATCGTCGATTTTCGAAAACCCGGTTTTGGTCCGAAAAACATTACTAGAACCTAAATTTTCCATCAGGTGGGCTCTGGAAACCTTTAAATGCGTTTATCTCCGTAAATAAGCGTCTAATCGCTTAAATAGGGGGTTTCAAATCGTCGATTTTCGAAAACCCGGTTTTGGTCCGAAAAACATTACTAGAACCTAAATTTTCCATCAGGTGGGCTCTGGAAACCTTTAAATGCGTTTATCTCCGTAAATAAGCGTCTAATCGCTTAAATAGGGGGTTTCAAATCGTCGATTTTCGGAAAACCCGGTTTTGGTCCGAAAAAAAATACTAGAACCTAAATTTTCCATCAGGTGGGCTCTGGAAACCTTTAAATGCGTTTATCTCCGTAAATAAGCGTCTAATCGCTTAAATAGGGGGTTTCAAATCGTCGATTTTCGAAAACCCGGTTTTGGTCCGAAAAACATTACTAGAACCTAAATTTTCCATCAGGTGGGCTCTGGAAACCTTTAAATGCGTTTATCTCCGTAAATAAGCGTCTAATCGCTTAAATAGGGGGTTTCAAATCGTCGATTTTCGAAAACCCGGTTTTGGTCCGAAAAACATTACTAGAACCTAAATTTTCCATCAGGTGGGCTCTGGAAACCTTTAAATGCGTTTATCTCCGTAAATAAGCGTCTAATCGCTTAAATAGGGGGTTTCAAATCGTCGATTTTCGAAAACCCGGTTTTGGTCCGAAAAACATTACTAGAACCTAAATTTTCCATCAGGTGGGCTCTGGAAACCTTTAAATGCGTTTATCTCCGTAAATAAGCGTCTAATCGCTTAAATAGGGGGTTTCAAATCGTCGATTTTCGAAAACCCGGTTTTGGTCCGAAAAACATTACTAGAACCTAAATTTTCCATCAGGTGGGCTCTGGAAACCTTTAAATGCGTTTATCTCCGTAAATAAGCGTCTAATCGCTTAAATAGGGGGTTTCAAATCGTCGATTTTCGAAAACCTGGTTTTGGTCCGAAAAACATTACTAGAACCTAAATTTTCCATCAGGTGGGCTCTGGAAACCTTTAAATGCGTTTATCTCCGTAAATAAGCGTCTAATCGCTTAAATAGGGGGTTTCAAATCGTCGATTTTCGAAAACCCGGTTTTGGTCCGAAAAAAAATACTAGAACCTAAATTTTCCATCAGGTGGGCTCTGGAAACCTTTAAATGCGTTTATCTCCGTAAATAAGCGTCTAATCGCTTAAATAGGGGGTTTCAAATCGTCGATTTTCGAAAACCCGGTTTTGGTCCGAAAAAAAATACTAGAACCTAAATTTTCCATCAGGTGGGCTCTGGAAACCTTTAAATGCGTTTATCTCCGTAAATAAGCGTCTAATCGCTTAAATAGGGGGTTTCAAATCGTCGATTTTCGAAAACCCGGTTTTGGTCCGAAAAACATTACTAGAACCTAAATTTTCCATCAGGTGGGCTCTGGAAACCTTTAAATGCGTTTATCTCCGTAAATAAGCGTCTAATCGCTTAAATAGGGGGTTTCAAATCGTCGATTTTCGAAAACCCGGTTTTGGTCCGAAAAACATTACTAGAACCTAAATTTTCCATCAGGTGGGCTCTGGAAACCTTTAAATGCGTTTATCTCCGTAAATAAGCGTCTAATCGCTTAAATAGGGGGTTTCAAATCGTCGATTTTCGAAAACCCGGTTTTGGTCCGAAAAACATTACTAGAACCTAAATTTTCCATCAGGTGGGCTCTGGAAACCTTTAAATGCGTTTATCTCCGTAAATAAGCGTCTAATCGCTTAAATAGGGGGTTTCAAATCGTCGATTTTCGAAAACCCGGTTTTGGTCCGAAAAACATTACTAGAACCTAAATTTTCCATCAGGTGGGCTCTGGAAACCTTTAAATGCGTTTATCTCCGTAAATAAGCGTCTAATCGCTTAAATAGGGGGTTTCAAATCGTCGATTTTCGAAAACCCGGTTTTGGTCCGAAAAACATTACTAGAACCTAAATTTTCCATCAGGTGGGCTCTGGAAACCTTTAAATGCGTTTATCTCCGTAAATAAGCGTCTAATCGCTTAAATAGGGGGTTTCAAATCGTCGATTTTCGAAAACCCGGTTTTGGTCCGAAAAACATTACTAGAACCTAAATTTTCCATCAGGTGGGCTCTGGAAACCTTTAAATGCGTTTATCTCCGTAAATAAGCGTCTAATCGCTTAAATAGGGGGTTTCAAATCGTCGATTTTCGAAAACCCGGTTTTGGTCCGAAAAACATTACTAGAACCTAAATTTTCCATCAGGTGGGCTCTGGAAACCTTTAAATGCGTTTATCTCCGTAAATAAGCGTCTAATCGCTTAAATAGGGGGTTTCAAATCGTCGATTTTCGAAAACCCGGTTTTGGTCCGAAAA
>JAHHFK020002051.1:0-52557 GCA_024533555.2 Aedes koreicus | reverse complement strand
TTAGCGAAACGACTCTCCCGCGTGACACTTGCTTGCTTCGATCGACAGCGACCTAATTTGTTTATATTGGGAAATTTCCGAACTGGGACTTGGGAAATTTATTGCACTTTTAAGAATTTTCTAGCAGAACAGAAAAACTTTTAAAAGCTTCTGACTCCCAGGATTCAGGCGTTGGTCACTGGTGTCCTATTGTTCTGCGTCGCTGTTACAGCCTCGAGAAGTTCGAGTTCACGTTAGACACGGTAGTAAAAATTTATGATGGCCTACCGAAATGGCTGTTGGCCTTCCGGCTCGAAGAGTTACTGCCGGTGCTGCCTCGCTTTGGACCTCGCTCCCGGAAGACGGCAATAATGATAAATTTAATTTTTAGAATAATTTTTGACGTAGGACTACGTCTGTGTTTTCAATACTGGGGTACACGTTCGAATTGCGAAAATTTGGAGCGTCACGAAAAATATATAGGTTTTGAACGTTAATAACTAAGTCATTCCACGATTGATTTCCAAAATGTTTGCACCAATCGATCGGAACATTTTCTACGCTTCGATTTAAATATTTCAAACTATTGATTTTTAACATGCAACTAATAAAATTAACGCAAATATGAAGTGATGTCTTATAATATCGATTTTTCATAGTAAATTTACCAAATACACAGTACTTTCCGCGCACAGACTTCATATTTAAGTAAGGAACGTCTCCTAGGCAGCCATGAATGTTATATAAGGGGTACACCTTCGCATTTTGATTTAGTCATCATTCCAGTTCGAACAAGCGACACGTACGGTCGTGTTTTTCGCTCTCTCGTAAAAAAGTTTTTCCCGTTTCCCCCCCCCTCGTCCGATTTCTCGCGATTGCGCGTCCGGTTCGTGATCTATCGCCAGCGCTTGCTAAGTTATTAGCGGTAGCAAGCCAGAAGAAAGTGTTGCAAGGTTGTGAAATTTTTTCCACTCGACCTGTTGCCGTGGCAATGGGTCGAAAAAATCAACACGTGGTGACATCCACGCCAGCGACATCAGCTCCTGAAGCCATACCGAAACCAAGCAGCAGCAAGCGGCAACGGAATGACGATGCCGATTCATCGGATCCCAACGCCCGATTACTAGCGAGCAATCGGTTTGCTGCGCTCCCGGTACAGGAGGTACCGAAGAAAGTGAAAATCCCGCCGCTTTTCACCACGTCAAGAGACATCGCTGCCCTTAGGACGGAGCTTGCAGCGATTAAAGTGAATCCGCTGTACAAGCTTTGCAGTACGGGCACCAAAATTATGTGCTCAACGGAGGTTGACTACCGTGCTGTTGGCACTCACCTAGTCGCCAAGCAGCACGAATTCTACACGCACGACGCGCCCGGAAGCAAGCCAATGAAGGTGATTCTGCGTGGCCTTCCAGAACTCACTCCGGAGTCAATCTTCGCAGAGCTGCAAGCGGCGGCACTAAAGCCTCAGAAGGTGTTTCCCATCAGGCGCCAGCAACATGGAAACTACCGGGACCAACTCTATCTGGTCCACCTTGAGAAGGGATCCGTCACGATGGCGGAACTGATAAAAACACGGGCCCTTTTCAACATTATCGTCGAGTGGGACCGGTATCGTCCGAGACAGCACGACGTGACGCAGTGTGGCAACTGCCTTGCGTTCGGCCACGGAACGCGTAACTGCCACATGAAACCGCGATGTGACAAGTGTGCCGGAGCCCACAGTACCAACGATTGTGCCCCGATGGAAGAAGGTGCGCTACTGAAGTGCGCAAATTGTGGCGCAAACCATGAGAGCAGCAATCGAGCCTGCCCAAAACGTGCTGAATTTTTGGCGATCCGCAAGAAGTCATCCACCAAATCCCGGCCTGGCCAACGCCGTCTGCCACCTCCGATGAACGAGGAGAATTTCCCGTCACTTCGGTATCAGGTGCCAAACCTACCGCCGATCCCATTAAATCACCGCCAAGCAAACCGCCCGTCAGCTTCCGTTCATCATCGTTTCGCGGCAGCCGCCGCCGCCCCCAACCCGACTCCTCCTCCAGGCTGGGGCAATCCGAGTCGCAGTACCTCCACGCAACCACCCGTCGATGGACAGCTCTACGACTCGGAGCAAATGGTGGAGTTCGTGCAAGAACTCTATCGCCAACTACGTTCCTGCCGCTCCAAGGAGGAACAGCTCAAAGCCGCCACATCCGTGACGATGACATTTATTTTCAAGTATGGACCGTAAACGCACCATCAACATTCTTAATTGGAATGCTTGTTCCATCCGGAACAAAATAATTGAGCTCGGTGACTTCCTTAACGGGAAAGACATCGACATCGCCATCGTCACGGAAACGCACCTCAAGCCCGAACTTAGCGTCTCCATTCCTGGTTATCGGATTGTGCGACTTGATCGTAGCGGCTCTAGTGGAGGAGGAGTTGCGATCGCCCTGCGCTACAACATCAACTGCCATCTGCTTCCGAGCTTCCAGCTGCAGTCTATCGAAGCCATCGGAGTCGAGGTCGAAACTACCGTCGGCCCTATCACCATCATCGCGGCCTACTGTCCCAAGCAAGCCAGTACCACCAACGGAACAACAACGGCCCTACGAAACGACATCCGTAAGCTAACTCGGAGGCAGGGGCAGTTCATCATCGCCGGCGACATGAATGCGAAACACGAAACCTGGGGGAACACCCGGCGGAATCGGAACGGAATAATTTTGCAGGAAGACCTGGAAGAGGGACATTACACCGTCCTGGGCCCGGATACTCCCACCCGGTTGAGCAGATCCGGGGTCCATTCGACAATCGACATCTTCCTCACCAACATGGGGAACAACATCGCCCAGCCGATCGTACACCAGGAGCTCAGCTCGGACCACTATCCGGTGGTGGCCGAAGTTGGCTCCTCGGTCAACCGGCATCGAATCACCAGACGAAACTACCATCGCGCCAGTTGGGAAAGGTTCCGACAACACGTTGACGACAACATCGATTTCGACATGCACCTTGATTCGGTTGATGACATCGAACGCCAGCTGCAGAGCATCGAGCAAGCGATCTCCCAGGCCCGGGAGCAACATGTACCGGTGATTGATCAGGTGAGCAACTCTGTACCCATTGATAGACCCACTAAAGATTTAATACAATTGCGAAACGCCATTCGAAGGCAATACCAGCGAACTGGTTTGCCAACGCTAAAAAGTCACTGTAATCGAGTGACAAAAATTATCAAGGCCAGAATGGTGGACCTCAAGAATAACAATTTTGCCGACAAGATCCGCTCTCTTCCAGATTGTGCAAAGCCGTTCTGGAAGTTGACAAAAATTTTAAAAACTAAGCCAAGGCCCATTCCACCGTTGATCCCACTAGACAGCAATGGCTCTAAGGATCGCTTGATAACTCCTGCAGAGAAGGCTGCTGAGATAAGTCAACACTTCGTCAGCTCCCACAACCTCGGACAAAACATCGTCAGTCCACACGAAGCTGCCGTTAGCGCGCTTATTACTAACATCCATCTAAGTCCCAACGATTTCACAGAGGAGTTGGAGATCTCAGCTGACGAATTGTTGACTTATATCAAAGGCTCAAAGAACATGAAAGCCCCAGGTTTCGATAACATCATGAACTTGGAGCTCAAGCAATTGAGCTCCCAGTTCTATAACCATCTGGCGATGGTTTTCAACCAATGCCTCCGACTTGGCTACTTCCCCTCGTGTTGGAAGTCAGCCAAAGTCATCCCCATCCAGAAACCTGGGAAAGATCCTTCATGTTCCAAGAGCTATAGGCCCATCAGCCTTCTCTCAGGAGTATCAAAACTGTTTGAGAAAGCGATCCACCGTCGGCTTCTCTCGTCTGCCGACGAGCTGAACATCTTGCTCGACGAGCAGTTCGGTTTCCGACGTGGTCGCTCAACAGTGCACCAACTTAACCGAGTAACCAACATCCTCAGGCGGAACAAGTCTGTTGCGAAATCATCTGCCATGGCACTTCTCGATATCGAGAAGGCCTTCGATAACGTGTGGCACGATGGCCTGGTGTATAAGCTAAAAAGATACAATCTTCCTATCTTCCTGGTGAAGATAATTAAAAATTACCTGTCGGACAGGACATTCCGTGTTTCGCTGCAAGGTGCAGTTTCCGATGCACAGGAGATCTCCGCCGGTGTTCCGCAGGGAAGTATACTAGGTCCACTTCTGTTCAACCTATTCACCTCGGACATACCCCCGCTCCCTGAAAATGGATCTCTGTCGTTGTTCGCCGATGATACCGCAGTCGTCCACAATGGTAGGGTAACAAGAGCGCTTACAGCGAAACTGCAGCGAAGCCTGAATGTTCTGTCAGAATACTTCACCGAATGGAAGATCTGTATCAACCCAGCGAAGACCCAGGTCATCCTATTCCCACACTCCAACTCTCCCAAACTTGTTCCGCCTGAGGATTGTAAAATTAGCCTAAATAACACAACGGTGAAATGGGCCAAATCAGCTGTCTATCTTGGCGTCACCATAGACAGCAAGCTTATTTTCAGGGAGCAGGTTGACAAAACTGTCACAAAGTGTAACGTTCTGTTGAAGCTACTGTACCCATTGATCAACAGAAGGTCTACATTATCCCTGAAGAACAAGCTTGCTGTCTACAAGCAAATCATACTTCCAGTCATCGAGTACGGCATGCCAATCTGGGAGAGTTGCGCAAAAACACATCACCTGAAGCTTCAGCGTGTTCAAAATAAGTTCCTCAGGATGATCCTGAACACCCCTCCGACGACAAGAACATCTGAGGTCCACCGTCTGGCCGAGATAAAAATCTCGATGATCGCTTTAGTGAGTCTATCAATCGGTACAGGGCACGCTGCCTGACATCGGATCACCAGATCATCCGGAATCTGGTTCCCCACCCCTAGGATTTTCAAATTTAATTTGTAGTTGTAGACTAAGTAGGTTATCAAATTTTAACAAACAATGCCCCAAGGGCTGATCTGAAAATTAATTTGTAACATAAAACACACTAAACACATAAAACATATAAACACAAAAACAAAGCTGAAGAGCCCATTGGGCTAAAACACTTGAAATTGTAAGTTAGTATATAAGATAAAGAATGATAAATAAAAACAATTTTAGTAGTAGTTTTTTTTTTTTTTTCCCCGGGCGTGGGGCGGCGAATCCCGTGCGCCCCCCCCCCCCCCAGCGGTGCGTTTGTTTTTTTTGCCGCCCCCCCCCCACCCCCCCCCGAAAAAAGGCCCCGCCCCCCACTACGCGGCGAAAAAACCCCCCCCCCACCACCCAAAAAAAAACCCACCCCCCCGGAAAAAAACCAAAAAAAAAACCCCAATTCAATCCCCAACCGTTTTTCCCCCGTCAACCAAATCCGTCCTTTTCAGGACGACCAAATTAGTTTTCCAACTGAAGAGTTCGTTTGGATGAATTTTTCTCTTGTGCTGTTTGAAATTTCCATTACCGCGCCCCGGCTGGACATGGCATTGCTTTAAACGCCGCGTCCCGGAGTAAATAGCAAAGCGTGTTGAACAACCAATGAACCGACAGATCCATAACTATCTTCTACGCGTTAGAGATAGTGGCCCTCTCAACCATCGTAGAAAATACAACCGGGGCCGTAGCATAATTAAGAGCCACCAAATGCTTTCTAAGGAGTGAACAATAGAATTGTCTTGGCCCTTTTCAGGACTGACTTAAATCAATTAGCGGATGGCCCTGACTGTGTATGGGAATTAGATTGCTTCGTAGTCCTAGGTCACCTTTGCGCACAACCCCATTGGGCTGTACCTTGTAGTTTTTTCAGTTATTATCATGAGAATATGATTTCAAATTGTTAACATAATTTGAAACTATTTCAATAAATTTACTTACAATACAGGATTTGTTATCAAGTTGTTCACAGCGATAACAAAATAAGTTATTATCATGATATGCAACGAGTATTTTTTTTGTTATTCATTCTGTTGTTTTGGCTGTTTATTCAGCCTCAATGATAACATATTCAGTGATACAAAAAATGATATCCTGGTATTAGAACTTGTTATCAATTTGGTATAATCCTTTGCTCGAGTCTCTTTCCACTTCCATCAATCGATCAATATTAGCTTACTAATGTTTTTGAAAACCGACGCTAAATTTTCAGTCTCAAGCTATTAAGCACTTTATTTGTAGGAAATGCCAATATAACACCCGAAGGTCTACCCTCCATGTCACGAACGGGTTGAAAAGAGTGACTGTTCCCCAGGTCAGGAGCGGCTGAATCATCGTCCAGGTGCCAGCGTGGTACTCTAAACTCTACCGATGCTTCGGAAAGCGCCAGGCCCTGCGAACCAGCCGGAAAACAAACAACCAAAAGAATGTCAGAAACAGAATACGGACCGGAACAATCAGTGAAGACCAAAGTGACGAAGCAGTACTAGCGATTGGAAATCCGGTGGAATTGCATATCTCTCCATTTCTTCAGAAACACCCGCATGCTGGTCGATGTACTAAAGGATCGTAATTTTGGCATCGTAGCGCTGCAGGAAGTGTGTTGGAAAGGAACTATGGTGCGTACGTTTACAGGTAATCATACACTTACGTGAGCTGGTCACAGCTGTCATACTGATCGGATGGCTCGGATCCCGTTATCGACGAAAGAATGTGCAGATAGCGGATCAACGGTCGGTTCTTCAACTTTAGCTTTATAAACGGACATAGCCCGCACTTCGGAAGCACTGATGATGATAAGCATCTTTTTCACGTGCAGTTGGAACGTGAATACGATCGCTGCCCAAGCCATGACGTCAAAATCATCATTGGATACTTGAATGCTTAGTTCGGCCAGGAGGAGGAGTTTACACTGACTGATGAGACCCAGATTGCTTCGCTCGTTAGCGAGTGCCTGTATCTGACCGGCACTCAGCCCAAGGTGGTGAAGCTCGTACCGAAAGGAAGAGACCTCAGAGAAAAGGCACTCTCCAGTGACTCATGGCCCGAGAATATTAGTTTTCGGGAGTTCGAGGATAATCGCTCAAAAAACGGTCCGAGAATAATCAGCCTGCTGCTAACTGTTCCTCCAGGGAACCAATTGTCGTCGGAAATAGATGCAACGGAGTCTATTTTGGACATCTAGTCGGAACCAGTTCTTCAGCAAGTCAACCGGGACGCACGCACCGAAGCCCTATGGAAGCCCCTTCTGGCCTCGTAACAGTCGAGCCATCAATCGCCGCCTCTAACACCAGTTCTGTTTCCTGCCGTCGCGGTCGTCCCGGCCCTGTTTACGAAGGTTTGGAAGGGGTCTTCCGGCCTACACCTCTAGGCAAGTATGCGTGCTATGTCGATCGATCTGTTCCTGATGCCCTTCAAAATTCCAGCTCCACCTCCGACTTCAGGACGAGTCCTGGACCTGAACTCGGGGATTTGGAAGTGGGCTTCCAGCCTGCAACCTCAGATCTACAGGTCTACTACCAGAATGTTTGTGGAATGAACACCTGTATTGACGAATACCTGCTCGCATGCTCAGATGAATGCTATGACGTGATCATGTTCTCCGAGACTTGGCTCGACGAACGGACCTTATCGAGCCAAATTTTTGGTACCTGTTATGACGTTTTCCGAACCGATCGTAACCCTAGCAACAGTTATCTGGAGGAGGAGTCCTCATTGCTGTTCATCGGCGTTATAAGGCACAGGTAATTGAGGATACACCCAACAAACATCAATGCTGAATTACTGTTTTTTCAAACAAATTTGGAGAAGTTGTTCAGCTTTTTCTTCTAGAAAGCTGAATAACTTCTCCAAATTTGTTTGAACAAGCAGTTATTCGACACTGATGTTTGTTGGGCATCCTGGGCCAGTATCGAACAAGTTGGATACTCGTTATTCCTTTGTGTGTTATATCTTCCACCGGACAAAACGCGTGATGTTGCGTTATTCAAAAAGCATGCTGAATCGCTATATGCAATATCATCTCAAGCAGATGCTGTGGACGAGATTATAGTGATAGGCGATCTTAATTTCCCAGACCTGAAATGGTGCTCCTCGGGCAATGGATTTTGGTACCCGGACCCGAATGCATCTCGATTCCACGCAGGAAATCTCAGATTGCTCGATAGCTATAATTCAAATCTTTTGCGGCAAATCAATGACGTCACCAACGAAAATGGCAAGCTTCTCGATCTATGTTTTGTCAGCAACTTTGAACAGGCCCCAAGGATATCCGTTACTCCTTCCCTTTTAGTTAAAACGGTTCCTCTGCATCCTGCTTTGCATCTCACGCTCGAGGTTGAACATCCGACGAATGCTCCCAATGTTGCGGATCCCGTCAGCTTCGACTTCAAGAGAGCTGATTACGACAGCATCCTCGGCATTTTGTTGAGCATCGACTGGAATGTTACTCTTGATACCGACGATATCAACGTTGCAGTTCAGACCTTCTCCAATATCGTGAGCTATGCTATCGATCGCCAAGTTCCTAAACGGGTTCTTCTAAAGACCAGAAATCCACCGTGTCAGTCCGGTATTCTAAGCATGGGGGAGTTTTACTTCGATTCCTATACCCGCGAATCAATAGCGAATACAAATGGATGTCTCGCCAGAGTCGTGCCAATTATTCAAGAAATGTGCAAGATAGGCTGAAATTAGCTCCTAAGTCCTTCTGGAAACATGTCAACGATCAAAGGAAAGAATCTGGACTACCGTCAACGTTAACATACGGAGAACGCACAGCATCGAATTCCGAGGACATTTGCGAACTTTTCAAAGTAAAATTCGAGGGCTTGTTTTGCTCCGAGATATTGACGCAGGGTCAAATTTCGCTAGCAGCAAGTAATGTGCCGCTATCTTGTGATCCGTCGAACACCATCAATATTGATGATTCAATGATCCGTTCAGCTATTTTTTAAATGAAATCATCAACATCGGTCGGTCCAGATGGTATCCCTGCAGTTATTTTCAAAAAGTGCTGTACTGGCATAATATCCCCTCTTCGTCACATGTTCCAACTCTCTCTAACAACTGGAACATTTCCCTCGCTCTGGAAATCGGCCTACATGTTTCAAGTTTTCAAAAAAGGCGACAAGCACAACGCCGACAACTACAGAGGAATATCTGCATTGAATGCTGTAGCGAAGCTCTTTGAGTTGGTAGTTCTAGACCCAGTCTTCAATCATTGCAAGCAATATATAGCCGATACACAGCACGGGTTCATGCCTAAGCGATTTACGACAACAAACTTTTTGACGTTCACTACATATGCGACAGATGTAATCTGTTAGGGCTTCCAAACGGATACAATTTATACTGACTTATCTTCGGCTTTCAATAAGATCAACCATCGCATTGCATTAGCGAAACTTGAGCGACTGGGCTTTGGAGGCAGCGTTTTACGTTGGTCCCATTCGTACCAAACAGAACGACATCTAAGCGTTAGGATTGATGACTGCACATCTAGTGAATTCCTTGTCGCATCCGGTATTCCCCAAGGAAGTCATCTTGGGCCCCTTGCCTTCTTGTTGTACTTCAACGACGTGAATCTTTGTATGGAAGGCCCTAGGTAATCTTTTGCTGATGACTTGAAAATTTACAATCAGGTCAAGTCCATCGAAGACGCATGGTTTCTTCAACACCAACTTGATAATTTCGCTTCGTGGTGCAACACAAACAGGATGGAATCCTACCAAGTGCTCCGCTGTTTCTTTCACAAGAAAGAAGAAACCGATAATTTTCGACTACCACCTCGAAGGCGGCATTATTAAACGTGAATCGTGCGTCAAGGATCTAGGAGTTTTTCTCGATGCCGGACTTACGTACAAGGAGCATATCAGCTACATTGTTTCCAAAGCAAACCGCAGTTTGGGATTCATCATGAGAATGGCAAAGGACTTTACGGATGTCTATTGTTTAAATAGCTTCTACTGTTCACTGGTGCGATCCACGCTGGAGTATTGTTCAGCAGTATGGAACCCGCACTATCTTAATGGAGTTGATGGAATCGAGGCAGTACAGCGAAGGTTTGTGCGATTTGCTCTCCGTCGTTTACCATGGAATAATCCACGTGAGCTGCCTAGATATGTACACCGCATGCAACTTGACACACTAGAAGTGAGGAGAGATCTATCACGTGTCATGTTGGTTCCCGATCTTTTCATGGCAAAAATTGACTGTCCGATGCTGCTTAATTAAATCAATTTTGGAGTTCGTTCTCGTGCACTTTGCAACAACATCTTTCTTCGAACACCAAATAAACTATGGCGCCAACGGAGCTCTTGTTGGTATACAACGAACATTCAATCGAGTGTCATCTGGGTTTGATTTCCACCTGCCTCGCCAAACAATTAAAACTAAGTTTTTGAATATTCTTAGGAACTGTCATTAGGACCACATTGTGTCTGTTGGTAATAACAAATAAAATAGAAATAGAAATGACTATTGGAAAGTTCAGCGCTGACCAGCGGGCAAACAACAACAACCTAAGACTTATTGAATTCGCCGCCTCCTAGAAAATGGCTTTTCGTAGCACCCGCTTCCAGCAAGGCCTCCATTATAAGTACATCTGGAGATCATCACAGCAGACAGAATCACAAATCGACCACGTTTTGATTGATGAACGGCACTCTTCCGACAAAATCGACGCCAGAACCTATCGTGGCGCTAACTGGTAAAACTGCGACCAAGCCTACGCTAGAAGTTGCCAGCGTTGCTCGACGAGGGTGTGCTCGACGAAGCCCCTCTTGAAAGCTGCTGAAATAACATCAAAGTAGCCATAGTTAGAAATAACGAGAAGAAGGGAGCTTTTCGTAGCGTGGGCAGTAATGCTGCAGTCCAAGACCTGGAAGAACGTTAACCGTTACAGACGGAAGTGGCAACAGCTGACCTGCCTATTCCGAAAAAAAACGCCGTCTGGAGTATGAGGAAATTGAGTAACTGCACGGCACTCAAGAAACGCGAAAGTTCGTTCAGAAGCTCAACTCATCATGGCTTTGTCCCAAGAGCCCAAATGTGTCGGGATAAGGATGGGGGCATGCTGTCAGCTGATCACCTAAATGATGCAGAGGATACAAGCATAGAAGACCAAGACAGTGGAAGAAATGACCAACTCAGCATGGTTGACAATGGCAACGAACCAGATCCCACGCTGAGGAGAGTTAAGAATGCTATCCAGCAGTTCAAGAAGAACAAGGTGGATGAGATGAACCCATCAAGATAGGTCCCGACAAAGGACCAGATCTTCAATGTACGGCAAATCCTCCAAAAATATCAGGTTCCAGCGCATCACCTGTTCATTGATTGTAAGGCGGCGTACGACAGTATACCGTAGTAACACATCTTCATGATTTTATGTTGAGTAAGCTTCTATATAACCAAATCTAGTCACATAAAAGTATTTTCAACCGTTATAAAACTTGTGTGTTGCTTGGGATCGGCTTTCCCGGGAAGCTCACAATACTTATAAAACCTACGATGGACGGTGTGCAAAACCACGTGAAGATTTCGGGCGTACATGCTAGCTTCTTTCCTGCGTGATGTACAGGGGATGATCAAAAAGGAGAAGACTAGCAAAATTTTGTCCAGATTCAAAGTGATACAGTTCGGTGAATAATTAATCGATTTTAATGAAACTAGAAGCTTTCGACGGGAAATTTATTTTAATTTCAGCATTTTTAATCAAAATTTGATTTGACTTCCGGGCACCGGAGATAGCACGGATACTTTGAGGTTAAGTTAAATGTGCTAATTTTCTGCAGCTCGTTATTTTTTATGTTACTTCAAAATCGGAAATATTATATTTTTCTCAGAAATTAAAATTCATAACAAGTCTGTCAGTGGTTAAAGATCGTGAATCGGTCCATAAACAACCGAGATATGGCTATTTCCGTAAAATGTAGTTTTTTACCCTATTGCCTGACACTTCTTATGTTGAAAAACTCCTTTTTAATTTATCTGTAACTCTGCGTACCCTTTACCAAAGTAGATGCAACTTTTTCCATACGATTACAAATTTATCCTTGTTTTTGGAAGAGTAGCGGACATTTTGTTATTTTCCGTAGTTCCGGATTCATTATCGGGAATCGTGAAGGAAGTACCCTACCAGTGTAATGGCCAGAGTTAGAACTGTATCAAACCTGGCTTACGACATATCAAACTTCATGATTTACCAAACCAATACCACTGGTAGTCAACCTGAGAGTATTCTTTCACATTGGCCACACCTGGTGACGTTCCGGATTCCGGGTTCCCCCAGGGAAGTGGCCAGATTTCGAATGATGTCAAACCCTGGCTTGCGACACATCAAACTTCATGATTTTACAAAACAATACCGCTGGTGGCCAACCTGAGAGTATTCTTTCACATTGGCCACACCTGGTGACGTTCCGGATTCCGGGTTCCCCCAGGGAAGTAGCCAGATTTCGAATGATGTCAAACCCTGGCTTGCGACACATCAAACTTCATGATTTTACAAAACAATACCGCTGGTGGTCAACCTGAGAGTATTCGGTCACATTGGCCACACCTGGTGACGTTGCGGATTCCGGGTTCCCCCGGGGAATTGGCGAGATATAGAACGATTCCAAACTATGGATAGCGACACATCAAACTTCATGATTTTACAAATCAAGATTACTGGTGCTCAACCTGAGAGTTTTCGGTCACATTGGTCAGACCTGGTGACGCTCCGGGATCCGGGTTCCCCCAGGGAAGTGGCTGGATTTAGAACGATGTCGAACCTGACTAGCAACACATCAAACTTCATGATTTTACAAACCAATACCACTGGTGGCGAATCGGAGGTTTCTATTGTGGGCATCAGGATTTAATGGCAAATTATTCAAACATAGTTTCGAAAATATATAAAAGTTCGGATATGCTAACAATAATTCAGTTATTTTGATTAGATAGATCGTTTCAAAGGAAAATCGCGTTTAATAAGGCGTGGGTCCACCATTCGCTTTCAAAACGGCTAGGATACGCCTAGGGATGGAATCGTACAATTTTCGGATTGTTTCGATAGGTATTTTATACCACTCATCGATCAAAACCTTCTCTAACGCTTTTAGAGACGATGGTGGTGGAAATACACTTCTCACACGTGCTTCTAATGTAGACCAAAGTGGCTCGATAATGTTGAGGTCTGGTGACTGTGCTGGTCAATCAAGGTGATGAAAGTCTGTGTCATGCTCTTCGTACCATGCCTTTATGATTTGAGCATTGTGGATTGGAGCGTTGTCATCTTGGAAGATTCCTCTGCCATCAGGAAAGATGGTCTTCATCATTGGCAGCACCTGTTGGGCAATTGTGTTATTTTAAGTATATTGTGAAGGTTTTCTAAAAAATACCTGGTCATCCAATATTTCTTGATAATCTTTGGCCTTTATTTTTCCCTTCATAGCAACTAAAGGCCCAAGAGAATGCCACGATATTGCACCCCATACCATAACTGACCCCCCCGCCATGTTTAACGGTTGGCAGAAGGCAGCCAGGGTTGTAGGCTTCTCCAGGAGTACGCCATACGTACACTCGACCTGTAGTTGGAAACAAGGTAAAAGATGATTCGTCCGACCACACAACTTGGTTCCATTGATCTGGCGTCCATTCCTTATGATCCTTGCACCAGCGCTTCCTGTTTACCGCGTTTTGCGGTTTTATTAGCGGTTTAGAAATGGCCGCACGAGTGTAAAAATTCATGTCGTGCAGCTCCCTTCGAACAGTTGATGTAGAAACTGGTTCTTGAAGCGCATTGTTCAAAGCAGCAGTTGCTTTAACAGCACTAATACGTCTGTCTGCTTTGACTATGCGCTTCAACGAACGTTGCTGCCGGTCATCCATCTTCTGCTTCCGTCCACAGCTACTTTTATCAGGCGATGTTTTTCCATGTTTTTTATATTCCGACATTATCCGGCAAACTGTGGCCCTGGCAACACCAACCAGTTTGCATGTTTCAGCGATCGAAGCACCGGCTTCTCGAGCACCGACTATACGGCCCCGTTGAAATTCCGTAAGCTCTAATGGCATTTCGAACTGCACACTTCAGCACTTAACCTTGATTTATCCCATGCGCAAGCACTCAATCCTGTCACCTTTTGTCTTCTTCTATGCAAACATGTACACGGATAAAAAATAATACCCAATTTGAGTTCTATTCCGCCAGGTCGATGGTTCCGTACGCCAAATTAATTTTGAGTTATTTTTCAATTAATTTTGAATTATTAATTTTGAGTTATTTTTAGTTTAGGTATTGTTTTGTAAAATCATGAAGTTTGATGTGTCGCAAGCCAGGGTTTGACATCATTCGAAATCTGGCTACTTCCCTGGGGGAACCCGGAATCCGGAACGTCACCAGGTGTGGCCAATGTGAAAGAATACTCTCAGGTTGACTACCAGTGGTATTGGTTTGGTAAATCATGAAGTTTGATATGTCGTAAGCCAGGTTTGATACAGTTCTAACTAACAGTATAACATTGCGCTGGAAGGTATCTTGCGACGAGCCGGGCTTAACATCCGAGGTAATATTTTCACACGCTCCAGTCAATTTGTTTGTTCCGTGGATGATATGAATGTTGTCGACAGAAGCTTTGAAACGGTGGCAGAACTGTACTCCCGCCTGAAACACGAGGCAACAAAAGTCGGACTGGTAGTGAATGTATCGGAAACAAAGTAGATGCTAGCCCAAGTAACATTGCCAAAACCATCCAGCTTTATTAAGTTTTATTAAGGTTTTATCAAAGCCACTAAAAATAAATTTGGTTTTATTATGACACCAAGAAGTGCCAACAGGTTTCATATTTTAGTCAGGTTTATGAGAACCTACACAGCTTGTTTAAAACGTTCTTAAAACCTCGTTATTTCAAATTCCTTTTACTCCTATCAAAGGTTTTATTTCGACTTTATGAACTCATAATATGCTGTTTTGAAATGCCGTTTTAGGACTCATTCATATTATCTTATTATGGTCAGTTGAAAAAGCATTTTAAAACCAATTTGCCTCCAGTAAATGCATGAGGCGGCAAATTGGCATTGAGGAAAGCCACCAAAGAACCAAATAGTTTTAAAGTAGTCATTACGAAGATAACTTGGCTTTATGGCAGAATTGTGATTTTTTTTCCAATCGCCATATTGAAATATTAGAAATAATAGAAATGTGGAGAAATAAATGCGCCAAATTTTAAATGTAATGCAAATGAAATGTATATCGGACACCAATTTATACATTCTTTTAGATAACTTTATTTAATTTTATCAATTTTCAAGAAATTCATGATGAGTTTATCGAATATATTTGTTTTTATTTTGTGTTTGTTGTTGTAAACGCGCATAATTTCCGAGGCGCATTAATTTTCGGCTCTTATCGTGCCAATATTTACCATTTAATTCAATGCGCATCTGATTTGGAGCATGCTACGCTGTAAAAAACTGAATTTGTTTTGGATATTTTGCAATGAAACAAAATTTCCCGCAGACTTTTTTCTCAGATATTATTTACTGCTAAATGAATCAGAAGAGCAGAGAATCGAACAAAGCAGAACAGCCAAAACCAACCACGATATCACAGTTAAGTTTGACAGCTGTGGCCATTTGGCCGCATGCTGGTTTTCAATGCAGCCAATAGGTTTTATGAAGGTTCTCAAGTGGTCATAGCATCTATAACTAGAATATTTTCAAAATCTGTATGGTCTTATAAAGGTTTTAATAAATTGTTTTCACAACTGTCTATAGAGTGGGTCACTTTGTACAAATTTCGGCTTTAAAGAAGCATAGAGGAGGTGTTGGTAGACAAAACAGTTTTGAATGTAGTTTTATCAACAAAGCCGGGAGGAATGCTATACGGCTAGAATAAAACTTAAATTGTTACTTGGGAGTTAGAAGGGACAGAGCAAGACAGGGCCCACCTAGAATGCAGCGTTACGATAGACGAGGATACCTTCGAGGTGGTGGAGGAATTCGTCTACCTCGGATCCTTGCTTAGGGCAGCCAACGACAACAGCCGTGAAATCTGAAGACGCATAATAGTTTCACTAGGAGTCTTGCCTAAAGTGTGTATTCGATAAAAAATGGCTTACCGAAAAACTTCTGTAACTTTTGAACCGTATGAGTAAAACACCTGAGAATTTGAGCAACTCTTATTCAAAGTGTATTGTTTACATATGTCAAGTGTCATCATTATTCAGTTGTTCCAGCTATGTCGTCAAAACAGGAAATTATCTGTGAAAAAAATGTAAGCAGTTACAAACAAAATCCAGAGGCGTCCCACCGATGGATCGCTAAAAAGCTTGCAAATTGCAAATAGGGGGATTAGGGGCATAATGAATATACGGGGCGAAATGGACACCCTCAAAATAACAAAATCTTTAAAATTTAAACTGGAAATGTAAGTTGTTAATCATTTTTACCACTATCAAACATATAATTTTTCAATAGAACAGTTGATTTACTCTTTTAACCACCGAAATAAATATGAAAAATTAGAAATCATAACCCAAGCGATTGACATATTATAATTTCTAACCAGAGCAAAACAAGGTTTTACGAACGTTTCAGAATATTTATTATCAATTATTTGTCCCAAACACGTTCTTTGTATCGCAGCTGAAAGTTGACATTAATCACAATACTGTTTTTTGTAATAATTTATTTTAAAAAAATGCATTCAAATTAATATTATTATTATTTGGTAAACAAGGTTTATTATTATTATTCACATTTCATCAGAAGACGTCGGTGCTTGCTCGCGTTCAGATGTGTGAAGTGTTGCTCCGATTGTTTTAGAATTTTCGTGTTTTTTGTGCTGCTATTTCGGGGATCAAATTCGGTTTTGGCTGTGAAGAGAAAGTATCTACATAGTTGTTGTGTCGTGCGGGTCAAAATCAGTTGTTTTTTTGTGAGCCGTTTTTTTCATTAGAATTTGAATGCGTGAGATCAAAATAAAAAAATTAAAATTGATACCGAGGTTGCTTTCCGTCGTCGTGGCGACGCTTCCCTCGCGTTTCGTTTCAAGTCATTGCGCAGATTTCGGTTGTAATTGGACTTATTTTGGGCGACCACAAAGTCGCCAAATTTGCTGTGTCCGTCCGATGGAAAATGAGATCAGGTTGAAATACAAATGCATTTTTGATTAATAGTCGTCGTCAAGTGTAGTGGTGTCCGTATAAAATATAAGTAGGAAGATCGGGAAGAGCGAGAAAGGAGACGTGTTCCGAAAAGTTTTTGGTGGTGGTGATTTTGAGTCGAAAATCATCGAAGCAACGATGAGAATAACTGTCATACCTTGCTGTTTAAAGGGCGATACGGTCAAAATTTGGTCAATATCAACTTGACGTATTTCTTTCAATTTTGCATTTAAAAAACCTGAACACCCCTCATTTTGAAGGTGTGTGTGTGTGTAGAATGTTGCTCCTATTTTGATTTTGGAATTCACTCTTCAGTTGTCAAAATGCCGTCCAAGCAAGAAGAGCAGCGTATCAAAATTTTGTACGTTATCAGAAATATGATAATCGAATTTAATCGGCTTGCGCTTTCGGTTAAAGGAAACAACCATGCATTTATTGATGCAAAGTGTCAGAAAATTTAAAGAGCACCACATCGCCATATCATCTACACGTGATTGCAGGTATTCACAGTCCTCAAGACAGTTGATTGTCATGAACATTTTTACGTCATCCGCATAAAATAATCTACACCCTGGAGGTAGAAGATGAGCGTAAACAAGAGGGGTCCGAGGTTGCTGCCTTGTAGAACACCGGAGGTATTGGTGAAACTTTCCGAGAGCGATGATCCGATTTTCACGCAGAGCAGGCGATTCTTTAGGTATGATTCGAACCAGCACGCCAAAGGGGAAGAAACACCAAGTTTTTTTAGCTTTGCCAGCAAAATGCCATGGTCCACACGGTCAAATGCTGCTTTCAAATCTGTATAAACAGCATCGATTTGACCACCAGCGTCCATGGTGCGAACACAAAGTGAAACGAACTCGGTTAAATTCGTAGCAACAGATTGTTTCGGGAAGAAACCGTGCTGAGCCGTTGAAATGTATGTTTTGCAGGAGTTGAATAGAGCATCGTTTATGATGATTTCAAATACCTTAGAGTACGAACATAGAGATGTGATCCCTCTGTAGTTTTCTACATTCCGTTTTTCACCCTTTTTGTAGACAAGAAACATGTGAGAAAGTTTCCACTCACCGGGAAACTTACTTTCGTGCAGTGACCGCGAGAACAGCTTAGCCAATGGTACGGCAAGCGAGTTAGAGCAGTTTTTCAGAATGGATGACGGAATCCTATCCGGACCAGCAGTATACGAAATTTTCGGCTTTCTGAGGGCTGACAGGACGGCGTGTTCGTCAATAATAAATGCATGAAAATCATAAGCATTACTTGGAGTGTACTGAGTCGCGGATGCTATTTGAACGGAAGTGGCATGGATGTCGTTGAAGGTACTTTTAAAATGCTTAGCAAATAGCTGACATTTACCCAGCTCAGAGCTAGCAAGTTGTTCGCCGAGATGGACTGATATAGTCGATTAGGGGCGAAACGAACACCTCTAGTAGGGGCAAAATGAACACCACTTGTTTCTGGAATCTAACCTCACTTTGTTGACTTGTTTACATTGTTTACCTCCGCAGTGTTTTGGTGGCAGTGATGGTGCGAACGTACAAAAGACAATCGGGAAGGCAGCAGTGGTCCAAAACGGCCATGGAAGCGGCCATAGATTCTGTCCGCCGGAGTGGAACGTCCATCAAACGAGCAGCCAAGGACCATGGAATTCCAAGACCTACGCTGATCCGGTTGGATGACAGTGAAAGAATTCAACACCTGGTTCGAGCATTTTCTAAAGCACACGCGTCCAACAGCTGATAACCCGGTTCTTTTGATTTTGGACGGCCATTCTTCGCATACGAAGAACCTTGGCTTTATTGAAACTTGGCTTTATTGACGTGAGTGCCATGTGACTGTCGTGTGCTTGCCCCCCATTGCAGCCACAAACTACAGCCTATCGACATAAGCTACATGGGGCCGTTCAAAACGGCTTTCTCGAAGGAAGTGGAGAGTTTCCTCAAATGCAATCCTGGTAGGGTTGTCACCCTGAACGAAATCAGCCGGCTTTTCGGTTCGGCTTTCATGAAGACTTCTAACGCGGCGATTGGTGTCAACGGATTCCGTAAGGCAGGAATTTTTCCGCTGAACCGGTAATGATTTGGCGCCGTAACTGACGTAACGGATGTTCTTCCAGCAGACCCAGAAACCGATGGTTTAAACAATGAACTTGGTGACGAAGCTCTTGAATCCAACGCCGCCGATACTGAAGCAGGACCTTCGCGAATGGCGAAATGGCCAGGAAAGTGTTGCAACAGTTCAAGAACCGTCCAAACATGGCAATTCGGCATGTCGCTAAACAGTCCAAGGAGTTGGTTGTGTGCAGAAAACCGTGAAGCGTGGAGGGTTACATGTATACAAGGTGCAAAAAGCCCCAAACCGGTATGAAAAGCAAAACATCACTGTAAAATCCCGCGCCCGGAAACTTTACACGAAGTGTTGCATCGTGATGGATACGAAACTTACGTCAAGGCCGACTTTCGTCAACTTCCTGGGCAAGAATATTGAATCCTAAATTCGATGTTCCGAAGGATGTTCAAAAGAAGGAATTATCAGAAATTGGCAAAGATGTTGCTGATCTGGCAGGCAATTTGCGGCGTTGGTTAAATAAGCTCTCCTTTTATAACTTCCGGAACAATCAACGGTGCGATTTACTCGGAAGAGTGCCTTAAGATGCGTCTCTTGCCATTCATAAGGAAGCACAAAGGATCAACTCTGTTTTGGCCTGATCTAGCATCCTGCCACTACGCTCGAAACGCGTTGGAGTGGTACCGAGCCAACGGTGTTAATAGTAGTTTTTCATTCCCTAAAAATTTCAAAAAAATCCGATAGTCAATTTAATTTTGGATGAGTTAATATGTGTGTGCCATTTTTATCGGATACACCCTTTGATAGAAAATATATTTAGTATATTTTTTTCGATATTGCAATATTCAACTTATTTCTTGCAATGCATAAAATTCGGTCATCGTTACTCACAAAATACAGTAATCTCAAAAAAGGATGATTTTTTTTCGCTGTTATGGCAGACTTGAATAATCACCTCATATTTTAATCGCATAAATTTATGAATTCTTAAACATTTTGTACAAAAAAAATTGAATTTTTCTATAGCAGTGGAGCAAAACTGTCATTAAAGTTTGGCATACGAAAAATTTGTAGTTCCGTAGATTCCTTCATATATTCGAAATGGCGATGCAATACGACCATGATGGCGATCATTTCAATGAACAAAAATCTTCAAAAAAAACTCAAGCCGGTAGTGGGTGCACAAGTTTTATTGAGAGATCCGAAGTCATTTTCGACTAAGCTCTTGAATCTAAACAAGGTTTATACTTTCAGCAACAACAGACATACGTCCACGTCTCCGGCAAATAATCCACACATATTTATTGACAAAAAACCGTGGAAAATACTGATGTGTTCACAAATAAATAGAACCCTCGGAGAAACACATATGAAGTTTAAGGTCTGTATCCGCAATAATCCGGACACCTCAAAACATGAATAAAACATAAATTTCGCATTATTTTCCGCCGTAGTTGTTTATTTCAGATTCATGGGATGTGTTTCAACAATTCGTGAAGAAAAAACATAGTTATTCGGTATTTGCATAAAATTTTCGAACTTTGCACTTAACTTCGTCCATTAGGGTTTGTACAGACTCTTCAGAAATCGTAGAAGCCGTCTTTGTCCAAATTTGCTGGATGTGTTTGATGTCTTTGATTCCTTGCTTCTTTCCAGAAAGCTTCCGCTTCATCAGAGCCCAATATCTCTCGATTGGTCGTAGCTCGGGGCTATTTGGAGGGTTTGAGGTTTTTGGTATAATGTTCACTTGATTTGCTTGGTAAAGGGCGAACACGAAATTATTGTGACACATTCAACAGGGCATAACTTTTTTACCATTGGGTAAAAATCAACCATATTTTGCACACTTTCTCATTGATGTGTATTGTTTACATGCTGTCAAACTCGAAGTCGTGTTTTTCGATTCAACGAAAATGGAGGTGAACCAACGCGAGTCGAGAGAACAAATTCTTTCCAAACACCTGGAATTTCCTGACCTGTCACACCGGCAGTTGGGAAAAATGTTGAACATTCACCATTCAACCGTCTCCAGAGTGTTGAAGCGGTTCCAGGAGCGGTTGACGTTGGACCACGGCAAAGGAGCTGGAAGAAAACCGGGACCGGAGAACAAAAAGACGGAGGGAAAGGTGAAGCGGATGATTAAAGCAAATCCCAACGTCTCAAGCCGTGATTTGGCTAAAAAGATCGGCATGTCGCAGAGCTACGTCCAGAATGCAAAGAAGAGAGCTGGACTACATACATACAAGGTACAGAACTTCCCAAACCACGATGAGCGGCAACAATCATCGGCTAAAACTCGGGCACGGAAGCTCTACGAGAAGATGCTGACAAAATATGGCTGCTGTGTGATGGACGACGAAACGTATATAAAAGCCGATTTTAAGCAAATTCCGGGGTTGGATTTTTTCACCGGCGAGGGCAAGTTCTATGTGGACGACAAATTTAAGAAGAAGAAAATGTCGAAGTTCGCTTCCAAATATCTCATTTGGCAGGCCATCTGCTCTTGCGGACTGAGCAGTGAGCCTTTCGTGACAAAGGGCACAGTAAATGGCGAGATCTACAAATCTGAGTGCCTCGAGAAGCGTTTTTTGCCGTTCTTGCAGCAGCACGACGAAGCTCCGCTATTTTGGCCAGATTTGGCATCATGCCACTATTCTAAAAGTGTCCTGGAGTGGTATGAGGCCAATTCTGTCCATTTTGTTCCAAAGGACATGAATCCGCCAAACTGTCCGGAGCTGCGCCCGGTGGAGCAGTACTGGGCAATGATGAAGCGGGAACTTCGGAAGAGCAAGAAGACAGTCAAAGACGAGAAGGACATGTTAAGAAAATGGAAACAAAAATCTGAGAAACTGGTACCGGATGACACTGTAAAGACTTTGATGGAGGGCATCAAGCGAAAATGCGTTCAATTTTACACTCAAGGCTCCATCGATTAATTTTTCTTTTGATTTTTGAAGTAAATATATGTATAAAACTACCCTAAAATTTTGGTTTGATTCTAAACATTATAAGAAAATTGGCATGACATTTTCGGTGTCGCAATAATTTCGTGTTCGCCCTTTACCACTTCATCACAGTTTTAGCATAGTGGCATGATGCCAAATCCGGCCAGAACAAAGGTTTTTCTTTGTGACTTTTGATTAAGGGTAGCAATCGCTTCTGCAGACACTCTTTCTGATAGATCTCCTTGTTGATTGTGCCTGTAGTGACGAAAGATTTAATCTTTTTGCCACACGTGCAAATTGCTTGCCACACAAGGTATTTTTTGGGAAATTTCGATGCCTTCTTCGTTCTGAAATGCTCAGTTCTAGCATTTCTGGCCATAGCAGAATAAAAAGCCAGCCCTGAAAGCCGCTTGAAATCCTCCAGGACATAAGTCTCATCGTCCATAACAACGCATTCAAACTTCGTCAAATTTCGTCGTCGTTGCGATTTGGAACTGTTTTTAGTTTATACGACTTAAGTCCCAAACGTTGTTTTGATTTTTAAACAAAACCTGGCGACATCCCTATTTTACGAGCCACCGTTCGAATGGAGAGATTTGGGTTTTTCGTTAATATCCTTTTCAGCTTTCGGTCCATGACAGGATCAGCGCGTCCAATGTTTTTGTCACTTCTCGGTTTCCTCTGCACCGTCAAACGTTCTGAAAATTATTTGAGCACATCGTGAACAGGCAAATCCAATGTTTTGCAAGGTCCCGTATTGACAAGTCAGGATTTGCCGTACGCCCGTACAAAATTCGCTCGCGTACTTGTTTTTCTTTCGTCGCCATCTTGAATACTATACATGAAATGTAAACATAAATCATAGTCTTTTTCATCATGGACTCTTAGCTATACCACAGTGAAATTTTTCATTCCTACGTGCAATATTTCAAAAGTTACAATGATTTGAAGGTGTCCGGATTAATGTGGATACAGACCTTATGTGACAAATAATATCGTCGCGAACAAACATTTCATCAAACATACATTGTTTGCATCTCGGAACAACTAAAAACGTTCAGGAAAGAAAGGAGTTAAATTCCAAGAATGAACAATAACTCGAGCCCAGACATGGTCTTGCTTCACGTCTACGTCTTCATCCGCTGAGCTAAGGAAGTCCCCGACGCATTTTCATTATCTGCTACAAGAGAAAACCGATGCGTTTCGAATGCAATACATCAGAGATACATTTTCCCCCATCGAAATTCAATCCATCCCAGCCGGAGTGACTTCAAGAGCTTTTACACTCCACAACTCTCAGCACACCTCAAAAGGAGTAATGGGATAAAATCAGCACTCGTCGTTTGCCTGGAAAAAGACCGCCTCTATAGCACCGATGGCATGTGATGGATTACAAGGAGCGTATTTTCTACCTTTTTTTTTTTTGTTTTCTTCGTCTCTTCCCGCCCATTGTGAGAAACGGAAAATGACAAACGACGCAGGGCGGAAAAGTGCGCTCGTTTCAGGTTGGCATTTTTTGCTTTGTTTTCCTCAACCTTCTTGCGTAAGGTGAGACCTTTCCGATGCGGCCGGTGATGAATGAGTGCGATTGTCCGAGATCCAACCGTCCCGCTGCTGCAACGCAATAATGGCCTAGGTCTCGGATGATGATGATAAAAGAGCTCAACGCTTTCATGCTTCTCCGCCGGCAGCTGCCACTTTCGTCCGTAGTCGGTAATTCAACATGAGCAATTTCAGCTGGAGGAAACTAATATAAAGTTTTATCGCTGGAAGGAACTTAATATTCAACCCGATTCGCTCCGGTTCCATCGTTTACAAGCAAACATCAGAGGCAGCTGAAGAACATTCGACGTTTTAAAATTGAAACTTGCATCCATTGAGGCGGATGAATCGACAACTACTCGTCGTCGATCTGCGGAATAGTTCAAAAGTCACTGCCGTCTTCGGCTCCGGCTGGAGCGAAGGCAACGGGGACGGAATGGAAGTTTAAAGACTTCTCCTCAAATATTGACAGTCGTCGGAGTGAAACTTTCCCGTCCCCGTACTCGTTCCCAACGTTCTGTAAGATAGGTAGAGAAGACACATCAGGCAAACAGTTTGTGTATGTTTGTACACTTTTTTTTTTATTTTTCTCATTCCCTCACTCCCGCTCAGTTTTCTCGATAAGGGAAACCATCATCCGAAAGAAGTTGTGGGGAAAAAAGGAAGAAAGTTGCAAATATTCACTGGAGCAAGATTCACTGGAGATTTTCATCTGCTTTCAACTTTTTCCCACGCTTCATCCCAGCGCGGCTGCCTGGTTGGATGAAATGTGTGTGTGTGTGTGTGTGTGTGTCACTGGCTGTGTTTTATTTTTCAACCTGCCAACCGCTTTCCTAGGTCGAGATGGATGAGGGATAGGAAAATGTAGAACCCGAAGTTTGAATCAATCTTCGGTTGAGAAGCAGTAGGCCTAGGCAGTGGAAAACCGGTTCATGGGAAGAAGGGCACAGGTAAATGACGAAATTTGAATTGCATTACTTTCGAAATGTGACGTTTATATGGAATGTTTTAAAGATGAGTTTCTCGCATAAAGGGTGTCCCAGAAAGTATAAGCACGATTTATACACGAAAGCGCACGAAACTGGATGACGTTAGACAGCTGATATGAACTGTGTGTCTTTGTTTACATTTTGAAAAAAGAGTTTCTGTGTGAGAATTGGATTTTTGCAACGAAGTCATCAAAACGCGAGGCATTTTTCTCGAAAAGCGTTAACAGATTGTGTACATAAGGTGCTTTATTCCCCCTAATTCACTAAATCAACTGATGAAACTGGAAAGTGTGAGTATCGGAGCGGTACAAAATGTCATTTGGAAGTTTGATAAGGATTGTAGCTTTGCGGACGCACCGAAATGTGGTTGAAAACGAGGATAATTGACCGAATGATGGACCGTAAGATCATGATAGCTATTTCGAATAAAAAAAACAGGTTGGTTCAAGATGTTGCCAAAAAATTGGGTACTTCCAATGTCGTTTTCGGTTATTGCAAGTGTGGAACTGGGTTCACCCTAGGTCCGCCCTAACAGCTGTCAAAATGTTGTTTATTCAATCGAACATCGATGAGGTTCGCTCAGAACTTTTTTCGAGGTTCAACACACTAAGTCTATACACTCAAACATGTCAAATGAACTGTCAAAATATAATGTTCATGTGTTTGTTTATGTTTATAGACCTGCCCCAGATTTAAAACCGAAAACGACATAAGAGTAACGTCCAACGTGCCGAGGCAACAATCCATCTAAAAACGTTCAAGAAACAGAAGATGCCAAAACGGAGTGGAAAGCAGGCTGCAACCGTTAAAACGTGGGCTCGAACGCTGTAGGACAGTCTACTGTGTGGAAAATTGGCGTGTTTTGTCATGTTTCATGAAACATGTGTAAAATTTGACTATTTATAAGATGCTTCCGGAAGATCAATATTATGCCGAGAGTGTAGCCCAGGACGTGGACGCCGATAAGTAAATTTTGACCAAATAAGTAAATTCGGAAAAAAGAGGCAACAGTTTGGCCTATTTGCCAATGCGGAATGTGGTCAGAGCCGTTTGTGACATCAAAGATAATGAAGACTGATACGTACATTCGGGAAAGCTTGAATCGGCGTTTGCTGCCAATGATCAGGAAGCATGATGGTTCAGCATTGGTTTGGCCTTATTTCTCATCTGTGCATCATGCGAAAGACACCACAATATGGTACGACGCCAAAAAAATTCAATACGTGCCGAAACTGAGGAATCTTCCAAATTGTCCTCAAGCCCGACCAATCGAGATATTTTGAGCTCTTAACAAGGCTAACTTAATAAAACATATTGCAAACTATGTTGTAAAGCGTATGAAATGCTTTGGCTTGCAATTGAACGAGGAGAAATTTTACACGTCTGTTGAAGTTCATAATTTTTTCTGTGTATGATTACCGATAGTTTGATGTTTTAAATGCCCTCTCAGTAGCATTTAAGAGAATTTATGAAACAAAAATAAAATTTCCTCCAAAATAATTGTTTCCATCTTGCTTTTAAATCATTCCTTTACTTTTCGGTACACCCTAGAGTCACCGAGTGAAAATAAAAGCAGAATGTATACAATAGATTGCTTAGTTTAATTATAAATAAGCAGTTTCGAAGAAAAACGGATTCCTATAATAAAGCTTCACCAAATACCAGCTTCACTAATTGTGTGGCAAAAGAAATGTAGCTCAATGTAGCTCGCAGAGTTGGGAATTCAAAATCATACGTACAAAAAGTGAAGCAGAGGCAAGGACTGAAGGCGTACAAAGTGAAAAAGGTACCCAACCGTAATGACATGCAAAATTTCACTGAAAAAAGTCGTGCTAAGGAGCTCTACACCAATGTTTTGCAAATATTTTCTTGTATCATATTGGACGACGAAACACTCGAAGACTGCTCATTTGGATTTACCCAAAATTGAGTAACATTGACCCAAAATCATAAAAATTGGAACTACTCAAAATTGGGTAACCGAGTCTAAACCCAAATTTGGGTAAACCCACGATTTATAAACTTTGGGTTAGGTCTACTCATTATTATAAAATGTGGATTTTAGGTAAATTGGGTAAAATATTGAAATAAAAAAATACCCTAGGCTGCTGTAGCTCAGCTTTTTCTTTTATATTTTATTGATAATCCCGAAAATGGATTATTTTCTTGGTCATATCTCTAGCCAATACTGTACCATTCACGATCTAAACGAACTTGCTCTTTTTCCCATAGATCCTTATCTTCTTCCGAATCCCAAGTGACATTCTTTCTAATAACGTGTGGGTGGCACCAGATTCTTTTCGATCTGGCGCCCATTTGTTGTACTTATGTGCCGGTGTCTGCCGAGGTGTGCTCTTCTCTACCTCTCCGGGAAGATGGTGGTCGACTGCGTACAGATTCTGACCCTTTCGGTATCTTAGTCCCACGACGATTTATGCGAGCTCGAAACTTGTCCATCATCATCGTCCTCCCATCCAAAGGCGTCCATTCGATGATCGCTTCGAAGCGTTCTTGGTTCATCTTTGTAGTGGCTAAAATATATGAACAAAACGCACCTTATAAAAATCACATACAATTAAATTTATTTATTAATAACTTACCCTGGGATTCGATGCGATAATTCTCCCCGATGGCTCCTGGAACTGCTAGATGAAAACTTTTGTTGCGCCTACGATCATCACGACGATGATCGACGGTCGTCTCGGTCACGATCCTTCTTAGATTTAGTCGAGGAAATTACGGCATTAGTAAATAGCACTTATCAAAACAAAGTTTAACAGTTTTAACTACATGTACGAATACGAATACCCTCACTTGTAAACCGATAGATCCAGGATGACGGCGTTGGCGAGTACGCGCTTCCGGGTACTTACCGACGACGAAAAACTTTAGTGTTTTTTTTTTTGATGGATATCACCGCACCGGCACCGGGGTGGAAAAAAACGTCCCTATACATTGTTTGTACAATGGACAAATAGTTGGCATAGTCCAACAGGCTATAGTTTAAAAACACGTCTCTCAGGTAAGGACAAATATTTGTCTATTGTACGAACCGTAGACTAGAAGCTTCAGGATTGAACCAGATTAAAGAAGAACTGAGTAACGTTTACCCACTTTCATAAATCAGCTTACCCATGGTTTGACGTTTCAGCCTATTTTATGAAAGTGGGTAAAAGTTACTCAATTTTGGGTAAATCTGAATGAGCGTGGCTGAGCATTTCAGAACGAAGAAGGCATCGAAATTTCCCAAAAAATACCTTTTGTGGCAAGCAATTTGCACGTGTGGCAAAAAGAGTAAATCTTTCGTCACTACAGGAAAAATCAACAAGGAGATCTATCAAAAAGAGTGTCTGCAGAAGCAATTGCTACCCTTCATCAAAAGTCACAAAGAAAAACCTTTGTTCTGGTCCGATTTGGCATCATGCCACTATGCTAAAACTGTGATAAAGTGGTACCAAGCAAATCAAGTGAACATTGTACCAAAAACCTCAAACCCGCCAAATTGCGCAGAGCTACAACCAATCGAGAGATATTGGGCTCTGATGAAGCGGAAGCTTTCTGGAAAGAAGCAAGGAATCAAAGACATCAAACACTTCCAGCAAATTTGGACAAAGACGGCTTCTACGATTTCTGAAGAGTCTGTACAAACCCTAATGGACGGAGTTAAGCGCAAAGTTCGATACTTTTATGCAAATACCGAATAACTATGTATTGTCTTCACGAATTGTTAAAACTCATCCCATGAATCTGAAATAAACAACTACGACGGAAATATAATACGAAATTTATGTTTTATTCATGTTTTGAGGTGTCCGGATTATTGCGGATACAGACCTTAAACTTGAACCTTTCCTTTTCCGGTAATTGTTTAAAACTCTTGACCTGGAAGCTGCCTGAAATCAGCCTTGACGTATGTTTCATCTTCCATTACGACTCGTGTACAACTTACGCGCTCATCTACACATCTCGATTTGGTGTCACTGTAACCTTATATGTTGACAGTCAGTGTGCACTGTTGTGTAGGACTTTCTCAATTTGTTTCCGATATGGGGATTGCGTTTGAAAATGCTGGCCACCCTTCTTCCGGTCGCTGCGGCTTCCTGGTTTCGGTTTTTTCCTGATCCTGGCAGTCATTAGCCGTTCTCCGAACACTTTTATAACATTCGTCACGGTTGATTTGGCAATATTAAGTGAATTTCGCCAAGTTGGCGTGGGAATAATTTGGATTTTGCTTATGCGCGTGCATAATTTTGATGCGCTGCTCTTCTTGCTTCGACGCTATTTTGACAACTGAATAGAAAAGGGCAAAATCAAAATAAAGACTGTATTCGATGAAATTTGGACACACAAAATAGGTCACCTTACATTTTCCTTGAGCCCGATTCTTTTCAAACTTTCTGGAAATAAAGTACTACTAAATGGTTAAGTTTTGACATCATTGGTTTATTGAACCTCTTCTCCCAACCCAAATGCCCGCACCTTTGCCTTGACCCCTTTCATCAAATTTTGGGCAATGATAGGACCCACTTGCTTACTTACTTTTAACCACACTTTCTTTAGTTCAAGTTCATTTTCTATCAGTTTTGGAGTTTTAACGAGCTTTGCCTTCATGATTGCCCAAAATTTTTCAATTGGGTGAAGTTCCGGTTGACGTCTTTTGGTACAAAAACTACATTATTATCTTTGTACCAGTCTAAGACGGGCCGGGCATAGTGGCAAGATGCCAAATCCGGCCAAAACAGTGTCGGGCCATCGTGAGATCTCAAGAAGGGCAGAAGTCGTTTTTGGAGGCATTCGTCCTTGTAGATTTGTCCGTTGACGGTCCCAGAGGTGATGAAGGGCTGACTCATTTTGCCACATCCACAGATCGCTTGCCAGACAAGGAAGTTTTTGGCGAATTTCGACAGTTTTTTCTTCCGTACACTCTCCGGAACGGCCAACTTAGAGGTGGCGACGTAGTGTTCCTGTCCTGGCATTTGTTTGGTGTCGGCTTTAATGTAGGTCTCATCGTCCATCACAATGCAGAACGATTTTGTGAGCCACTCCCTGTTCAGTTTTCTTGCACGAGTTTTGGCCACCGAGTTCTGTTTATCGCTCCGGTTCGGTGCCTTCTGGACCTTGTACACATGTAATCCAGAACGTTTCATTGTTTTCTGCACAAAACAAACTGAAACTTTCGCCTTTTTCGCAACATCCCTGATCGAAATGTTGGGATAACGCTTAAATTGGTTCAATACCATCCTGGCCTTCTCCGGATTTGATGTGCCACGTTTTTTGCCCCTACCATTTTTCCGCTTGGTTGTCTTACGGTCCTTGAACGTTTTGATCACATGAGATACGGTTGAATGTGCGATTCCGAGCTGTTTTCCGATCCATCGATGAGAAGCGTTTGGGTTTTCGAAGTGAGTGCCCAAAATTTGTTGGCCATCACTGAAATCACTCCACCGATTTTCACGAAACTCATTACACAATTGACACAACACAATGAAATACATTCAGTTAAGATTTCAATAATTTTTACCCACACGCTAAAAAGTTACGAACAATTGCCTGTGTCCAAATTTCATCGAATACAGTCTTTAGAGTCAACATTACATACGCATACACTTACAAAATGAGGGGTGTTTAAGTCTTTTAAATGAACGATTACAAAAACTATGTCACATTTGAATCGACCAAGTTTTGACCGTTCCATCCTTTATGTATGACAGTTAACGATAGAGAGATGTAGTTTTTAAGGTTTATTTTTAAGGTTCAACTTAGAGGTATCTCGTACTTGAATGTTCAACCAGTCCAACAATTTCAATATTCATTTTGACCTAAAACATGATTGTCTTATTTCAAAATGTTATAGCCAAGTATGAGTCACGTATGAGTCGCGTATTCAAGAAGGAGTCACAAGATCATTGAGATCCTAAAAATGCGTACTATTGCGGAATTGTCTTCCAACACTATTTTTATCGTTCAATCGCGTTAACTTACTTAACTAAACGTTATTTCATTGAGTTGACTTTTATTTTAAAAAAATACCAAATAATAGAAAATGGTGAGCTCATTCCAATTATGGAAAACATATCAAGCTCATTTCGATCCAAAATTTGGTTTTATTGGCAATTATTAAACAGCTTTGTGATCAATTGCATTATGCGTTTTAGGTTTACAGTTGTATTGAAAAATAAATAAAATGATAACAGAGCATTTCTTTCAAAAAGAGCGTCATCATCACCTTCGAAATTCAAAAGTAGTTCAAAATTTATTCCCAGTTTTTCGGTTGGTGTATAAAAATCGGCGAATTTATTTTCAAGAACAGTATTTACATTTTGAACAAAAGCTGTTTTTGCATGCTTAAGTTGTTCAGCTAATTGTTTTTCAATTAGTTCTGTATAGTTCAATCTTCTGCTGATCAATATTTTCCATAAAGTCCACATAATTTTCGCGGCTGTTCTGAAAATCTTCGATAAATCGAAAATAAAATATCAATTTTTGCTTAATTTTTCAAAAGGACCTAAGTCACAATGAGAGAATTTTGCATATTGCGTATTAATAAAATAGAAAGAACTGCTCGGGATTGGAAGATCGAAAAATCTCCCATTATAGTTCATTGCTTCGATTCCCACTAAATTAAAAAAAAAAAACTAGGAAGTTTGTAGGTGTATCAGAGACAAGCCTGTCGTAACCAAGCAATCCATGAATTAGTATGTAGCAGAAGAATGATTAAAATCTCGAGTACTTTTTCAAAGGGACACATCTGATTTTGTAAACAAAGAAGGGAAGTAAGATTCAAAAGTCAAATTCTTTAACCCCTTAGCACTTTTACGCACACTCGGATCACCAACACAAGGAATAACATTTTCCTAACATGATGGTGGTCCTAGTTTGCGTGAAAGTGCCAAGGGTTTCAAGAATTTAACGTTTGAATCTTACTTCCCCTGTTTGTTAACAAAATCAGATACGTTCCTTTGAAAAAGTACTCGAGAAATGTTACTTTCTTGTATGTGTAACCAACACCATACTCTGCCCCATTAGCATATAGCCTTAATGATAAACAGAATTTGATGGCAAAATCACGATCTCGAAAGCTGTATTACAATTATTTGATGAAATATTTCAGTTTCATTGTAAATTTTACGTCTTGAAAGATTTTAAACAACTTCCAGACTGCCTTTTTAAACTGCTATAGTCAAAAATGCAACACATGAATATTTCAGGGAATATTTGTGCAAGTGGCAGAATAAGTCAATCTTTCATTACCTCCGACCAAATCAACAAGGAAATTTATCAGAAGGAAAAACGATTACTGCCTTCGTTAGAAGTTAGTTTTAGCCCAATTTGGGCATCGTGTCACTATGCTTAAGCCGTGATGGAGTAGTATGAAGCCAATCGAGTTAATATCGAACCAAAATCTACCAATCTTCCCAGTTGTCCTCTGTTACGCCTAATGGAAAGATATTGGGCTCTGATGAAGCGACTGTTTTTCGGCAAAAAAAGCCTATCTTTCCATAAAATCTTGACCATATAGCTGCCAACAAGGCCACCTGGATACAGACGCAAAGTTCAAACCACAGATACAGACGCAAAGTTGTAAACCATATCCCAAGCTTCTGGAATAAATATTAGCATAAGAAATAAAATTCTTCATGCTTGTTTCACTACGAGTTCTGGGTTTCCAGATTATTGCGGATACAGACCTTAGAGATTCGAACACATATGCAACAATAGCTACCATCCTGAATTTCCTTCCTGAATCTCCAGAGAATAATATAATTATGACTGCAACAACATTAACCAAAAAAGATGACCCACAATTCGAAAGAAACACATAACACCAAGTTCCTGCTCACTATCAAGATTCAGCGAACGCAAATCCTCACGAGTTCTCTCCATATCTCATAGCAGAGCATCACATTTTTCATGACCTCCCAAGCATTTCCCTTGCACGTCACGTGACCGCTTTCCACACGCTGTAAAATTTGAATAAACGACCACCTAATCTATCTCCATAAACAACGGTAATCCTTCCCGGAACAACTTCCTTAATTCATCACCATCAAGAGTGATTGCATTCCGTGTGTCTCCCCTTCGGACGGCGATCCCAGCTCGGGTACACGACGAGTGTGTCACGAACATGTGCAATCACTTCGTCCGGGAGAATGCTCCCACTTCAACTTCAAGTCGTCCAAGTCTAATTAATCTGCCACCCTGCCCGTTCCCCGATCTTGAATCGGTGCCAAAATCGAGCCTTCCAAGACTAAGACCTCCTACTTGCTAATCACATTTGTCTTCGTCTTCCGAGCAGTTTAGCAAACATCTTCTTTCCACCCCGGCACAGGCAGACGAAAGTGGACGAGTCGAGTGAGTGCTCAAGCACCATCAGCCAGTGGAAGGGTACGATAATTTATTAAAATTCAATTGCATTCCGGTAGCCCCATCTTCGTCGCATCATGGGACCTGACAGGGCCAAGATTTGTGCCTCATCCTCACTGTCCTAGGCTGCAAGGATGCAACACAAACATTCAGCTGCAAGCTAGAAGCACAGGAGCCGGAGCAATAGAATGATGCACCGGAATCTCTCAACACAGAAGTGGTCACTCCAATTTGTCAATTTGTAGCTCTTTTGTGTTGCCCCTATGAAGCAACCCCCTCTCCTAGTCCAGGGTCTGATCCTACTTGCATAGTGAAGATACGCAAGGAATACGTGAAAACCGGCTTCGGCTTCGATTGAAGCTTAAAAAACCCCTTCAGGACTAGGAGGACGATGGCATCCGCAGAGGGGTTGTTTACCTTCCATTGGTTGATGGATATCTATCGTTCCCTAATGCCAACGAAGACTTCTAGTATCGACCAGTACGGTGACGATGAAGCATACCGATCGACCGCACACCTGACACATTGTTGACGCCCCGAGGAGGGTTCGAAAGGGTTTTCGCAGGTCTGCAGAATGCCATCGTTTGGGCGAGCCTCAGCCATGGTTGCCAGTTTAAGAAGGGGCAATGGTTTCGATCTTTGAACCGTCCGAAATAGTGTGCGACAGTTGCCACTCGCAACCGGTCGAATTAATTATCTAACCAGACACCATTTGCCAATGCACTTCTTGATTCATCTGACGAATCTGACTTCCCACAGGACACAGGATTAGTGTGTCCGGCTGAGATTGGTGGGGCGAAAGTTTGATGAATTTCTTTCCTTTCGGATGGTCATTCACAATTCTCAATCCAGGAGGGAGGAGGGAGACCGACGGACGCCATGGAAGCCAGCTGAAGGAGATTCGAAATTGATTATCTGTGGCATCAATCAGCTCCTTCGACCGACAGCAAAAAAAGGGCTGAGTGAAAAGTTTCTTTCATCCAATTTAGATTTTTTTTTTTTGCGTCCTCCCTTTTGGACCGGGGATGCTGCTTATTATGTAATCATCTTCTTCTGGGCTTTCTGGGAAGTGGATTCATTTGCCTCGGAGTGCAATTTACACACGAGCTGTCATCAAATGTGTTTCAAGCGTTGACAGCTTTTTATTTTATTTTTTGGTGCTAAGATCGATCAAATTGAGCCAGCTCCATTTTAAGCTGATCCATCAGCCAAACGATTCATCATTCACCCGGATCGAAGCAATCTCAGCGAATGCGGTGTCTTACTTAGCAAAAACACGAATAATTGATTGGAACTTTCTTTTCAGCGCGTTTTGCCTTTTTCTAGGTCAACCTTTTATCCTCAACCCCCCATCCCCCCTTTTTTTTTTTTTCCCCCCCCCCAACCCCAAACCCCAACCCCAACGATTTCCCCTCTTTTTCTACCCTTTTTTCTTCCCCCCAACCGCCCAGGTTTTAATAAAAAATAATTTTTCACAGGTCTTCGTCCCCCTTCCCCCCGAAAGAAAACCGCAATTTTTTTATGTTTCCCCCCCCACCCCCCCACAACGTGACATGTTTGACAATTGGCTTGTCCAGAAACAAACTGTATAGAGGGTGTTCCGATCAAAATTTGGTCAAACTGTAATGTGTGTGAGTCGATCAAAGTTTTTAATAATAAGTCAAATTCTTTTTCTTTTTTAAGTTCAGTTAATACAGAATACAGGAAAAATATTCAGTTAAGCTTCCTTAGCACACCTTAGTTTAACACCTGCCATAAGATTTTGTACAGTCTCCTTGTCTACTTTATTCGCCGCAGAACGCCAGTTTGTCTTGAACTGTTTCTCGCTCATAACAGCTTTTTGAGTCTTCTTAAGGTTCCGCTTGACGATGGCCCAATATTGTTCGTATGGGCGGAGCTCTGGCGTGTTGGGAGGATTCTTGTCCTTGGGCACCACTTGAACGTTGTTGGCAGCATACCACTCCATGGCCTTTTTTCCGTAATGGCAAGATGCCAAATCCGGCCAAAATAGAACGGAACAATTGTGTCGCTTCAGGCTGTAGACGTTTTTGTAGGCACTCGCTCAGATGAATTTCCTGGTTGACGGTTCCGGTCGCAATGTAACCGTTGCTTTTCAAGCCACATGTACAGATGGCCTGTCACACCAGATATTTCTTCGCGCACTTTGACAGTTTAAGGTGCTTGGAAATATCTGCCACCTTTTCCCGTCCCGTTGCCGTATAAAATTTTTGTCCAGAAAGCTGTTTAAAGTCTGCCTTGACGCAAGTTTCATCGTCCTGTACCACCCAATCAAACTTCGTCAGCATCGTCGTGTTCAACTTTCACCATTTGGAGTCACCACTTTCTTGTAAGTCGACAGTCAAGCTCGTTTTTTAGCTCTATTCACGGTTGAAGGCGCCACTCCCAGCTTCTTTGCGACATCTCGGACGGAGAGGTTGGGGTTCCGCTCGAAACAGCGGGCAACTCTTTTTGTCGTCGCTGTGGCCTCCGACTTTCGATTTCCCCCCGATCCAACTTTCCTGGCTGTCGACAAACGTTCACCGAACACTTTTAATACGTTGGTAACAGTTGATTTAGCCACATTCAACAATTTCGTCTTGTTGTATCGGGCAGTTGTGAGAGCAGTTTGGATTTTTGCCATGCACGTGCAAAATTTTGAAACGTTGCTTCTCTTCCTTCGACGACATTTTGATAAATGAAGTGCTAATCTCAAAATCAAAATAAAAGCATGATGCTACACGCACACATCTTCAAAATGAGGGGTGTGCTAAATTTTTTAATGCACGATGAAAGGAAATGCGTCAAGTTTAAGTCGACCAAATTTTGATCGGAACACCCTTTAGTACCCTTTAGAAAAAGGACATGTGGCTTCATGGTTTTGCAAAACTAGACCATCAAAAGATGTTGTGAGGGTTACTGACCATACTGACCTCCTGAGATGATCCTCCGGAATACGAGTTTCTTCGTCAAAGTGGCCGTATTCAAATCTTTACCAAAACCTAGCTTGCGACATATCAAACTTCATGATATTGTAAAACAAGGTCATTGAAGGACATTCTGCTAACCACTTAGGGTGATCCTTCGGTATCTAAGTTTTACCTGGAAAGTGGCTATTTTCAAATCGTTAGCAAAACATGGTTCTCGACTTAAAGATTGTACTCGAAAAAATGCAATAGACAAAAGTGATTACAAAAATTCATTTTAAGTCGGATATTTTTGAAACTCTCAGAGAATAAATAAACAAATATTGGCAATTTTTTTGCAAAGTTGGGTTATTAAACCTCTTCTCTCAGGCTGAACGCCTGCAGTCATCAAATCCTGTGCTACACTTGCGCCATCTTTCTTACACACTGCTATACACCTTTTTGACGTAGAACTACGTCTTTGTTTCCTATACTGGGGTACATTTAAAAAAAAATCGCATTGTAACCATCACGAAAAGTGCTCAGGTTTTGAGCTATAATATCTCAGTCATTTCTCAAGAATTTTTCAAAATAAATTACACCAATCGATCGGAAGTATTTCTACGCATCAATTTCAAAAGAGCAAATTGTTGATTTCGAGCCACAAACTATTGAAAAATTCATAAATTGTAAGCCTTGTCTGTAAAAAGTATATTAACTCCTTCAAGCCTAACGGGTCATATATGACCCCAAAAGGATAATGGCTATATAAAATCACACAGACTGAATAAAATTGTACACTGTCTTGGGCAAATTGATTTTCCATCCATTTTTCTAACTAGAAAATATCAAAAACTTTTGAGTTTAAGACCTTATTGATGACCTAGAACATCCTGAATATAAAGACGTTCAGTAAGAAAAAAATAAATGCCTTATTAATAGTGTAAAGCTTTATTTTAGGTCATCCAAAAAGTACTTGAGTTCAGAACTTCAGATCTACAGTTGTAACAGTAGCTTTTAGGGCAATATAATGTTACGATATGTATTCAAGCATATTGAATGAACCTTTTGGAAGGTCAATAGTCATTATTTTATAACTTTGTGATGCTCTAGGTCATCAAAACTTAAGATCTACAGTAGTAACTATAGATTTTTGGGCTGTACAAGTTTACGCTACGTATTCAACCATATTCAGTGAATATTTTCGAACGTAGAAAACAAAATCATGAGATGAACGGGTTGATCTAGGTAATCCAAACTGTTCTTGAGTTCAGAACATAAGATCTATAGTTGTAACAGTAGGGTTTTGGAGTGTGCAAAGGGACAATATGTATTTAACAATATTGATTTAATAGTGTGGAAGGCCTACATACATAATGCGACAATCTTGGGATATTCTAGGTACTCAAAACTGTCCTTAAGTTCAAAACATAAGATCTACAGTGACCATCTGTATTCAAACATGTTCAATGAATTTTTTGGATGGTCAACAGTCATTATTTTATCACTTTGCGATCCTCTAGGTAATCCAAACCGTCGTGGAGTTCTGAACTTGAAACATACGGTTGTAACAGTAGTTTTTTGAGCTATACAAAGCTACATCACGTATTTAAGCATATTCAGTGAATATTTTCGAACGTAAAAATAAACAAGAAGATAATCTTGGGATGGTCTAGGTCATCTAAACTGTCTTGGCGTTCAGAACTGTAGCCATTGAAACAGTAAAATTTAGGCAATACAAAGCAAAAAGGAATATTCAAACATAGTCAATTAATATTCTAAACTTCAAAAACATTTTAAACCAATATGAAATATTCTAGGTCAACCAAACAATCTTTAAGATCAGAAGATAGGACCTACAGATATGACAACAGCTTTCGGGGCTACGCAAAGCTTCGATGTGTATTGAAACCTATTCACTGAATATTTTGGAAGAACAACAGACATGATGAGATAATCTTCGGATGTTCTAGGTTATCCAAACTTTACTGGAATTCAAAACTTAAAATCTACAGCTGATGATTTTAAGTTTTGAATTGTAGCTCAAAATCTACAGATTTTTTGAACTATACAAAGAACAATATGTATTTGACCATATTAAGTGAGTCTTTTGGAAAGTCAACCGATGTAATAAGATATCTTGGGATGTTCAGGTTCATGAAAATTGACCTTGAGTTCAGAACTTAAGAAAAACAGTAGTAACCGTACCCTTTTGGGCTATACAAAGCTACGATAAATATTCAAACATATTCAATGAATATTCTGAACAGTCCACAGACATCATAGGATAATCTTGTTAGCTTCAGTTCATTCGAACTGTCCTCCAAAACTTATGGTCTACAATTGCAACAATAGCTTTAAAGGCTAAACAAAGTTAAGTAAGTTTGTTTGGCAAAGAATATCCCAAGATTAACTTATAATGTCAGTTGGTCTTCCAGGACATTTATTGAATATGTTTGAATGAATATCATAACATTGTATAGCGGATAAAGCTACTGTTACAATTGTAGATCTTAAGTTTTGATCTCCTGGGCAGTTTGGACGACACAGCACATCTAAAAAAAATATTTCCTACTTTTTTCAATAATTTCTATGTGAATGAGCACCAAATCAGTTAGAATTCGCCAAATTGCTTGTATTAATTAGGTCTGAAAGGGTTAATTCAAAGAACATTGCATTGTACCATCTAATTCGCTTACATTTGATATCTTAGTCATACGTCATCAGTTTGAACAACCGAACGGGGCTGAACCTCGTAGTTTTTGATTATGTGCTTACTAGCAGCAACGTAATGCTTATTTGCATTGTTGAAAAAGTGGGGTTTGTCGATCTCCTTTAATTTGACCAGCTCTGCCATTTTTTCATCCCCAACATAAACTTGTTCCGCAGGTAGCAAGTTCTCAATATTGGCGAGAATGTCCTCTGGAAGTGAAGTATTCGCGGGCCACACATTGGGCTGACAAACTCGACCGACGATGGTTCGCACCAACCTTTCCAGATCAGCGTACACTAGATGTAGGAGTGAGTCTTCCCTCAAGAAGGAACCTTAGAAAATAGCATTGAAATAGCTCAGTATGCATTGAAATAGCTCAATAGCTTGTAAACTTTATCAAAAATTTTTAGATCAAATTCTCCTCAACAAACTTTACAAGTTTGCCAAAAAATATTCGGTATAACAGCAGTCAAACAGAGTCAGAAAAAACTTAAATAATTGATGAATTATGAATTTTTTAAAATTTCTGTACTATACTGTACATAAACTAAAAATATTTGTCTCAGAAATTTCCTAGAAAAATTTATAAAATTTTAATAAACGAGTTTTAATGGAACTTTGAAATCATAACGCTTTTATTAACTGGTCGAATTGCACTGTATCCCAATTTCACCAATGATCGATTTGAGTTCGCTTGACTGTCGGGATACGAACAATCAAATCTAGATTCAGAATAACTAAGTGAGTAACCAAGAATAATTATCTGTCGTTCCCACTTTTCTCGACTAAGGCCTGTACTCGAAAAAAATTCACCATTTTTATCCGTGTTTACCTTTTTTGTCCGTGGGTAAAAATTGATGAAAATCTGAGTATAACTAGTTTGGAGTAAATTGTTTACATGTGCATAACAATCGGTTCAGTGGTTATTGAGATGTCATCGAAACAAGAAGAAAATCACCGGAGAATTTTGCGCGCCGTCATGGAAAATCCGACTGCAACCATGAGATGGATCGGAAGACAACTGGGAATCACCCATACAACTGTGTCTCGGGTGGTAAAATCGTTTAAGGAGTCCCAGCGGTGGGCTGGAAGTGGAAGAAAATCGAAGACAGCTGACAGAAGAAAGTGGATAAATTCGCCAAAAAATACTTGCTCTGGCAGACCATATGTCAATGCGGTAAACTGAGTAAACCGTACATCACAACGGGTACCATCAACAGCGAAATTTACCGCACCGAGTGCCTCCAGAAGCTTCTGTTGCCCTTCCTGCGGTCCCATGGAGGCGAAACATTATTTGGCTGGACCTGGCATCATGCCATTACGCGCGATCGACGTTGGATTGGTACAGAGACAATAACGTTGTTTTTGTATCAAACACCGCCAACCCCCCAAATTCACCAGAGATTCGTCCGGTGGAAAGATTTTGGGCCATAATGAAGGCCAAAGTTCAAAATCGTCCAAGTTGATTAAGAACGAGCTGCAGTTGAAGAAAGAATGGATGAAAGTGACCAAAAAAGTCAGCTCCACCATTGCACTAATGTAATGAGGGGTCTTAAGGGAAAGGTGCGGGCTTTCAGCGATGGAAAGGAAATTGACTAACGTAATTATGTCAAAACATAATCCATATGTATTTATGCATTCTCTGAAAGTTTCAAGAAAATCCGACTTAAAATAAATTTTTGGAGAACACTTTTTTCTGGTGCATTTTTTTCGAGTGCAGGCCTTATGTGGATACAAAAAGAGCATTCCGCTTTAGAAAAAACTGATTAATAATGCTGGAAAATTTTAAAAATAATGAAAGATGATGTAATATGGGATCACGTACGTCGCATTCAAACTAAACTAGAGTGATTTGACCGACCTACAGAGTACAGAGTTGCTCACCTGATCAATCACCGGTACATGTTGCTCCCGGGCCTGGGAGATGCTGGATGTTCTTCAGTTGCCGATCGATGTCATCAACCGACTCAAGGTGCATGTTGAAATCGATGTTGTCGTCAACGTGTTTTCGGAACCTCTCCCAACTAACGCGATGGTAGTTCCGTCTGGTGATCCGATTCCGGTTGACCGAGTACCCAACTTCGGCCACCACTGGATAGTGGTCCGAGCTGAGGTATTGGTGTACTACCAGCGCTGGGTGATGTTGTTCCCCATGTTGGTGAGGAAGATGTCGATTGTCGAATGTACTCCGGATCTGCTCAACCGGGTGGGAGTATCCGGGCCCAGGATGGTGTAAGGGCCCCCCCCCCGGTTCTCCCCCCAAAAATTCCCCCCCCCGTTCCCCCGGCGTTTTACCCGGTTTTGTTTTTCCCATTTAGGTTCGCCGCCGTGAAAAAATGCCCCGTCCCCCGAGTAAGCTTGCGAATGTCGTTCCGTAGGATCGTTGTTGTTCCGTTAGCGGTGCTGGCTTGCTTGGGACAATAGGTCGCGATGATGGTGATAGGGCCGACGGCAGTTTTGACCTCGATTCCGATGGCTTCATTGGACTGCAGTTTAAAACTCGGAAGCAGATGGCAGTTGATGTTGTAGCGCAAGGGCGATCGCAACTCCTCCTCCACTAGAGCCGCTACGATCAAGTCGCACAATCCGGTATCCGGGGATGAAAATGTTGTGTTCCGGTTTGAGATGTGTCTCGGTGACGATGGCGATGTCGATGACCTTCCTGTTAAGGAAGTCACCGAGCTCAATTGTTTTGTTCCGGATGGAACAAGCATTCCAATTGAGGATGCTGATGGTGCGATTACGGTCCATACTTGAAAATAAATTTCATCGTCACGGATGTGGCGGCTTTGAGCTGTTCCTCCTTCGAGCGGCAGGAACGTAGTTGGCGGTAGAGCTCTTGGACGAATTCGACCATTTGCTCCGTGTCATAGAGCTGTCCATCGGTAGGTGGTTGCGTGAAGGAACTACAACTCGGATTGTACCAGCCTGGAGGAGGAGCTGGCATGGGGGCGTCGGCGGCTGCCGCGAATCGTTGCTGAACGGATGCTGACGGGCGGTTTGCATGGCGATAGTTTAATGGAACTGGCGGCAGGTTCGGCACTTGGTACCGGAGCGTCGGGAAATTTTCTTCGTCCATTCGAGGTGGCGGGCGGCGTTGTCCAGGCCGAGACTTGGTGGACGCCTTCTTGCGGATGGCCAAATACTCCGCTCGTTTGGGACAAGCACGGTTGCTGCCTTCGTGGTTAGCGCCACAGTTGGCGCACTTTGATGGGGCACCTTCATCCATCGGGGCGCAATCCATGGTTGTGTGCGGTCCGGCACACTTTCCACACCGGGGTTTCATGTGGCAGTTTCGGGTCCCATGACCGAACGTCAGACACTTGCCGCACTGTGTCACGTCGTGTTGCCTCGGGCGATACCGGTCCCACTCGATAATGACGTTGAAAAGGGCCCGTGTTTTCAACAGGTCCGCCATCGTGACGGAACCCTTCTCCAAGTGGACCAGATAGAGTTGGTCCCGATGATTTCCCTGTTCTTGACGTCTAATTGGGAACACCTTCACTGGTTTCAGAGCCGCCGCTTGCAGCTCAGTGACTATTTCCTCCGGAGTGAATTCTGGAAGGCCACGCAGAATCACCTTCAGCGGCTTGTTTCCGGGTGCGTCGTGGGTGTAGAATTCGTGTTGCTTGGCGATTAGGTGAGCGCCAACAGCACGGTAGTCAGCCTCCGTCGAGCACATTATCTTTGTGCCCGTACTGCACAGCTTGTACAGCGGATTAACTTTAATCGCTGCAAGCTCCGTCCTTAGGGCAGCGATGTTTCTTGACGTGGTGAAAAGCGGCGGAATCTTCGCCTTTTTCGGTATCTCCTGTACCGGGAGCGTAGCAAACCGATTGCTCGCTAGTAGCCGGGCGTTGGGGTCCAATGGTCCGGTGTCGTCATGCCGCAGACGCTTGCTGCTGCTTGGTTTCGGTATGGCTTCAGGAGCTGATGTCGCTGGCGTGGATGTCACCACGTGTTGATTTTTTCGACCCATTGCCACGGCAACAGGTCGAGTGGAAAAAATTTCACAACCTTGCAATACTTTCTTCTGGCTTGCTACCGCTAATAACTTAGCAAGCGCTGGCGATAGATCACGAACCGGACGCGCAATCGCGAGAAATCGGACGAGGGGGGGAAAACGGGAAAAACTTTTTTACGAGAGAGCGAAAAACACGACCGTACGTGTCGCTTGTTCGAACTGGAATGATGATGTAAATTTGCGAAGGTGTACCCGTTTTATATCGTTCACTGCTGCATATGAGACCTCCCTTGCTTACATTTGAAATCTGTGATAGTAAAGTACAGTGCATTTAGTAAATTTACTCTGAAAAATCGGCATTATAAGACATCACCTTATATTTTGGTTATTTTCAATAGCTTTAAATTGTTAACGGATAATGTTTGATTATTGAATTGATACGCGGGAAAATTTCCAACCGATTGATGTAAACATCTTGAAAATCTATCGAGCATTTATTAAGTTATTAGCGTTTAATTTGTAACGATATTTCGTGACGGTCGCTTATTTTTAGATTTTCAATTGACACCCAAAAACCTTAATAAGGAGGTATTTTTCGACGTGTGAACAGAATTTCATACAAAACATTCCAGACTAGTTGTAGAGAGTTGCCGTCTTGCACAAAGTTTTTCAATATGTCATTTGTCGTCTCTTGATATTATCATTGCCGATATTGCCGCAGAGATGGCGGATTGGCAAAGATATGCTGCAGTGCCATCTCGGCGGTACGATCTGGAACTAATGTGATTATTTCGATTGTCTTCATTTTACATTCTCAACAACTTTGCTTAATACGGTAACTCTTCATTTGGCAAAAATAGATTACAGCGCCATCTTTTCAACGCAATTTGAAACTAATTTGATGATGTCAAGTGACTACATTTTACATTCTCGACAACTTTACCCAGGACGGCAACTTTCTAAAGCTTCATTTGACAAAGATAGACTGCAGCGCCATCTCTGCGGCAAAATCTGGAGCTAATCTGATAATTTAAAATGACTAAATTTTATATTCCAAATAACTTTGCCCAAGACGGCAACTCTCTACAGCTTCATTTGGCAAAGATAGACTGCAGCGCCATCTCTGCAGTACGATTTGGAACTAATATGATAATATCAAAAGACGATTCGTTACGAACTGAGAAACTTTGCTGTGGACGCAAAGTCTTTACAATGAGTCTGGAATGTTTCATATGCATTTCAGTTAACATAGGCAAACTAAAACTTCCTTCCCTTTGTAGCAGATTCCTGGGGGACAATGTTACTGAAACCAGTATTTTGTTTCAATGCATTTCAGAGACCAAAACGTTTTGAAATGGTACATTCTGAGTTAAAATTTCGAAATGCTACGAAGGGTTGAAATCCGGGTCAATATTGACCCTAATGTCTTATGATTAATTTTTTTTTGTACAACCACCTTAAACTGATTTTAATTTTTTTTTCGTATTTCGTAATTCTGTACAATATTTAAAATCAGAAAATTTCAGCCCGATTGGTTAAAAAATAAAAAAAAGATAGCGTACATTGGGTCAAAATAGACCCAAGTATCTTAAGAAGTTTAAGCAAGGAATGGAGCCGTACGTTTTGCTGATATTATCATGTAGAACTTTTACACCAAATCAGGACTGGGTAGCAGGTTAAAATGACTAGATTTCAAATTTGGAATACACCAGACGGACCAGGATGGTTGTTTAACTAAACAGGAGTATTTCTACAAATGAATTTCTCCATCGTCCGCACAAGACGCAAACGTTTGTCGTGTTTGTTATTGGCTAACCAGACGGTCTAGTCTACGGGTCGTTCTTTGGTCTAAGTCACAGATCGAGCTTGACAATCCTAGAGCTTCAGGCTTCAAGCAATCCTTTTTTAATCTTCTCTGGTCTATTTTACTCATGGTTTTTGTGTAGTGTACATGGTGTATAAGATGCTGACCAGCGATGGCAGGATTCGACAACGGGATTGTAGTGCTTGTAGCGAGAAGTATGACTTCTCAGCTCATCACTACTGAGCTTTCAGCTCACTCTTATAATAATGAGTCCTATAGGAAATATGAGGGGGGGTCTTAGAGCTGGTAATTTTGCTAAAGGTTTTGTATGTAGTTTGTTTGACTTCTTGACGTTTGACGTCTTAAATATCAATTATCGATGTAGGGTGCACCAATGCTTCGGCGGCGAACGTGTTACAGCCAGTTTTTTTTTTTTCAGTAGTATCAATTCAGATTATAAATGAGCTAAGATCCAGTTGTTCAAGTGAAGACAGAAAAAGTTATAAGAAGTTTTTGGGAGGTAAGACAATCACAAAAAAATAATAAGAGCCCTTCATTTGAGGTACTGGTCCCACATTTTAGGGATGTTTGATACACCCTCTCTCTCCCCCTAAAACTAGCAACGAATTATAAAAAAAAAAAGTTACAGAAAAAGAGGACGACTAGCGTTTTTATGGATAGATATAATACAACAAAATATGAATAGATTTGAATGAGCTGTGCTAAAAAAGTAAAGTTAAACAGAGAAGATTTTTTTTTGAAAAGCAGAATCCACTGATTTAGATTGCGGAAACTAGAAATAAATATTGATAAATAAAGTTGTATATTACATTAATGGCATAGCTAGCATAGCCCGCACGATTCATAACGGCTTCTTGCGCAATGTTGAACAGTATGTAGTTGAAGTCCTTTGCGTGTTTCAAACGAGCTCGATAACGCACCCGATATCTTTACACATTACTGTACACCATTCATCGTTTCCTTTATCATCGTTGTCAGTTTCAGAAAACCGTTCTCGTCCACAATGTACACAGTTCCGTAGTAACTGGCTCATCGCAGTTCCATTCACGAGGTGTGCAAACGTCAATGCGTTGCTATGCTATGCTAATTATCTCTTATGCAACGCTGTATAGATCAACCACCAATTAAATGATGTACTAAGGATGATGCAAATAACACGAAGCATACTATACTCCTAAACTGCATATCAGTTTCATATGGAGAAAGATAGGCATTGAGAAAATAGCAGCAAACTGAAATTTCTATGTCAATTTTTGTAAATCAATAATTAATATATTCATAATTTCTCAACTACATAACAAACCCCACACACCCCCCCCCCCCCCCCATCTAACATCTACCACTTTATAAATTAAATCAAAAGAAAGCAAACCATCACACCAAACCAAACCCCACGCCCCCCCACGCCCACACACCCAATAATATAATCAAACCCACCACACTCTCCCACATTTTCCCTATTTCATTCTCCCAATCCCACCATCCAAAAACCCAAAACCACAAAACAAAAAATAAACTATAAATAAAAAAAATTACAAAAAAAAAAAAAAACATACCAAAAATTCTTAAAACAAAACAAAACCAAAAATACAAAACTTAAAAAACACTAACACCACACCCACACCCCACCAAAAACACTCAAAACACCCAAACAAAAATATTCTAACATCCCCCAAAATAACTTATATTTATTTTCTTTCAACCTCTTCTATCATCTCCCCACCCAACAAAAAGAAAGAAGTATTCTATTTCTTCAGGCATTTTTTTTATCATTTCCCCCACACAAATTTTATACCAACCCCACACCCACCACAAATACACCACCAAAACCCCCAAAAAAAAACACAAAAAAAAACCCAAAAAAACACACACAACACACAACCACACAAAACACCAAAAAGGCCCACCCACCACCCAGTAATATGCCTAAATTTAAAATAACAAAAAGGACAAACTAACACATGGTACAAACAAAAAAAATAATGTCCCCCCATCTCTCCCCAAAAAAAAAAAAAAAAAAAAAAAAAAAAAAAACAACAAAACAAAAAAAAACCATCAAACATTTAATATTTCTTTCTCACTCTATCTTTCTCACTCTTTAAACCTCTCTCACAACCTAAAAAAACCTATAAAAACCTACCAGCTTTCACCCTCCTCTCCCCTTTCCCTCTATGTCTCCTCCTCCCCCTCCCACCCTCTTTGTTTTTTTTTTTTTTTTTTTTATTCCGTCAACCGATCGTAGACTACATATTAACACTTAGTTCTATCTTCTTAGAGATCGCCTAGAAATAAAATAATGTCTTAGGTTACTACGTGACATTGTTAAGTCAATTGATTCACAATGCAGATTATAGAGAGACATCATTCGGTTAATTGGTCCAAATTTTGCATAGTTTGTCCGATTGGTATTTAACGCAAACAAGTTCCGATTCCTCAAATGCCGCGAGGGGGTGTAAAAATTTAGACTACATAATAAGTTAGGGGAGGAAATGCGATGTGATATCGTTAACAAAAGAGATCATGGCAAATTCTCTTCGTTCTTTAAGAGTTTGAATGTCAATAAGCATACATCGTGCTTCGTAAGACGGAAGTTGAAATGCTGTCCAGCCTAATTTACGGAGAGCATACAAGAGAAACTGTTTTTGTACTGATTTCAATCGTTCTTCATGTGTTTTCATAAAAGGAGACCATATGACACTACAATACTCTAGAATAGACCTGACATATGCAACGTACAATGCTTTGATCGTATATGGGTCATGAAAGCTTTGACTAAAACGTTTAATGAAACCTAGCATATTGGTTGCTTAATGGATAATTGTGTTGTAATGGTCAATAAAATTAAGCTTAGAATCTACAATAACACCTAAATCTCTGACTCTCTCGCATTTTTCTACAATTTCATTTCCTAAAGAAACAGTAATTTGTGGTATATTTCGTTTTCTACTGAGAGTAATTAAGTTACATTTCTTAACATTTATTTCTAGTAAGCTTTTTTTGCACCATATGTCAAATAATAATATTTCGTTTTTATAAGTTACATGATCTTGATCATTCTTAATATCCATAAATAGTTTCATGTCGTCTGCATAGATGAGAATTCTGACCTGCCTAAGAATGTAAGAAATATCATTGACAAATAAAATAAAAAGTAGAGGACCTAGATGCGAGCCTTGGGGAACTCCAGATAATACATGAACAGGGTGTGATTTTATCCCATTAAAACTGACTACCTGTTGTCGATTTATTAAATACGAATGTATCCATTTAAGAAATTGATCCTCAAATCCTATTTTTCCTAACTTGTAGAGTAACAGAGGAATGTCAACACGGTCAAAGGCCTTGCTAAAATCAGTGTACAGCGCTTCGACATGGTTACCGTTGTCCATTGCGTTTAATGAATAGTTCACGAATTTTAACAAGTTTGTGGAACTTGAGCGTCCTTTGAAAAATCCATGCTGCGAATTTGTTATAACATTTTGTACTTGGCTAAACAGTTTTCTATTGACGATAGCTTCAAAAAGCTTTGGGATGCTAGACATAATAGCAATTCCACGGTAATTGCGAACATCGGATTTTTTTCCTGACTTATAAATAGGTATTAAGTATGAGTTTTTCCAAATTTTAGGGAACTGGCCTGATTCAAGTGACAAATTGAAGAGCCAAAATAAAGGCGAAGTTAGCTCAAATGCAAGATTTTTCATAAATGCTGGAGGGATTCCATCAGGTCCCGAACCTTTCGCAGCATCAAGATTATTCAAACCAGCAAGAATGTCTTGAACATGTATCTGACTAACTCTAATGTCATTTGAAGATGCAGGAAAGAATGAAAAATGATCTAGATCGCGATCATCATCCGAAAATGTCGTGTAAATTTCTTGGAAAAACTTGGCAAACAAGTCACAAATCTCACCAGGGCTTCCAGCGTTTTTGTCATCAAGATGCATTTGTGAAGGGAAGTTGTTTGATTTTAATTTTGTTCAGACATACTTGAAAAACTGTTTGGGACATGATTTGATTTCGCTCTCTGTTCTGAAATTATACTCTTCCAATTTGGAACTGATTGCTGAATTAAGCTGATCACAGATATTCAGATAATTTTGCAGATTGAAACTAGAATTGAATTTTTTGTAAATTTTGTGAGCCTTTTGCTTCCGATTTTTCAAATAAATGATATTCCTGTTGAACCATATTGGATATTTGGAGTTATTTCTGCGTCTTTTTCTTTTAAGAGGTACGTTCTCATTAATTATTTCAAATAAAAACCTGTAGAAGACATCAACAGCGCTTTCAATATGTGCTTCATTTCGTATAATTGACTGCCAGTTGATTGAATTCAGCGTAATTTTTATGTTCTCGTAATTAGCTGCAGATCTTGACAATATAGTCAGATGACATTTCTCTCCAATGTTTTGTTATGGAGGTCCGTAGAGAGATCAAGTTCGAATGAGGATGTTCATCTACACGTGCTTCAGTGTTCGCCCATACACTGAAATCCAAACAATTTGCTGTAAGACGAGCTAGGTGGCTACATCTTTTTAGACCAGAATTGGGATACGTTGTCCTTCAACCCCGTTTCTGTATCTTTGACGTGTGCACGGGAGCTCCGCCTTGCTGGAACACAATATTCGCATCCTTGCCGTAGCTAGATGTAATTCAAAGCAAAACATGGTCATTAAGGATTCCTAAGTACACATATCTGTCAAAATAGGTTGCAGCAACTCGATTTTGACTCGAATCAGTTGCATATCAGTTACTTTTTCTGATTTGCAACAAGTCTGCTACTAGCGTTGGACACGTTGTCAACAGTAAACAGCTTCTCGTCCGTAAACGGAATAACGGTGAACCTCTTCTTCAGTTCATTTGCTTGCTAGTGAAAATTATGAAAAAAATGTTTCAAATTCTTCAATTTTTATTTTAAAAAGTTAACTAGTGAAGTATTAGTTAAAATTTCCCAAGTTTTCCAATTGCAATGATTTACTAAGTCTAAAGTGGAGTGAAGCTGCAGATAGCCCCCAACAATACGGGGGTGTTGTTAGTTAGCAACTGCAAGGCGGTCCAACGGATGGAGATTGCTGTAGGAAGGCATGCGATTGTACCGAAGCGTGCACTGAAAAACCTGGGAGTCATGATTGATGATCGACTGATCTTAAACAGCCACGCCGACTCCAGCGGTCCGAAAAGCAGCACGAGGCGTCTACTAGCTAGTGTTTCGTCATCGACACTACGTTATGGGTTTCCTGCTTGGAATACGGCGCTGGAAACCATGCCAAAAAGTGAAATGCTGAACAGAACGTCCCGAGTGATGAGCATGCGAGTTGTAAGCGCATACAGAACAATATCGTCTGAGGCAGTATGTGTTATCCCCATCTGCATCACCCTGGCGGAGGATATCGAGTGCTACCAGCGAAGAGGCACCAGGCATGTGAGAAAGATAGTGAGAATCGAATGGATAGCGAGGGGGTAGCAGGAGTGGATGGACTCACCGACTCATCCCAAATCTGTCGACGTGGGTGAATAGAAACCATGGAGAGGTGAACTTGAGAAACCTTGTTTCTCAAATTCCTTTTACTCCTATCAAAGGTTTTATTTCGACTTTATGAACTCGTAAAATGCTGTGTTGAAATGCCGTTTGAGGACTCATTGATATTATCTTATTATGGTCAGTTGAAAAAGCATTTTAAAACCATTTTGCCTCCAGTAAATGCATTAAACGGCCAATTGGCATTGAAGGAAGTCACCATAAGACCAAAAAGTTTTATAATAGTCATTGCGAAGAAAAATTGGCTTTATGGCAAAACTGTGATTTTTTTCTAATCGCCATATTGAAATATAAGAAATAATTGAAATGTGGAAAATTAAATGCATCAGATTTTCAATGGTATGCAAATAAACTGTAGATTGGAGACTAACTTCGGCATTCTTTTAGATAATCTCATCCAATTCCAAGCACTTTTCAGGAATTTTATGATTAATTTATTTTAATTTGATTTATGTTGTCAATTCGCATAATTTCCGAGGCGCATTAATTTTTGGCTCTTATCGTGCCAATATTCACCATAAAAATAAATGCGCATATAATTTGGAGCATAATACGCTGCAGAAAACACATTTTTTTTTGTATATTTGCTATCAAACAAAATTTCCCGCAACACTCGACCTTTTCTACTGCTAAATTAATCAGAAGAGCAGAGAATGGACCAAAGCAGAACAACAAAAAAAAACCTCGATTTCACAGTGAAGTTTGACAGCTGTGGCCATTTGGCCGCATTCTGGTTTTCATGGCAGCCAATAGGTTTTATGAAGGTTCTAAAGTGGTCATAACATCTTTCACTAGAACATTTATGTGTTGTTCTTATAGAGGTTTTATTAACTTGTTTTCACAACCGTCTATAGAGTGGGCCATTTGGTACAAATTTCGGCTTTAAAGAAGCATAGAGGAGGTGTTGGTAGACAAAACAGTCTTGAATGTAGTTTTATCAACAAAACCGGGAGAAGTGTTAGACGGCTGAAATAAAACTAAAATTGTTACTTGGGATATTTATATATACAGTATGTAAAACAAGTTTATCCACCCCTACCGACAAATCGCAATTTTTCCGATTTGCGGTTGAAAAATGAGCTGTTTATATGAATGTTGTTATATTATTTATCCAGTTTTATGTGCTTATCATTTTACCATCGAATTTACAAGACAGTTTTCTTCCTTTGGAAAACTATTGATCGCACAATGAAACGATAAAAAAATACGCAAAAAAGGACGTCCATCGAAGACATGTCCTTGGATTGACAGGACTTTGTATCGTTAACAAAGTTAAGCAAAACCGAGGCTTATCAGCTCCCAAAGTTATAAAACAAATCGAAAATAAGTTTTCAATTCATGTGACACCTCAAACAGTGCAAAATCGGCTTCATAAACGTGGTCTTAAGGGCAGAGTGGCACTTAAGAAGCAATGGCTATTCGCGAAAAACATTGAAAAACGGCTTAAGTGGGCACAATAGCACATTTCATGGGGGGTTGATGACTAGAAGAAGATCAATGGTCAGATGAGACTAAAATAATGCTATTTGGGTCTGATGGTATCACAAGAAAATGGCGGAAAACCGGTGAAAGCTTTAAAAAATTGTGTTTAAGGCCACCAGTCAAACATGGTGAAGGTAAATTCTTGCAACATCGTTAATTGTCAAAAAAACTCAGCCAGATTTTTCATTGTCTGTGCAGGTACGGTCATGATTTCTTGCTCGATGGCATCGTCTGGTGTTGGAGAGCTTTAATTTATTAACGGAATAATGGTAAAGGATGTTTATCTGGACCTATTGAAGCAAAAACTACCAGCAACCGTCCGAAAACTGAAAATGGGCCAAAAAAAAATAACACATTTCAGCAAGATGGGGACCCAAACGAACGAAAAATCGACATTTGGGAGAGGCAGCACAGTCACCTGACCTTAATTCAATTGAACATCTATGGTATATTTTGAAAATTTAGGTTCAAGAACAACATCTTACAAGCATTCAGCAATTACGACAAATAATTGCAACTGAATGGGACAATATCACACCAGAAACGACTGCTAATCTTGTTGAATCAATTTTCATTGATCGCGCGTTTTATTGATCATACCATCGTTTTTCAAAGGAGAAAAAATATCATGTTAATTTGATGGCAAAATAACAAGAACTTAAAATTGAATAAATCATATCAAAACATTCATAGAAACAACTTACTTTTCAACTTAATAACAGGAAAATTACGAATTATCGGTAGGCGTGGATACACTTTTTTTACATACTGTATGTATATTTTTCTATCAAAACATTTACATAAATGTATTCCAATGATAACATGGTCTTTTTTAATTTCGTTTCAATTATTGAACCAACCCTTTATGCCATATATTTCTTCAAATAAATCACTCGCACTCGAAAATGCTACTGATTTCGTATTGCCTATAATAAAACAACTGAACTGGAACGATAGTCGAATAAAACAGGATCTGCTGGCAATAGTAGCTTTAATTTTAGAAATTTGGCCTTGATTGCCGATTGCAATAAATAGAGGAGCAAGGAACAAATAAATAGTTAACAAAAAAAAAATATATATATGTCAGATGTGAGCACGACGCTGAGAAAATATTTTATAACAGGGTGAGTGCTGCTTAAATTGACGAGTATAAGTATATCCACCT
>JAHHFK020002050.1:90000-276365 GCA_024533555.2 Aedes koreicus | reverse complement strand
CGATAAATAAACGATACTGTTGAAATATTTGATCTAGTCTTTATATATATTTCCCATGAAAAAAAATAAACTTTTGGATTGTTTTGAAATGACTTGTCTCAAAGGGAAAACTACTGATGATGAACTTTTAACTTGCTGCTGAGTATGTATTGTATCCTGCCTTGCAGCCTGTGATATCTGAACATCAACATGGTTTCGTGAAAAAAAGCGGTCAACCACGTCGAACCTCATGACTTACACCCACACTGTGCTCAATGTGCTGGAGAAGCGGTGTCAGGTTGACGCAATCTACGGTGACTTCTCAAAAGCGTTTGACAAGGTGCCTCACGAATTGGCCATTGAAAAATTGAACCACCTGGGACTACCTTCTTGGATCATTCAGTGGCTGAAATCGTATCTGTCTGCGCGCAAGGCTTTTGTCAAAGTGCACGATGCTACATAGGTCGAACGTATTTGATATTCCTTCCGGCTCAGCCTTCTCGAAAATGTGAGGTAATGTGTACCTAACCGTCAGCTCTGAAATCGGCAACTGCTGTAGTACTCCAGCCATCGAACAAATTACCAAATTACGGCCTGAACAACCCTCTGGATTTATATTGGAGACATTTTAATGAAGTGTGTAACTGTTTCGATTTTAATGTTAGCAAAGCAGTTTTTAAACTTAGGTTTAAGAGTGTTGCTTAACCCGTCTGTGCGACTTTTGTGTCGAAGATGTTGTCAAATAAATAAATGACCGCGATATGTGATGTCGTGTCTCGTCGCAGCCCAACGATCGACGACGTCGAGATCGAGATTCTTCCGGGTTGTAGCGAAATGCACACAAACAACTCAGCAAGAACGAGAGACAGAGAGGCTTCCTTTCAAAATCGCACACAAACGATTCCTGGCTGCGCCTGACAGCCCGTTTGACGACACACTTGGCAACACGGGTAGAGGGACGAAAGTTGTGGGATCTGATCGGTCGTAGATCACCCTCCCCCAATATACCGACGACGACAACAACGACAGCAACGATCAACGACACACAGAGTTGTGGAAAAGCAAATAATATTCATCGATTTTCCTTTGCCATGGTCATCTTCCACCGGAGAGATCTGCGCAGTGATCATTGTCTTGCCGATCTCGGAGGTGGATCGTGACCTGAAAACAACTTCCAATAAATAATGCTGTAAATAAATTATTTGAAATTAAATATCACTTGGGCGGCTCAAAACTAGACAGGATCGAACCCCCGTGAGTAGTAAATAATTGGAAGACACGTTCGGTTGATTAACCGTTACGCTTGATGTGTGTTTGTTTGATTTACTCCCATATGGCAAGAGAACGTTGATTTCATGGCGGATGGGAATTCCGTTTTTCTATTAATGATTTTGAAATATTTATTTATTTTGACTTTCAGGATACCGAGAGAGTGCATTCGCGTACGCAGTTGCTTCCGCCGGAGTCACGCACAGTGTGGCGCGTGCCTTCCCATGCCCAGGGAAGGCTGATCTCGTGCGGCTGTGATCCCCTCGGTCAATCGGAAGGGAATGACCAAATCGTTGCAGAAAAGCTTGGAGAAGGAAAAGTTACGATTTTTGGATGCCATCAACGAGAACAGCATCCTAGTGGACGATAGTTTGAAGAAGCTGAGAAAACCAAACAGGCAAGCCGCTGGAAATGGGGTGGCTGCTCGCACAATATGGCCTTTGGGGTGGAATTTTCCGAATTGTTTCTGGACACGCGAGAGAAGGGCGGTGAGGCTTTGTGCACAAATTACGTAACGCAAAAAAACGGGAATTTGGGACCCCATCCCTCCCCTATGTAACAATAAGTAACACGTGACCAGTCCCCCCTCCTTTAATTACGTAACGATCACGGACGCTCCCCCCCCCAACCCCCCCCTTCTCAATTGTCATAAAAACATCACAAAAACTGTTATTGTTTAATGTTGTTGTTTACTGTTGTTGTTTTAATGTTTAATTTTCATTTGTTTCAAAATTGTAGTATCCAGACAACAGTTCAATCATTTTATTCGTGTGAATTTAAAATTAATAAAGACTGCAAACATCAGGCCCACTTATTTCATTTGAGTAACATAGCGTAAGATTGTATAATCATTATAAAATAATAAATTTAAAGAATACACAGTACCAAAAGAAAAGCCGAACAAGACTTTGCTTCCATTCAGAAGGTGGAACTTTTTCAAATATCAATATATTTGACTGAATTTTTGACAGCATTATAACTAATGTATACACCTTATGTGATGAAAATTTCATGTTGGTATGGTTTATTAATTTGATGTTTTGAAAACATATGTCAAAAAATGTTTTGGACATACCAATTTCAAAAAGACGTACTTCTGTGCAAAATCTAGGTAGCATAATAAAAATTTCACCACAGCCTAAAAAAATATAGGAAATAATGTGGACAAAGTTTGAAGCCTCGGCTTTTTTTGCACCGATATTTCAGCATGGCCAACACCTCGTGAAAATGGAAATACTCATGTTGGTGAATCAACTCTAACGCCAGCTGTGGTCCAAACCACTTGATGGAAACAGTTCAAATTTTGTACATATTATTTGCTATAATTTAGGCTGTGGTGACATTTTTATTATGCTACTTAGATTTTTCTCCAAAAAAAAAAAAAAAAAAATATGTACAAAAACGACTTTATGGACATATTTTATCAAAACTTCAAATCTCTAAATCAAACGAACATGAAATTTTGGTCACATGAGGTTAATACATTAATTATAATGCTGTCAATAATTCAGGAAAAAATGTTGATAATTGACAGGAGTTTGAACATGACGTTTTATGGAAGCAAAATTTTGGTCCGCTTTTTTGCTGCTGAGTATACAAATTTTTATTTTATTCAACATAATCTTTTTATAGGTAAATAAAATTTCTAATTATTTCAATCAAGAACAATATATTTATATATTTTTTTGTTGCAATTCAACCGCTCAAAGCAAAGGTGCATTGCTTCCAAAAATCTTATTTTTTTATTCAACTATAAGTGCTTTTTGTTTTCAATAGAAGCCTCTTTTGCCGCGCTTTTAGAAACATCAACATATTTTGTCGGTTTAAAAATAAAGTCGGTATTGTTTGAATAAATTTAAATTATGGGTAAGCCATGAGTCAACAATAAAATTTGTTGAAGCTATACAAAACAATATATTTCTCAGCTTGTAGATGTACCATTTATGGAAAATTGCGCAAATTGGTGATGCAAATCGTCAAAAGATACATTTCGTTTAGTAGATCATATTTAAATAGTACGTCTCCATTTATCGAAGCTTTTGCATTTGGTCTGAAATCAAGAGATAGACATCATCCATTTTCCTTAAAATTTCAGATTTTTTGCACCACTTGGCCTTAAAAGTGTTTCTATTATCGCCACTCCCATAAGAAACACATGCGATTGACCATCAAAGGAACCAAAATTTAAAGTTCCAGTTCCAGTTATGGCAAACGTGATTAATAATACACAAAACAAAGTTTTGGCTCAGTTTCGATATTTTTCCTTCAAAATATGGATTGAAAGCTTTCATTTGACGTACTGAAAGTGGGTTTTTCCCAGAATTTTTAGTTTTTAACATAGTTCTTAACTAGTACTATAACTGGCACACAGGAAATTTTATTGATGCAAATTGGTTATTCACTTTTGATTTTTTTTTATCAAATTGGTTATTTTGTTACGTAACGATTTTAAAATGGCTGAGTCTGGTATGAGGACTGTAGGTGATTTTGGGGCGTATCGTCCAGCAGCTACTAGAGCAGTCCGCGTTGGGACTGCAGACTTCTTTCGACTAGTATATTGAAGCCAATAACTCCAATGCCAACTTCCCTTCTAGTTTGTGATACGTCGGTGAAGTTCTTCGTGTGATTTTGATATTCTGTCTTGAGACACTCTTGAGAAGGATCATTTTGCTTTGCTACTGTTATAGAGCAGTTCCAGGCAAAATCGGCCAAAAAATGTCGATATTTGACACGAGCCGCTTAGATTTGGACGAAACTTCGCAAACGTATTCATTATATCAGAATAAGTATTTTTACATAATGGCATCTTCAGTGGTGGTCTAGTTTTCGAACAACTTTATACTTGATTTCCATCAGCAAAACTTGAATAGAACCAGCTAAAATAGACCAACTTTGCGTTCCCCGCATCGGTGTTGTATTTCTTGTTGTGAAACCCGCCAACACCTGTCATCCTGTCAATCATTCAACATCAGAGATCAGAAGTTGTTTTTCAGAGATCGTCAGGGGGCTAGTCACTCTGCCACGTTGTGTTTCAGTGTGTCGGAAGGTGTTTCTGTGTGTTAACTTATCTGCTAATACTATAATCGAAAATCTATGCTTATTGGCAACCATGAACCTTTTTGACGGTTAATTCACGCACAATATGGATTATCTAAATTGCATCAGTGCAAGCGAGAGAGAAACAATACAGTGAACAAAACAAACAATCGGTTCGTGTAAGTGGTGCCAGGTATGAATTAATCTATCCAACGGTGGAGAGTGCGTAGGAGTGACTAACCCCCTGGAGATCGGAGATTTTTCACTATTTGCCATGGATTAGTTTAACCAAATAGTTTTTACTGCCAGTAGTGCGTCGTTAGTAGACAACGAGGAATACTTGTTTTTTCGTTTGGATCAAGGTAAGTGTGTGAATGCATGCATTTCATATAAACGATATTAGATAATGCTGATCTGTAATTTGGCTGTAGAAAACCAGGAATTGGGTCACGTCCCGGAAGACGCCCTAACGTCGACCATGATTTTCGTTTAGGTCACCAGAAGTTGTTCCAAGACTACTTCAGCGACACGCCAACCTACGGCGACAAGCACTTTCTGCTCCGTTACTGCATGCCGAAGAAGATGTTCCTGGACATTATGCGACACCTAGAGTCATCTGATGACTTTTTCCAGCTAAGTTTTGGTGCAGCTGGAATAGTCGGCCTGAGTCCGTTACAAAAATGAACTGCAGCCTCACGGATGTTGGCGTACAGATCCTTTGCTAGTTCTCTCGACGAAAATGCGAGGACTGAGGTGTCAACCAGCTTAATGACCCTGAGGAATGTTTGCAAAGCTATCTTGAAGACTTACGGCCCGCAGTATATGCGTCCCCCAACTCCGGAAGAGATGAAGAAACCGATGAACATCATGAAAGCTGCATACTTCTTCGTAAAAATAAAGTTTCGCAGCAATTTTATATTCGGAAATAGGTACAAATCAATGGGGTAAACAGAGCCACTTACGCGAAACCCGTGAATTTAGGGAAAAGAATCTCCTTCCAAAATCAAGTTCACACTCACAGCACTAGAATCGAGCCCTCGATTGACAGAATTAACCCAATAGATGGGGTCGAAGAGCCCACCCTCGTTCCGCGAAATGTTAACAATAGGGAGGAGGCAGTCCCATGTTCCCCATCCAAATCGTTTCACTAAGGTGCCATGATGGTCCCTTCCTTTCCCCGTTGCATGTTATTTAATATTTAGTATATTTTGTACACAAAAAATTAAGATATAGTGAAAACAAAAATGCCTAGTTTGAAACTTGAATGCTGTACATGGAATTACAAATTACACATTACACAAATTAAATTACTTGACCATGTAAAAAGCTGTTACAGTAAGGCTGTTACAGACCCTGAAGAATTTTTGCAAAGCTATCTTGAAGACTTAAGGCCCGCAGTATTTGCGTTTCCCAACACCGGAAGAGGCGAAGAAACCGATGAAAAAATGCATCCCAAAAGTCCGGAAAAAATCGCTAAACTCAGTGAACTTCCCAAAACTCAGGGAACTTATCAGAAGAAATTCAAGAAAACTTCCCAAAAGTTTTACGATTTTTTCCTGATGTTAAGGGAACTTTCCAGAAAATATGGGAACTTCCCAGAAGGAAGGATTCTTCTCGGAACTTTTTTTAAATGTTTAATCAATTTCGTGGAATTTCCGCCGTATCACTATCTTGGAGATTCTGAAAAACTTCTAGTAAGGTTTCAAAACATCTCGGAAATGCTATTTATTCAACAGAAATTCTACCAACTTTGAAAATTGAAATCGACCAACTTCCAAGATTTTTTTTTTCAATGTCTCGTAAATATTAAAATATTTTTGATATTCTGGCTAAATCTGCTTCTCAAAGTTCCTGTAATTTCCAGAAAGTTGTTTCTATCCCAGGAATGATCAGCAAACATTTTGGAAGTTCATCCAAGTTTCCAGAAACGTTGAGAATTTTTCGGCAATTCAATGAACTTTTCTGAAGATCCACCACTTCTCTTCTCAAAAGAAAGTGAGCTTATTTCATGATTATCTTGAAACTTCCAAAAAATTTATTCAACTTTAAAGAGGCGCAATTAACTTCTGTCCTTTTCATTATATATCCACCCAATCTCCATAGATATTCCTTAGTTCATAGCAATTCAGAAAATATTTTTTTAAGCGGTCGGTTTTTAGAAGTTAATTATCAGCATCCGAGGCGAGCACCAAAACTTTCTGTCCGGCGCCAGCATCACCCGCACCAAACACGGCCACCCACGTAACCACCAGCATTATATGATTGCACTTATTAAACCCAAAATAAAGATTTCTTACCCGTGTTAGGCAGTATTGGGAGAGGGACAAATCGCTAGAACTAGAAAAAAGCAATAGGTAGTATAAGAGCCCGATCGGTTGCATAACCTTTTGCCAGTCAAGGGGATTTCTTCCCCTTGCCTATCCTGCATGGGGTAGTATGGTAAAGGGTTATGTGCCTGACCGGATACTACCGTTCAATAATGCCCTCCGCTCGTTTTCAAAACTTGATCTTTCAATTTTCAAAGCCTGCCGTTGCCCTATACGGAACTATCAATACACTTTCTCTTCATGTCTATTCGTTCTAGCAATAAATTACCGTCCACTCCTAGCGCTTCGCATGGAGATGAGAAATTATCTGCTTCTGACAAACTTCATCAAACACCCAAAAAAGATTAGATTTTTATGCTGAGAAACATTTGTATATCCAAGAAAGATTTTGTTTCAGATCATGTTTGAGTGACTCCATTCTCGATGATTAATTTACAAAATCTCCCACGTACATGTTATGTTGTTCCTTCCACGCAACACTCGATTCTGTTAGTTCAATTTCAACTGAGTATGCTGTACAGGTGGCTCAAAATTGTGTGAGCATTTACTAAGATTATTCTTTATATTCTCATGAATTTGGATGTTCGAAAAGTAAATACTCCAATTCTTGCTTATGTCATATCGAGGTGAGTAAATGCTCAAGTAAATGGTTTGACGTACGCATTTGAGTAAAGAAAAAGCTTTTACTCACTTTATTCATATGACCTATTGTTTGGGATTGTGTTTGAGCGACTCCATTCCCAACAAAATTGAGAAATATAACGACTCAATCTTAAATCAATTAAAGAGGACATTTATCATTCCAAACAGAAGTACTAATTATGAAATTTAATTCAGTAAAAACTTATAACGTTTATAATGTCGATGGATTTTGTTCAAACGATCTATTTGGATGCATAACATTCCCGTTCTGTATACAGTATATACTGTAGAATTCCTGTGTAGCAGAGTAAAAAACCAAAATTCTCACAATCTCTCAACCGATATTTCCCTTTCCTCCGTTCCAGGCCGTATCGAACAACATGCAAGTTCGCTGCAAGTGCCACGGCATGTCCGGCAGTTGCCAGTTGAAAACATGCTGGAAGTCAGCCCCGGACTTCCGTGTCGTCGGCAAGGTTCTCAAGCAGCAGTATCGTCGGGCGGTACTCGTCGATCAGTCCAACCTGGGCAACGGCCCACCGATGATCGTCTACCACAAACCAAAGAAGCGGAAACACGTGAAAAACGCCCGTCCACCGCGACGAACCAAGGACAAACAGGGACAGAAGCAACGGCAGTTGCTTCCTATTAACCGCGCCAATCGCAAAATGGAAAATGCCCTGTTCTACTACCAAAGATCGCCCAACTTTTGCGAACGGGATCAGGTGTCCGACATACCGGGTAAACTCGAAACCGGTTGATCAATTTAACCTCTCAAATCTAATCACAACTTAATCTCACCCTTTCTAGGAACCGTGGGTCGCCGGTGCAATCGAACCAGCTCCGGCAACGATGGGTGCGCATCGATGTGCTGCGGTCGGGGCTACAATCTGATCCGAGAGAAGCGAGTGGACCGATGCAACTGCAAATTCCACTGGTGCTGCTACGTTGAGTGCGACGATTGCGAAATCGAAGAATGGATTAGTGTTTGCAACTGAGATGGCGGACCCGATGGGACTGCGGCATTTCGTGCGTGCGAATGCGACAAACAACTTCAGTTATCAAGTTGCGAAATAATTGCAGGAATAGATATGAACCGATATCGAATGAAGTGAGAAAAAAATAAACTCTAATTGCACCCGCGTGCGTCGAATGTCGAAGATCGCGGATTTGAAAGTGATCGGTTCAAAGAAGGATAAAAGTGATTGTACATTGGAACGCGGGGCGCAAGTCAAACTGGACCGCAGTAGATTGGAAAGCATTTGCTGTGACACTAATTAATGTTTGAATAAAATATTTCAAACTAGCACAAACATGAAAAAAAAACCGAACCATGTGTTCTATTGAACAGTATTATATGCGAGTAGATTGAGGAGACAGATTAATTGGAATCCAACCAACTAAATAGAAACTAATCGTGTAGCTAATCGTAATTATTGTACATTTATTAGTGAAACCGTATCGTATTTAACTGACCTTTTTTTTTTATTTAAGTTGATTAGTTTTATTTATTCGTTCTGCCTGTACCTGTACATACATAGCTACATATAAATGTTCCAATCTCGATATAGGCTTAGGTGAATAGTGTTTAAGCATAAGTACATAGCGACTTGAGTGCTGGCAAAGTGAATGGCCGAGCTTTATGCATTTGAATCATGACAAACAATAATGTTACATAAATGGTTGCTATAAATTTATTGAATTCCAAACAGCTGTAGATGAATTGAGACGGAGATGATACGAGCAAATAAACTAATGAAATAGTGAAGAATTTTGAGCTATAGAAGAGTACGATTATTTTCGGGGAAAGAAATTCATTGGACTGTGTCCACACAACTGGTACAAAGCAATTAATAGTCGGGACAATGATATCGCCAAAATTTTATTATTTAAATTGGTTGTAGGACAACCAAGAAATAGAAGTAGGGTAGGGAACGGCTTAATCAGGGGTCACTATTTTAATCAGTTGTTAGGAAATAGGTCTATAACTCCTACATTTTCCAAATTATTTCATTTTTAATGATACGATCATAAGCTTTATCTATTGGGCCAATGATTCGATGTATGAATCATGATTGATTACCAATTTATTACTGTCATTTTGAAGATTTAAAATACATCATCTAGAAACCATCAGTTTCTGACCTGCTGAAGAAGTTCGCTCAAATTTTGCCTTTGTGTATTTTGCATTTGCATCGCGTGTACCGGAGAGCATGTCTTCATCAGCTCTCTCCCACAACTAGGCTTGTTGCCAGAATGTGATGTTGAACATTGAGTTAAATTTATTACATATTTAGATAATCTGAAATCGCTATTTATTTCATGTTTCTTCCAGTCATTGGAGGTTGATCTATGCTTATGATTATATTGTCCATCATCTGGCACTATCATTTGCAATAAAAAATATGTTTTGGAGCTGTCCAATAGTACCCAACGATAAATAATGCTTCGCTGTTGAGCTGCAGCTATGGCATCACTGTTGCTTTTGAGAGAGCCCATGTTTCCTCTCTTCTTTGTTAACCATGGATATAGCGCACCGGTAATGTAACGTGAAGCCTGCTGTCTCTTGCATTTGTTTGTTTTTAAACGAAGCATCCCGTTTGTCGTCACAGTCGCTTTGGCTAACATTTGCGTGAGAGTAAATGAAATAAGAAATACACATTGCCAATCTAAAGATCAATGACAAACTAAAAGTTTGGTCGTGTACGTCTGTCTCATAACCTGCTAGGAGACGAGTTTGTGGTCGTAGCAATCGACATGTTTTGGTTGATTGTTTTCGAGAGCGGATGGGTAAAACGAAGGAGCGGGTTGAGGAAATTGACGTTTGCAGCAAATCGTCAACTGGCCTATTTCATTTCGCCTTCGCACACATGCACAGAATCGCACTCATACAATATTGTTAGTTTATGTACAGATTGAGGAGCTGAAGAAAACATTTTTTTAATCGGAAAGCAATCCGCATGCGTTTAAGAAGTCCCTGCAATTGGGAACTTTATTCCATGGCTATGAAATTTTCTGAGCCTAATGCTCGTTGCTGAAGGTATGTTCCGATAGACCAGACGTAAGCAGAGGGATTAATGTCTAAATATTGGCAGTTCTAATTATAGATTACATACAGCTTCATCAAATGTCTCAGGGGCTGACTAAACTGCTTAAAACCCGTCCCGTACCCTAATAGAAATGAATAACGCTGTCTGACCTGATCAACCGTGGGAAATCGCTGAATAAGGAGCTAGAGAAGAAAAAATCAGATCAGCAACGCCAAAAGACAAGCAGATTGAACAGAAAGAAGATTCTGAGAAAGAATTTGAAACAAACTCTCATTTGGCCAAGCTTTCCAAATTACGGCCTGATAAAGGACGATCTACGATCGAGATTAACCAATCAGAGTTGCTGAAGACGTTGGTCGATCTGGCCCAGCATAGAAAAATAAATTCCTCATTTAAGGATGGAATTGCCTTGATTTCAGAGACTTGCAGCTCTTGGTTGGCTCATCTCGCGACTATTCAAAGTTATAAATGAAATGTTGTCGGCTTAGGAAATTTTTCAGTTTGTATATTCCATTTTTTGAAGTAACTAAAATGTCTTAAACCTTGATTTCATAGAATATGAGACAATGCTTTGTGATAGGGGGTAGTGTGCTTCAAGAGGAAGGACGGGGGCTGAGAAATGAAAACGAACGGAATAGTGTTGTGTTTTTTTGTGCTCATAATTTTTAATTATTTTACGTGTGAAAAGTGTTGCGATACGCAAAAGAAATTTTCTAACGCGCATCCAGAGTGTTTTTGTGATCAGGCTAAGTTAAATAACAGTTGCGATTGCAGCTTGTTCTAATTAAATTTCAATTTTATTGGTCGTTCAACCGGCGCCCCGGGAGACCATTTGTGCTATTTTTTTGCCTTGTCTTTTTCTTTGGTAAAGGTCGTTGGTTATCGGTAGCGTCGACGTATAATGTGTTTTGAGCCTACTGCTTGACAATGGCCTGTTGTTATACATGCAATGAGGGAATGGTTGCGGCTGATCTGCCGTTAACTTGTGTGGGTAAGTGTGCGCGTGTATTCCATTACAAGTGTACACCACTTACGAAAGGAACGGCAAAGCTTGTGACCGATAATGCAAACCTTTGCTTTAAATGTGTAGACTGTCTATCAGACCAGTGTTGTGGTGGGCAAGAAGATGCGATCTCGGATGCTAAGCGGATGGAGGAAGGTATGAAAAAACTTTCGGACTCGATCACTTGCATGCGAGATCAAATTTCTGCCCAAATAGACGACGCGTTGAAAAACGGGATGGAACATTTGAGACAAAGTATAAATAAGTCTTTTGATAAATTAATCTGTGAGAAATTTGATGCTATGACAAGTTCAGTTTTGGAGATTAATGCGCGAACAAGTTTAGCTGCAATGAATGATGCCCGCGCGCGGTCTAAAGCGATTCATTCCAAATCCGATCTGTTGCAAATTGGCAAAAAGCGTAAAATTCAAACAAGCGATAACGATGCAATTGATGATGTTTTTCAAGGCAACGCAACTTTTGCGGATGTCGTAAAGAGGTGCAATGAAAATGTGAATGATAAAAGTAAACAAAATAGTAATATTAAAGATAATAGTAGTAAAAAAAGCAATCGTAAGGCTCGTCCGGTCATTGTGATCAAACCAAAAGAGTCCAAACAAGCTTGCGATGATACTTGTAATTTTGTGAAAACTAATTTAGATCCAAAAACACACAAAATTAGTAATTTTAGGAATGGAAAAGATGGTGCCATTATTGTTGAATGTGCCATCGGAGCAAATGTAACTAATGTGAATAATGGTATTGAAAGCAATCTGGGTGAAAATTATAGTGCTGTTGTTCCCACGTCGGTGCCAAGATTGAAAGTAGTGGGCATGAGCCGTCAATTATCCTCCGATGTTTTCATAGACTATTTGAAAAGTCAAAATGAAAACATCGCTGAATGAGTGATGTAAAAGTAGTTAGAATTTACGAAAATCCACGGTTCATTTACAACAAGTTTAGTGCGGTAATTGAAGTCGATTTGGATACATATAATTGTATGTTAAAAGCAAATGAAGTAAATGTAGATTTTGATCGGTGCTTTGTGTATCCTGACATTAATGTTCTGAGATGCTTCAAATGTGGAGAATTTGGACATAAGAGTATTGATTGCAAAAACTGTGATACATGCTCTCGGTGTAGTCAAAAACACAAGACATCGGAGTGTACGTCAACTGTTTTGAAATGTGTTAATTGTTTGAAAATGAATAAAGAGCGTAAAATTAACTTGGACGTAAACCATGCCGCATTTAGCTCTCAATGTTTGGTGCACAAGAGATTTTTTGAACAAAAGAAAAGCAGCTTGCGTTTCAATAAATAGCAACCGAGTTCCAGGCAGAATGGTAATCAATTTAATTTTATGTATTTCAATATTGCGGGGTTGTCAACAAACTACGTAGCATTACGTCAGATTGTAGAAGAAAAACGTCCACTTTTGGTTTTGTTAGCAGAAACTCACATTGTTGAAATTGAAGCCTTTTATCAATATTGCATTCCGGGATATAATGTTGCTGCTTGTTTATAACATTCTAGACATACTGGCGGTGTTGCTATTTATGTCAAAGAATCAGTTCAATTCAATCTTCGCCACAACGAAATGGTTGATGGTAACTGGTTCTTGGGCATAACAGTTGTAGGTGGCATGATGATGGGTAACTATGGTGTTTTATATGGAAATTTGTATAATGTTGTGTTAGTTTAAAAAAAAAAAATAAAGAAAGTAGTCTACAATTGTTTGGGCCTCACGCGCGTTATACAGATATGATGGACTTCTTTTTGAATTCGTTAAAAAAAATTGGCCTTTGATGCTTTAGATGGTACTATGAAATAGTAGCGAGTTGTCTGGCTGAACGTCGGGGAATTCTTCGTCAATTCTTTTGTGGTTGAAAGTAAAAGTTTGACTAATGCCGGTCCAGGATTTTTTCGGTTTGGAAACATTCTTGACATCCCTGGTGAGATATTCTTGGCCAGCCCTAAACTAAGCTGGCGGCTCCATTTGTGTTGGAACTGCATTGGCTCTGTAACGGGCAGGATCGGATATTGGCTTGTCTTTTGATAATGTCCTTTTACTGGATTCTGTGATCTGAATTGCAACAGAATGTCAAAATTTCAAAAAAATGTATGGAGAAACGTGAACGGGGGAGGGGGGTTGTTCTGAAATTTCAAAATATGAGTCTACGTGGTTTATCAACAGGCCTTAAGCGACACGTACGGACTGTTCCTGTGAAGCTCGTCAAGCCAGGTAAAAACCTTCACAAGTTCCACGTTGACACAAAATTTTGTATGGCATCTACCTTGATGAATTGACCAGTTTCTTGGGCCTCACTGAAGTAGCAAAACTGAGTCAAAACAACAAGGCGAGAGTACCTCTGAGCATTACAGCCGCAACTTTGCAAGCACCACTCATCATGCATATGGATTATACTGTTCGGTTGCCAGATCGTGATTGGGCTGTTGCGGATCGTCACAAACTCATTCCCTCAAGGAACAATGAGTTTGGATGTACTGGTTCAATATATGTTTCTGTACGTATCGACGAATGCCCCAACGCCGAAGCCTGTTCTCATTGTGAGTATGGATGGAGGGCCAGATAAGAATTCGCGATTCCAAAAGACAATTGAAATCACTGTATTTCATTTCCAACGGTTGGATCTAGATGCTTTGTTCATCTGCACTAATGCACCAGGTCGTAAGGCATACAACCCTGTGGAGCGCAAATTGGCTCCATTGTCTAAGCACCTTTCAAGAACCGTTCTCCTTCACGATAAGTTTGGAACCCATTTGGATGGACAAAGGAAGAGGGTGGATTCAGAACTGGAACGGAAGAACTTTAGTTTTGCAGGGGAGACGCTTACAGAGCTTTTCAGTTCGGTGGTCTTAGATGACTACAATTTCATCTCTGAGTTTGTCGACAGCGACGAGTCTGAAATCAATAAGTCAGAGCTGTTACCCAACCCGCTGCTTGGATGGCAAAGCATGTTCGTTCATCCCAGTATTTGCTGCAGATCAGAATGTACTGACGAGAAATGTTACGTTCCGTTCCACAGTTCTTATCTGCGTTACATCCAACGACGATTCTTGCCAGTGCCAATTCCTTTGTGCTACATACAAACATCTGCTATGAGATACGCAACACTTTTTTCTAAATCTAGCGTTTTTTGAAGAAGGAAACATGCCATACGATAAGTTGTGTCCACCTGTTACTGAAAAATTAGCAAAGGGGTCATGCGATGAGTGTGGACTTTACTTTGCATCTAGCGTTCCTTTGAAAAAGCAAGCTGTGGTCCACAAAAAACCGCGTCAAGGAAAACTACAACCAAAAAAGGTCATTGCCAAGAGACACAAAGAACTCCTGGTTTCCCTTGACGACAAGGGTGACGCGGTTCACTGGCTAGACGAAAACGAGGTCGAACTTACAGGAAAGCAAATACCAGTGTACGAAAACCTTGACTCATCTCTGCCACTTATTTCCATCAAAACACACTGCAACAATCCTTGGACAAAAGAACTTTAAACATGTAAACATGTAAGAGATCAAATTTGAACTGAAATACGCGAAATACCCTAATATGCATAATTTTTTTTTTCCAAAAATGTGACATCCAAAAGGATAGGGGGGGGGGGGGGGGGGGGGTAACCGCATTTGTGACAAAGTGTGACAGAGGGAGGGCAAAAATACCTGAAATTTGATGGACGTCATTTTTGAATCACCCCTATCACCCCAGATTTTTCCCCCCCCGGTCAAACTTTTTTTTTCGTTGTGTCTCTCGTCGTCTAGTGCCAACCGGATTCCCATCGAACACCATTTTCGCAGGATAGTTGACGGGCATTCTCGCAACATGTCCTACCCAGCGTATGCGACCAGATTTGAACACCATACGAATAATGGGTTCTCCAGGCCACCTCCAGACTCCGCTAAAGATGGTTCTTAACACCCGTCGCTCAAAAAATCCGAGTGCTCGTAAGTCCTCCTCAAGCATTGTCCACGTATTATGTCCGTAGTGAACAACCAGTGTTATTAGCGTTTTGTATAGGAGACACTTCGTACTGGGTTCCGCAACTTCAGCCCAATCTTCACTGCTTCTCCCTTTATTCTAGTATGCTGCTCTGCCACCGCCTCAAATGTTTTGCCGACAATGTCCATGTCATCAGCAAAGCAGATAAATTGACTGGATCTGTAGAGAATCATGCCCCGCATGTTGAGCCCCCTACGGAAATAGATTGAACCCGATAATCCACCCAATATCGTCACACAGCACTGGATTTCATCCATCGTAGCCATGATTAGTCAGGTCTGCTTCTCCGGAGAGCGTTTCTCGTCCATAATATTCCATAGCTCTTTTCGGTTAACTGTACTTGTGGCTTTTATGTCAATGAATAGATTATGCGTAGGAACTCCATATTCACGGCACTTTTGGAGGATCTGCCGCAAAGTGAACATTTGGTCGGTTGTAGACCGTCCTCCGATGAAGCCGGCATGATAACTTCCTACGAATCTATTTGCTATTGGAAACAGTCGATGGAAGATGATTTGGGATAGCACGTTACAGGTGGCATTAAGGACATTGATTGCACGATAGGTTTCACAGACCAGTTTGTGTCTCTTCTTTTAGATGGGGCAGATAACTTTTTTTTGTCACTGATTTTTTTTTTTTTTCTTCCAGTCGAACTCTTTTTTACCCTTCTTACACCAAAAGAAGGGTATTAAGATCGCTTGAAAATTCGACTTTTTATCCGAGGCCCAGAGGGCCGAGTTACATATACCATTCGACTCAGCTCGACGAACTGAGCACATGTCTGTGTGTGTGTGTGTGTGTGTGTGTGTGTGTGTGTGTGTGTGTGTGTGTGTGTGTGTGTGTGTGTGTGTGTGTGTGTGTGTGTGTGTGTGTGTGTGTGTGTGTGTGTGTGTGTGTGTGGTGTGTGGGTGGGTGTGTGTGTGTGTGGGTGTGTGTGCGTTACAGTTAATGTCACATCGGTTTCTCAGCCATTTGTGAACCGATTTCAGTTCTGTTGACGGCAAATGAAAGCTACAACATTTCCATAGAACACTACTGATTGTTTTTTTTTTATTCGGACATTTCATTACGAAGATATGAACGAAACAGTACTTGACGGCCTATTATAATAGTAATCAAACAGTTTAGTCTCCGATTACATATTGAGCTATTTGTGTACCGATTTTAGTTTTGTTAGCGTCAAGTTGAAGTTATAAAAATTTTCAAATAACTGGTCAAAATTTCATTATGATTGGATCATCCTTCATGGAGATATGACCAAAACAATACCTGAGAACATAATTGTGGAGGATGAAAAATATACTCGTTGCAGTTCAAAACCGAACAAGTTTTTATTATTATTCCATAAGTGAAACTTGAAAAAAATATGAAAAATAAGATATAAAAAAAAACTACCGTGTGTTAACTTTAATTTGAACCAAATAAATGAGAGAAATTCGAAAAATGATGCCGTGGGCACTTTATTTTCCCTATCAGTGTAAATAGGCTTGTACTTTTTAATGATTCGCATTGAAAGATGTTGCTGGAGTACTGCATAATCTAATAACACATTATGAAACTCGCAAATATTAAGACACACACAAACGCACTTGAAGTTAAAGCACACCTCAATACCCTTTATTGCTCACAATTGCACCTCAATTGTACCGGCCGCTGCAAAAGCTGCTTGTACACAACGCCTAAATGCGACGCCCCTTTGAAGTCGAGCCGATGCACCGACGACGGAGGCGAAAATGGGATTAACAATTCAGCACTAAACAAAAGAACATTACCAAAACTAAAACAGATTAACCTGATCATAGAATTACACGCCCGACTGCCACCGTTTACCTATTTTAGTAGCTTGGAAACAGATCTTCCTTCCACATTCTCTTCAGGCTCTTCGCCACTGAACCGTGAAGGCGATTTGTATCTCTATGGGCCATTTCCTGAGCCTTATTCTTCCAGGGTCCGTTTTTCATCTCAGTAGGATAAAAATTCATCGGAGATAATGTTTCAATTATCTCTTGAACTGTCCCAATGTCTAGCAGGATGGAATTTCATGCAGCTTGACTTTCAAGCATTTTTTTTTTTTTTGTCAAGCAGCTGCCGAATGAATGTAATTTAATGGAACAAACACATCACAGTCAATTGATTTCCAGGAATCGACTCGATTGCATCCAAGTCCATTGATCCGACACGCTCACAGACACGGCGAGCGCCCCCTTTCAATGATGTAGTTTATTGATAAACCAATTAAATTGTTCGATTATTCAACGACCTTCACACGGCTAAGCCGAGGTCACCATCGCAAAGGGCACGCTCACTCGAGGAAAACCCCGTCCATTAGAATAGGAAAGGATTAGAATAATCGCTTTCCTTATTTGTCTATTTCTTAGCGAAGAAATGCCGTGCACAAAGCTTGAAACGAACAAATTTCAACTCACCAACGTGGAACAATCGGGTCAAATTTCCATTCGGATCGCTCCCGAAGACTGGCCCAGCCAGTGCAATTTAATTAGGGAGCCGTTGGGGACACTTGAAAGGATTCCCCAGTTCGGTCTCGGTTCAGTTTTCCTGGCGAGCAACTTTTGGGGAAAACTTTCAGTTGCGGTTTTCTAGTTGAACAGTTCGGTCGGAGAAGTAAAGAACCTGCGAGCGGTACGGGCAGTTTCGGTTCGTTGAAGTGAAAATTTGTGAAGTTTTCAAAAGGTCAAAGAGCCAATTGCATTGCTCCTGCTAAGTGGAGGATTTGCTTGAATTGTAAAATTTTAAATGTGAGAACCGATAAACCCATCTCAAGAGTAGTGTTCTGTGAGCCGTTGAGAACTCACCCTTCTGATTGGATTACACGAAGAAGATTAATTGAAAAACTTATCAAAGTGCAACAACGTCTCAACTGGATAAACAAAATCTTGCAGCATTTTGCTAATGTGAGTTATGATCTTCTGCACGAGGAAACTAATTAAATTAGGTTCCGGAAATCGATGCCCGGATGTTGCGAGCAAAACTTAACAAGACCGGTCTGCTAATAATCTTGAATAACCTCGATGTTGGAAAGGTGGCGCCTTGGTGAACCGTGGCAAGGAAAATCGATAGCCATAACAGGATTAAACGCACCAAGTCTCCGAAAAGCAACTATTTGCGATCCATGTGGTGACGTGAAGCGAAATAACAAAGTATAACGTTAGTTCTAACGACTGACGGTGATATTTGCAGAAGAGGATCTACACATTCACTAGCAAAGTTTTAAGCCTGAAAGACGTATACAAAAATTGGAAAGGTCAAATGTAAAGCCAACTTGCAAGTGGTTGGCGTACCTTACTGACGTGAATATGCTTCTTATTTGCTACTAAATAGTGACAGTGATTGAAATATATCCAAATGAAATGCACACAACTGATAACTCGTTTTGATATTGCCTCAAGTAAGACATAATCAATACGTTGAATTTCGGACTCCAAAATAATAGCGCAAAAAAAATTTACACATAATTCAACAAAACCAATTGTTTATTTTCACAATAATAGAGTTATATCTATATTAGAGACAGTTGATTAAAATATTAATTGCCGGTGCCGGTGGTGTAGTGGTAAGCGTGACTGCTACTCGGTACTCCAGTAGGTCTGGGTTCAATCCTAGTCGAGGTCGGTGGTTTTTCTGAGGCGAAAAAATCTGGTCACGTCTTCCTTCGGAAGGGAAGTAAAGCCGTTGGTTCCGGCTCATGTGTTGATGAGTGCGATATGTAGGGTCCAGGTGGTGGAGGAAATAGGCCGACGGAAAATAAACGAGTAAAAAAAAGATGTTAATCCTTCGTTCTGTAAAATTCTCGAGTTTGTTGTGGTACACCCGCCATCAGGTGCCGTACGGTATACTCAGATTCGCCCTTCGTGACGTTTATCCATCTTCTCTTGAAATCATCAATACCATTTGCATTCTTCTTAGTTTCGAAGAGTTTCCGCTTAACTAGAGCCCAGTACTTCTCTATTGGGCGAAGCTCTGGACAGTTTGTTGGATTGTCTGTTTTTGGCACGTATTTGACCTCTTGTACAAAAAAACGGGCCAAAACCGCGCGGGAAAGTCGTGGCTTCTGATAAACGGTAGCAACCGCTTTTGCAGATAGTCTTTCTCGTACACATCCTTATTGTTGGTGCTGGTAGAGACGAAACCACTAGGTATGGCCTGCCAAATCAAATACTTCTTCGGGAATTTGGACACCTTTTTTGTCCGGAAATGCTTGTCAACGGCGTTCCTTTGCATTGCGGTATAAAAAACCAGACCCGGAAAATTGACCACACAACTTTTTGCATTGAAATTTTGCTTGTCATCACGATTGTGACACCGTTTTCACTTTGTACGCCTTCAGTCCTTGCCTCTGCTTCACTTTTTGTACGTATTATTTTGACTTCCCAGCTTTGCGAGCCACAATTCGCACAGAAAGATTGGGATTTTTCTCAATAATGGCTACCACCTCCTTGTCCATTTGTCGGGAGCATACTTTTCGATTTGTCCCACTTCCAGCCATCCGATCCAAAGTCAAGCGCTGGTCAAATGATTTTGCAAATCATTTGAAATCAAATACGGTTCCTTTCGGTAGTTTTAGTTTCATGGCCAGATCGCGTACCAATAAATTCGGATTTTGCTGCCGTTCGTACAAAATGTGTTTGCGCACTTCGACTTTATTCGACGCCATTTTTCTGAAGTAACAGGAATGTAAACATGTTGTACCACTAAAAAAAGTGGAGAGTTTCAGCTATCATATAAGTGAAACGTTTGAACGATCCGCGAAATAATTCAAAATCTACACTGAATGAAAAGTGTTCGAAATTTAATGTGGCTTTAGGCCTCACGCAAAAACGGCTTAAAGTGCTCAACATCAACATCGGTTAATAAGTCCCGGGCCTAAGTAGAAAAACAACATTTTTTTGACAAAATTCATTTTTATTCATCTATATAATCTCCTTTTAGAGTGATACAATCATTCTAACGTTCTAACTCTAGCTTTTCGATACCACCGGTGTAGAACGATTTATCGAGACCTTCAAAATATGCATCAGTTTCAGCAATCACTCTGAGCCAAGTCTCATTCCACTGAGCATCTTTTTGAGTTCTGCGAAGAGCCAGTAGTCACTGGGGACCAGATCTGGAGAATACGGTGGGTGCGGTAGCAATTCGAAAGCCAATGGGACCATTTTTGCGGCTGTTTTTATTGACTTGTGACACGGTGCATTGTCTTGGTGAAAGAGCACCTTTTTCTTCTTCAAATGAGGCCTTTTCTGGGCGATTTCGGCGATTCCATGCGCACCCCAAAATACAGAGGCCATTACCTTCCCTGCCGATGTTTGAGTCTTTGGACGCTTTGGACGGCTTTCTCCGTCTTCACGCCACTCAGCAGACTGCCGATTTGATTCCGGAGTGAAGTGGTGAATCTATGTTTCATCCATTGTGATGTATCGACGCAAAAAATCCTTCTTATTTCGCGTGAACATCTCCAAACAGCTCTTTGAATCATCGACTCGTTGTTGTTTTTGCTCTGATGTGAGCGAACGATTTAGAAAACAGCTTTTCATACCCAAATGTTCTTGTATGATGGTGTAAACATTACTTTTTGATACCTTCAGAGTGTCAGCTATCTCTTGCAACTTCACTTTGCGATTGCTCATGATGATTTTCAGGGTTTTGTTTTCAATATTTTCCGGAAGAACTGCCTCATTAGGCCGACCAGGGCGTTCAGCATCATCAAGCTAAGCTTGGGCTTGAACGGTGTTTTTTCCCATAAAAAAGCAATGATATATCAATACACGAAATTGCTTTGAATCAATCGTTTTTAAGACAAAAGTAGCGTCACTTAAACCACTGTAACTCGATAAATAATAGACCAAACGTCATGAAATTTTGACAGTAATTTTTTGAAGGTTGGTACTTTTGAAAAATCATATGGATATTTTGCTAGTGGCGCCATCTGCCAACAATGATAAAATTTCAATAAAAAGATATTTGATTGTTTTTGTGAATTAACAGATTATTCTAAAATTCTGCAGGACTATCCTCAGCAGGTTGCCCCGAAAGAGTAGCCTACATGATGGCTTATTGTAGCAGGACCAGCCAATATCAATGAGGACCTTCGGAATGCCACGCCATGAACCACGTGTCTTCACCTGACAAGGGACTGGCAACAAATCCTTCGACTGTCTTAGGTTATCCTTCCATTTTGTGCATTATACAAAAACGTGTAATGATAGTATTTCATCAGATAAAAAGCAATATGAATGTTTCATACAGTATACGAGACATTTGTTCTATGTACAAGATCCATGTTTACGAAACGAGTGAAAGCTAATTTACGAAAATACATTTTCAGTGTAGTAGTAGTAATAGAAATGATTTCAATGTTCGACGCTAGTTCATAGCTTGTGGTTCGGACAGGACTTTGCCCACCCGCCACAGTCAGCGCATGTGGTATAGGAGACCTAGTCTGGCAAGACCGGCTAAACGGGTAAGTGCCGTTGTTCATGTCTACCCGACTAGAAGGAAATAACAAAATTATTTCAAGTGTTGTTATTCAGTTATGCCTTTTTTTATAACAGAGGTTGTTAGATTTTAGATCGCGGATGTAGTTAAAATGACAGAAATTGTAACAAAAAATCCTCAAGAGGTAACAAAATAATAGCAAACTATGATATAGACATAACATAAACAAAACAAACTTTGTAACAGTTTTGTTACGATGTAGCAAAATGATGATATCATCATGCTATTGTTTAAATTAATCTATTAATTTCTTCACGCAGATTGTACCTCCCAGGGTATTATATCTCAATTTGTTATAAGTATGCTATACAATTATCCAGATGAAAAAGACTTTAACAAATTTATATCATAATCAGTTAGTCGTAACAAGGGTTGTTATAATCTTGATATTTTTATGTTATGGCCTTCTGATCGGGTAGTCACTACAGTGATGAAATTTCGGGTCAATGAAAACTTCAAGGATAAGAAACGATGCTTGTGACAGCTAGAATCATTCCAAGTATCTTTTCGTCCATCATTCGCAATGACGAGGAGGTTAATGAACTATTATACGGAGTGAATGTAGCACATGCTGGTGTCGTACTGGTCGAATAAACCGGAAATATAAATTCATTTCTCACACGTATCATAACTACTATCCTCTTCCGGACGATCAATTAATTTTTTTTTAACCCTCCACTAACCCCCACACCAAAGAGCTCTCACAGAGAGCCCCCTGGTAATGGACACTTACTAACATTACTTAAACAAAACAAAAATAAATAAACGCGGAGATTATAACTACAAAAACAAAATGCAAAGTTAATCCCAGTGGAATGTTATTCCTTTTAAGGGATTCACAAAAATTTAAACATTTAATTTAAATCATGATATTATTTATTTATTTATTCAAATAGCCATACATCGTATTTACGATATGACTTCATCTACAACATTTCGCCAATATACTCGGTCTATGGCTGCCTCTCTCCAACCTCGTTGACGACCCACACTCGCCAGATCCTGTTACACCTGGTCCGCCCATCGTGCTCGCTGTGCCGTTCTTTAATAATTATTTAAAATGCAGGAAAAAAATCTAGCTCAAGCCAGGAAAAACCTACGTATGCAAAATTGTGTTGACACATTTAGAAAATATAATCATTTACGTTCCTCAAGATGTGCTACTTCAGCTTGTTTTTGAAGATAATGCTATTCGTTATTATTTTCAAGTCATTAGGTAGTGAATTGAATATTAATGGACCGTGATTTGATATGCATTTTAGACCCAAGTTCGTAAATGCTCGGTTTCACAGTAATTCATTTGCATGCCCAGTATTCTGAAAATTAGCTCTAGTTGTAAAAACAATATTGTGATGGAAGCTAGAATTGTGCAAAGTATTGTGTACAAACATGATTGTTTGATAATCGCGCAAACCTAGGATGGGGATGATTTTGTGCCGAAAATTAGTATAAAGGGAAACTGTCAAAAATAGGGGAGATAAATTGAAGATTACTTTTAAACATCTGTTCTGCGATGTTTGATTTTTTTTAATTTTTGATTTAGCAGCATGACCCCACACGCTGATGAGGTATTGAAGTATGGAATGAATGCACGCGAAATAAAATTGTAGCAATGCTGAGTTGGGTACAAAACAGCGTACTCTTTTCATGAAGCCACATAATGATGAAACTTTGCTCGATACGTGCTTCATGTGAGTGTCCCATGAAAGACAAGAATCTAAGTGCAACCCTAGATATTTAAAAGAGACAACTTTCTCATTATGCAAGTTTCCGACACATGGATCAGACTGTAGCATGATTTTTTTCCTTGGCGAATGGAATACCATGTACTTAGTTTTAGGCAAATTCAGAGTAAGGTAATTGCCGTTGAAGTATTCTATGAGCTTTCCTAGATCTAACTCGATATCTTTAATAGTAGACTGAACATTAAAACGAGGCTAGAACAATGCCGTGTCATCAGCAAAAAGCCTTGGTGCCCCATGTAGCTTCAAATTTCCCAGATCGTTGATAAATAACAGAAATAACAGAGGACCTATGTTACTCCCCTGAGGGACACCAATATCAATCGGACGTAAACTACTACGGACACCATTAATTTCTACGAATTGTTTCCGACCCGATAGATAGCTGTTTATCAAGTCGTTGGCAACTTCTCTTATTCCATAGTGATCAAGTTTTTTCAAAAGTATATCATGGTTTAGTGTGTCAAAAGCTTTTTTCAGATGTATGAACAACCCTCCCACCTTTTGTTTTCCTGTCAATTGCGCAAATCAACCCATCAATAATCTCAGTAATAGCAGTTGTTGTTCCACAGCCTTCCCGAAAGCCATACTGATATTTATTCGGAACATCATTAGCACACAAAAAGTTAATAATTTTGTTAAAGACTGACAAGGTTGAAATTGGAAGATAATTAGAGGGGTCATAAGTGATTCCTGATTTAAACACTGGTGTAACTCTAGCGATTTTTAAAATGTTAGGATATGATCCAGTTTCTATTATTTTATTGAAGAGCTGAGCAAGGATCTTGGAAAATGGACCTATGTTGGTCTTCAACAAATCTGCCGGAACATTATCATGAACTCTGCTTTTTTTTACGTCCAGCTGGCTTATTAATATGCTAACTTCGGTCTCACTGGTGGGTCTCAGAAAAATAGATTTTTTAATACATTTAACAGATTTCAAAAAAAATCAAAATTGTTCTTTGGAAGTTTATCAGCAAGATTCTTACCTATGCTAGAAAAAAAAGCAATTGAACACATCAGTTACATCAGGAACTGAGTCAATTGGCTTCCCATCGATTTGTAATTTTATCTGTTCAATAACTTTATTGCGACCAAAGATTTCATTTAGCTTTTTCCACTTGTTGGAATGACTAGACCTTTTTAGTACATTTTCATAGTATTCTCTTTTACATTGTTTTTTGGCTTTTTTACTTTTTTGGATACATGAACCAGCATTTCACCAACATGCCAATCATTGGGATTGCTTTTAAATTTTCTAAGGTAATTATTTTTTATTTGTATCAACCTCCAGAGGCTATAGGTCATCCAAGGACAATGCTCACCTTTTACCCTAACAATTTTGGTGAAAGACCTGTTACACTCAATAACCAGATTATTTTAGGTTCCAATGAGTGTATTAAGGCTAGCTTCAACATCATCCGAAATTTGAAAATCAGTTAAAAAGACAGAAAATTGATTTTGAAGTTTGACACGATCGACCACATTAATTTTGAGCTCTTGTTGCTTTCTTCCATCACTCAGCATGAGAGATGAAATAACAGGAAGATGGTCGCTAATATCACTGAAGATAGTGTGGTTCTGCAACAACAACAAAAGAGTTCATTGTGAATCAACAGGTTCCTGCCGTACACTGACGTAACTATCAACACTTTCTCTTCATATTTTTCATTTCTAGCAAACATTACTGTCCACTCTTGGGGCCTCATGGTGATGAGCTAAATCTCCTTCTTCATCATAAAAGAGTTTTTGTTTAAGTGATAATATCGTGTTTTCACCTGAACAGCCATTGATATTATCAAAACAATACATTTTCGAGTTTTTTAGGAATTCAGTCGCCGGTGGTAAATTTGGCAGAGATTTTTCATTAAAACCGAACTGAAAAACGTAAGGAATGGCTTTTTCCACCGATTTCTTGACATTGAGAACTTACCACATTGATCCACTACATCATTTTAAAGAACAAGGGTCTACCTTTCCGATAAAATAGGTAACTTACATGAGTACACTTCGTGGCACGATATATTTACCGAAAGAATCATTGGTTACGTTTGTCAGTTGAGTCCCAAAAATCTTTGTCGAATTCTATATTTGTCATAGGGTAACGAGATGTAATGTTAGCCTAGCTCCTTCATTCAGCCTATGTACCAAATATGTTATTAATTCAGCGATAATCAACAAAACTATGTTGCTATCAAGATGACCGATTTAGTTTGGAGCAATTCAGACATTATAAATCAATTTACTGTTGTTCACTTCCGTGTAATTTTTGATTTTCGTAACTTTTAAGACATCATGATTTTACTGGTTAAGCTGAACGGATTATCTTCATGATCTTCGAACAATCTAAATTTGGCTAAATTGAACCAATAAACTGAATAATGCACCGTTTAAGCAACATCATGAATTATTAGAGAATGGAAGCTGAAATTTATTAAGAATTTATTGAGTATGGTGCATTACGATCTTTTTGTTGTAGCTCAAATGTGATTTAAATTCAAAACGATGATTTTTCATGATTTTTTAAACCTTTTCCAATTTAATCCCACGACGACACCGGGGTAAAACGCCTGTTTCATTGCTCAATATGCACCCCAAAATTGGGGTAAGACGCACCAAAACACTGGGATATGATGCACCACAATGTTGGGATAGCATGCACCGGTAGCAAGAGGTAAAAACACGGCTATAAAAAGTGACTCGTTAGAGTTTTAAAGTGAGAAGATTCCAACATATCGCCACATCCTGTTAGCTCTGTTTGATAGTCAAACAGGACTGTTATATAGTCAATGGGTATAGAATAAAAATAGCAAAACGTTGCGATATGTTGCCAACTCTTCTTTATATACAGGCTTAGAAAAAAAGTACCCAACGGAGCAGTTATGTGTGGGAAGCCACCGTCGGGTTTAGTTATGTTTACCTACCATTGGGTTCAAATTACTTACTTTTGGGTTGAATTTTACCAGAAGTAAGTTATTTATACCGAACGGTTAACATGATTATAACCAACGTTGGCTTCCCACACTTAACTGCTCCACTGGGTACTTTTTTCTAATCGTGTAGTTGTATGTAACGCCACGGTGCGTTGTGCCCTAGTTTTAGTTTTGCATAGTTTTGTCTAAATATTCTGAATATGCGTGGAATTGTAGTGGAGTTTTGATACTATCTTAAAGTTTTGTTGTGTGCGATACATGCAAAGTGAATTTATTATAAACCATGGATATTAACGCATGGTAAAAGCTTATTTTAATAACACTATTATTTACATGTGAGGTGTAGTCATGACAGTTTCTTCAATTTTGATCATATGTTGGTGTATTTAGTGCTTTATTGTTCTACAAAATTATGAGTTATGCTGTTATATGTAAAAATTGATAAAGTATCACTCCATTACAGCTCTAGGTTTGAAGATTTGAGCATATTTATTGAGTGGGTCATAATACCCCACCACCCAGCAAACATAAAATCGTATATGATAGCGGATATATGTAAAAAGTGGAGGCGATATACGTACATGCGTCCATTTGACTACATGTAAAATGTACGTATATCGCCTCCACTTTTCGCTCTCATCCGCTATCATATATGATCATGTGTTTGCTGGGCAGTGCATTTTGTACTGTTCTCCCCTACCCTAGAATACATTGGTCAAAATTCCAAGCTGCATATAGGATGACTAAAGAGATGATAGACAGACGAGTACCGGCTGGACGTAGGTAGGGGCACATTTTAGGGGCTGCGATAAAATGAGGCCATATTCTTTCGTACGGTACTGACATAGTTGTACGTAGGACATAACAGCAACACAACTTGATGCCTCCGGGCCTCCACAACTGAAAAATTCATGCCATGTTTTCATGTTGATTCGATTAATGTCTACTTTATTTATCAATCCTGGAGAGTGTGAGCTTATTAGTGGAATACCTATTACAAGAAAATGACAAGAAAGATTAGTAATTTCCGTTTAATTCCATCTACCTTTATTGTTTATCTTGACAGATACGCGTATTTCGTCTACAATGTGCAGACTTCTTCAGTGTCGTGTACTAGCAGTCGAGTATTAGTACACGACTCTGAAAAAGTCTGCACATTGTAGACGAAATACGCGTATCTGTCAAGATAAACAATAAAGGTAGTTGGAATTAAAAGGAAATTACTAATCTTTCTTCTCATTTTCTGGTTTCATTTATCAGCAAAGTCCTGTGTGTACCATCAGCTGAGATCTAATGTCAAACACTGATATTATTTCGGTCCGTCTAGCTTGCTATATACTAGAGTTGAATAGCATAGCCCAGAAAGAGAAGGGTCACGAAAGTGCAATATGCAGCAAAATACATAAGAAGGGACGAATTGAAGTAAAATAATAAATACATTTCAATATTTACCTACTATATGTGTTATGATATGTATAAATTAGATTATATAGACACCATTATTACAACACACCAACGCGATCCTTCGTGAAGTGGTTGATTTTTTTCATCATGAAATCAATGCAGACTAAATGCACGTCAAACTATTTCAGTAGCACAGCCTACTCTTCTCCTTTATCATCGCTGTATTAGCGTGCGAAATTATCAGCAAAAAATGTATTTATTAGCAACGTTACCCCGAGCCGTCACAAAGGATAACTTTTATCAAGGTAATTGCCTGAGTCTGTCTTCACGGGTTGCTTTTTAGCTGGGTCTTTACGGACTGAGCTAAGCGAGGACCTCTAAGAAGCATTAAATTATTTTTTTAAGAAAAATAAAACAATCTAATTGTCACGGATCAAATATTTCAACCACACAAATGATGATCTTAGGAATTCCTAATTGTGCCGAGGAAACAATAAGTTACTGTCAATAAACATAACCACTCGATCAAAAAATCACACCCTCTCGTAATTATTGTATAACATTGTTTTCTACCCTTTTCCCTTTTCATTCATTACTGGTGACCACATTATTCCAAGCGCATCGATTTCCGAAGCTGCTGGTCAAGAATACACATTTCTGGAACGCATCTCAAATTACGCACCGCGGCGCACTCACGTGACGAATGTTCAGCTGAGGTCGGTGGACATCCACTGCAACCGCATTCGAGCGTTGAGCGACCGCTGTAACCAATTAGTTTTGATCGACCGCAACACCCTGAATGTTGGTGGAGTTTAAAAATGGCAATCGCACGAATCGATTAAAATGTAAATTGATATCTGCGAGTTGCATTCTTTTATGCTTTTTTTTTTGTTTCTATACTCGGGTGCGGAATTGCGAGAATGTATGTCATTACGAAAGGGCAAACGTTGTTTCCCATCAAGTCACGACCTTTCCATCACCACGTACCTACACCTTCGATGAAGCGTGAAAATTCGTATCAATGGTAGCATGGAATGGCAATATGATTACCCTAATTGAAGTCAGCATATATGTGAGTACTAATTGACTGTTTTTTTTTCTGTTTATGTTCTCCGGTCATAGTGATTCCGCTCGTTCCAAGTGTCGAACGGCAAGTGCAATTAGACGTTGCATGGAAACGCATTCGGAAGTGAAAGGTCCTACCAATTAAGATGTCCCACTTGAAAATAGACACTTTGCCCGATCCGGGAAACCGCTATCAGCTCGGCGATCTGATCGGAGCCGGCGTGTGTGCCAAGGTTTATAAAGCCGTGGACACCAAGGCTAGCAATAAGACCGTGGCGATTAAGATTCAAAAGTACGAGGCCGAGGTGAAAACGGCCATTCAAGAGGAATATCGTATTTTGCGGGATTACTCTAACCATGGAAATTTGCTGGACTTTTACGGGGTTTATCGGAAGCGTGTCCCCGGGGAGACTGATGAGATTTGGTTTGTGCTGGAGGTAGGTCATCGAATGTTTGGGGTTGTTTCTATTTAGTTTTATTAAATTTATACTATTCACAGTATTGCGAGTATGGTCCCCTGGTCGACGTGATCAAGAAAATCCAGGTCAAAAACCGTCGAGTGTCTGAAGAGCAAATTGCTTACATTTTACGGGAAACCGCAAAGGCACTGATCTACCTTCATGAGAATCATATTATTCATCGAGACGTACGAGGAAGCAATATTTTGCTAACCAAGGAAGGAGAAGTCAAGTTGTGTGACTTTGGACTATCGAGGGACAGCAAGACTACTCTTGGAAAGCGTGGTACCTGCATTGGATCGCCAAATTGGATGGCACCGGAGATCATCAGTAGTTCTAAAAATGGTAACAACATATTCATAGTTTAATTTCATTGAGTTTTATTGAAAATTTTCGATTTCAGATGACGAAGTGTACGATAACAGATCGGATGTTTGGGCCCTTGGCATCACAGCAATTGAACTGGGCGATGGAAAACCACCGTTCGGAGATATGCATCCAACTCGTACGATGTTCCAGATTGTTCGCAATCCACCACCGACATTGTACCGTCCCGCAAATTGGACCCAGAACTACAACGATTTCATCATGGAGTGCTTGGAGAAGAATCCCGATCATCGTCCATTTATGATGGAAATCATGGAGCACCCATTCCTGACTGAGTTACCGGAAAATGATTATCATGTAGGGATTTCCTATATGTTCATTATTTAAGATTTCTAAAATCGTTCAATATCCCATTACAGCTAAGCCAAGAACTGAAGATGCTCGCATCATCCATATGTGACATTCAGCTCCCCAAGAAGGAGGAATTCAAACTGATCAAGGGTGCCCTGAAGGCGGCCAATAACAAAACGGAGAAAATGTTCGTTGAAGATCTGGCCGCGCTGGAAACCGTCACAGAGGAGACTATTCTGGACGAGTTGATCCAACGTTACGGGAATGGATCGACGTACACCTTCGTCGGAGACGTACTAATTTCAATGAACACCAACCAACCACCTCCGGAGTATGTGCGAGGGGTAAGTGTGAAGGTTAGGAGAAATGGGCTTAGAAATGGAACAAGGCAAAGCTAAGACATGCTTATTAGGGTGCAAATAGAATGTATGGGGAAAAAAATTCCGTCGAATTCCAAAAAAAGACATTTCTCAAAAGTATCATTATCTAAAAATATGAATTAAATATGATTAAAGCTTTGGCCCCTTGACTGGTTCCCTCCTCTTGCCTATCCTGCATGGGGTAGTATGGTAAAGGGTTATGTGCCTGATCGGATACTACCGTTCAAAATGCCCTCGTTTTCGAACTTGATTTTTCAATTTTCAAAGCCTGCCGTAGCCCTATACGGAACTATCAATACACTTTCTCTTCATGTCTATTTCGTTCTAGCAATAAATTACTGTCCACTCCTAGCGCTTCGCATGGAGATGATAAATTATCTACTTCTGACAAACTTCATCAAAGATCGTTACTTCCGCGTTTGGGAGAATACAAAAACAACAATCAAATGTGTGCTAAGAAATGTTCAGTTGCCGATTTTCACGCCAACTCGTCTTCGTGGTTGGCAGCACCCTCTCAGAATCCAATGAAACTTTGTGGGTGTGTAGACTATGTTTTTTCAAGAGACTTTGCATACTTTGTTTTTTTTTCAAAATTTATCTAGACTACTGCTACCACCATTTGAAACGGGCTTGAGTTTTTTGATCGATTTTATTAAAATTAACTTAACTCAAAAAGGACAAAACTAACAAAAAAGTGATGTATGGATGACTTTTAGAAAATTGTTTGAAATTTTATGAAAAAAATTGTAAAAATAGTAAAATCGATTCTTAGACGCTAAATTTTTTTTTTAAATCTAAAGACTATTTGCAAAAAATGGCTATTTTAGAATTGAACAGTAATTTATTGCTAGAACAAAGAGAACTGAAGAGAAAGTATTGATAGTTCTGTTTAGCGCTACGGCAGGCTATGAAATTGAAAGATATAAGTTGAAAAAAGTTAAAATGCCCTCCGCTCGTTTTCAACTTGTATCTTTCAATTCCATAGCTTGCCGTTACGCTAAACGGAACTATCAATACGTTCTCTTCAATTCTCTTCGTTCTAGAAATAAATTACTGTCCACTCCTAGAGCCTCTCATGTTGATGGGAGATTATCTGATCCTGACAAATTTCATCATTGATCGTTACTCCGTGCATGGGAGAATACAAAAAAAAAAACAACAACCAAAGTGCATTATATTGTTTTTAAAGTTTTTGGTAATAAACAGGATCAACCACCAGATTTAATTGTGTTATCACTAAAGTTTAAACAAATTAATAATTTAAAAATTAGCCCTTTTCAAATGGTAGCTTTGATTTTTCAAACATTCAGAGACCCTTTAAAAATCCAAATTGTCATTATAATTAAATTTAATTGGCTTCTGTGAGGTTGTTAGGACCAAATTACAAGACGAGTAAGCGCGATACACGGTAAAAATAGGACATGAAAAAGTTGTTGTTAGAAATACTTTTTTTTTTCTTAAAAGTGCCCATCTTACAATGTATGGTGAACTTTTAGACAATTATGTTGCCTGTATTAAGAAAAAAGTTCGTCCAATTCTAAGAATACCATTTTGTTTTGCAAATTGACTTTAAATTTCAAAATATTTTTTATCGTGTGTTTTTCTAATTTTTTTCATAAAATTTAAGATAATTTGCTTAAAGCCATCCATACTTCATTTTTTTATAAGTCTTGTCCTTTTTGAGTTATGTTGATCTTAAAAAAAATCGATCAAATAACTTAAGCCCTTTTCAAATGGTAGTCTAGATTTTTTTTTTGAAAAAAAAAACAAAGTATGCAAAGCTTGTCGCTTGAAAAGACATAGTCTACACACCCACAAAGTTTCATTGGATTCTGATTGGATGCTGCCAACCACTGGATGAGTTGGTGTAAAATTCATCAATATAGTGTTTTAATTCCTGCTATATTACCCTAAACAACATCTTATAATTGGTGGGTGATTCCATGAGTATTGTGTGATATCTTTTTTTTTTTGGTAAATACCCCCCACCCACAACAACACAACACCCAACCCCACCCAAAACCAAAACACCTCCTACACCATCCACACCCCAAAGCAATTCCTTTTTCCCGCTTTATTCTAAAAAGCTACGTTTAAATTCAATGTTTACAATTGGCATTTATGATGATGATGATGATATAAAACTACCATCTATTGTAGCAAGGTAACTTTCCATAGCAGTGGAATAATCTGAAAAACGATTTGATCAGGATTCTAATATTGTTTGTGATCATCAAGCTCCTGTATGAAAGGCCAAAAACGTTTGGGCGGGCCCGTAAGCAGAGACACTTAAGCGAAACCCGCGAATATAGGGAAAAGAATCTCCTTCCAAAAGCAAGTTCACACGCACAGCACTAGAATCGAGCCCTCGATTGACAGAATAAACCCAATAGATGGGGTCGAAGAGCCCGCCCTCGTTCCGCGAAATGTTAACAATAGGGAGGAGGCAGTCCCATGCTCCCTATCCAAATCGTTTCACTTGGGTGCCCTGATGGTCCCTCCCTTTCCCCGTTATATGTTATTTAATATTTAGTATATTTTGTACACACAATATTAGGATATCATTATAGACAAACATGCCAATTTATTCAAATTTCAAACTTGAATGATACTACCAATGGATTGTTACTGAAAAATAAATAAAAATTAGATATGAATTAATATCCTTCTTGTCCTGGAAAAGCTGAAAACAGAATGGATCATTCCAAATACCAAAGATAAAATTTCAATAAAAGATATTGTTTTAAAAGACATGTAGTAATATATTTTTTTATACTGTTCTAGTAACATTTCAAAGATAGCAATTGGAGTGAACGAAGAGTCCGGTTTGATGATTCCTGAAATAAATGGCTTATCTTACCATAATGCCACTAGACACAATATTAAAATATAATCTTACATTGCTTATAAGCACATGCCAGTCTTCTAGTAGTTGAAATTCAGAAGTGCAATTTTAAATTAAGTGTAATGCTGAAATGCTGAAAAACAAATTGAGCCTTTGATGCCAGTCGTGTTGCTCCTGTTGCTGTTGGTTTTGGAATGCAAAAATGATTCCAAAGCGAGCTGAAATTATTGATAAAATGAGAATGGGAAATATACAATATGATTTAAAGGTACAAGATCTTCAGTCGCACCCCCTCACTTCGCTATTGTCAGATTGACAACATTGCCCAGGCTACGCCAACCAGCGTCTCCATGTTTCAGCTGGCAGTCTTTTGTGATCATATGACTCGTGGAGGCGTGAGGTAGGAACTTGTGAGGACGAGAGGTCGGCCGCATCCTCCTTCGAAGTTGTCAACTCACCATTTGAAGCCCTCAATGTTTACAATTGGCATTTAGGCCCTAAACATGAATTACTCGAGATTTGCTCCGGTAATGAATCTGAACTCGAAATTTTTCAAAGTTTCAGGGAAATTCAAAACTTTAAACGATTAGAGGCACCCCTAAACCAAGTCAGCTTTAGCTCACATTTGGCATGAAGGCATAAGCTCGATTCACTTTAAATCTGAGCGCACTACTTATTTTTGGTTCGCGAATGTTTTGACAGCAGATTGTTTGAGAAGACTCCAAAGTAGCACACATGTCATAAACTAGTTGTAGAAATTTTTATATGATTTCATTCAAATATAAATAAGTTATTGTAACATAATGTGAAAGAAGTGTGCTAGTTGGGCATTTTTGAGTGATAAACAGTTTGTTACGATTCAAAACGATTTGAAAAAGTTGTGACTGAATGGAAATAGAAGTTAATTTTGGCAACCCCCGCAAAAATTGCGAAACCGTGGAATTTGGCTAAAAAAAGGCTGACCAAAAGTAAATTTGATTCGCCCCTCGCGCGCCGCTAGCACGCCTCTAGTGTTGGGAATCGAAAATCTTTGACAGTGGTTTGTTCACACTTCTATAAAGAGCAACTGGTGCAAGTTTGATCAATCGCGTTTAAAAATAACGTCAAATGGAACTCGAAAGAAGAAAAAATATTATGCGCAAACACCTGGAGAATACGGAGCGGTCTGGTTCCAAGCTGGCTAAAGTGCTAAAGATGCCAAAAACAACAGTTTGTCGAGTGCTTAAAACCTACAAGGAAACCCTGAGTGTGGAAAGGAATCAGCGGACCTAAGAAAATTACAAGGTATAGCCCAAGGGGGTTTTGCGCAAAGGTGATGTATGACTACGCAGCAATCTAATTCCCATACACTTTCCAGAGACGTCAGGGCCATCCGCCAATTGATTTAAGTCAGTCGGGAAGTAACGCTTTCAATCCGCCCGGAAATTTCATTGACGAAGCTGTTCATAATGTTTATCGCTTTGGAGGAAGCGACTGTATCGGGTTAAAATTCTTCTGCACCCGGTAGATGTGGTGCTCTACGTTTTCTTCTTCCGAACTTTGCTGCTGGAACTGTTTGCCTTCCGAGATGGTGAAGCGAGAATGCACCATAAGAGCTATGACGTCAATATAAGGTCTGGCCCAGTAGCCACAACAATATTAGTGAAATGAGCAAAATTCGCTCATGACACTAATACCACCGCATTCCTTGCGCACGCTACACAAGAGCTCGGAAAGTGCTACGCCATACTATTTTTTTGATTCGTTCGGTCCATGATTGTTTATTGTGTGCACTATAAAACTTAATTTTTCAACCGATTCCAGCCTATCGATGATGGAAAATTGGCTCTATATCGCTACTCGATTGTCAAGTCCCAGCGTTCGAAAGTTAAAATGGCAAAAATGCAATTACCTCAGTTAAATTCACTTTAAATGACCCATGTTATCGGGACAATTCAGCATTTATAATAAACGTTTGAACCGTTTTTTTTTTATCTGAACCTATGCACGCGCAAAGAAAGTTGAATAGTGTTACGTCATCACTCGTCAACTCAGCAATGTTTACATTATTTTTGCTTCCAATACAAGCAATCAGTGCGTTGCCCCAGACCTTATATAGACGGCATTGCCATAAGAGCACATCCTGTTGAAATGATCTACCATATACCCAATATGAAAACAAACTCTTTAGTTGGCAAACTTATTTGGTCGTCCTGAAAAGGACGGATTCAGTTGACGCGGGAGAAACATGGTTCGCGCGTGTTTTTTCTCAGACGCTTTTGACTCCTAAATTACAAACTAGTCTACATGAAATTAGGCAAGCAATCCAATGTAATCGATGGAGTGAAAATGCATTTCAAGGAACGCACCGAAAGTAGCAATAAAATCAATAAACGTGCTTTTAATTGCGATGGCTAATCTACAGGTGCGTTCTACTAAAAAAAGGATGACATTTTGTAGAAAATCTCAAGCGTCGTTTCCTCACTCGATGGGATTTTCAGATGTATTTCGGAAACCATCGTATGAAATTTTGCATTGAAAAACGTTTGCCCGCCCTGCTCAGAATAACAAATAATCAACTTGACAGTTGCTTGGCTTCCTTTGATCTGTTGTAAACAATGCACAGTGTTTGACAAATGTTATGTTAACTGACATGTCAAATTGCAAAATGTTATCAAATTGACCGATGTCGCCGCGTTGCAAGATTACCGGTAAACGAGATAACTTGCAACAGCGGAGTCTGTTGCAAGTTACCCCGTTACCGGTCATCTTGGTTCTTCACTGGATTTAGTTGTGGAAAATGTAACGTGTATTTTACTTGGAAACAACTGGACGATTTTTCGGATGTAAACAAAATGCACATTGGAAGGAATGGTGTCAAATACGCTGGTTGGCGCTCTGGGACATCGAACTTATCTGTTGCAGTGTAGAACTGATGACCTGGAATCTGTTGAAAGTCCACCTATATGAAGGTTTCATCATCCATTACGCAAAGTTTTTTCGCCAGCATTGGCGTATAAAGCTTGCGTGCCCGTGGTTTTGCTGCCACATTCTCCTGGCCGTTACGATTTGGTGCCTTCTGGACTTTAAACGTACGAAGTCCAGTCCGATTGTTGAACTCTTGCACAAACCTTTTGGTCAAAGTTAACTTTGCAATATACCGGACAGAAGCTTTTAGTCTGCGGGTAAGAGCTTCAAATACCCTTCTGATGTCTTTTCACGAAAAGAAAAATCCATATTCGTTGTATTAATCAAACAATATAGATTTTTGTCATAGCTGTTTTTGCATAATATTTATGTATAATTTGCATGACATTCATTAACGCTGTCATGTCAATTTCATAACATAGACTAATACATTTCATACGCATTGCAATATACTTTTTATCAAGCAACAAAAGGATTTTATTTCAATGAATATGAAATATATTATTGCATGTTATGAAGTTGATATAACACGGTTAATTTTCCTTAAATATTATGCAAAAATAGCGATGGCAAAAATCTATGTGGTTTGGTTAATACAACGCACATGGATTTTTCTTTTCGTGTATTTTAAGATTGGAAAGTTTTGTTGAGAGGCTTCCGGATTATCTAGGCCCGTCAATACTAGCACCGGTAAAAGTTGGTGGCAGAAACATCACCTTCATCATCCTTCATAGCAAATCGTTTCTTGTGCTGAAATTACATAAACGATAAACATTGTTTACAACAGAATGTTGTAAATAAAAATATACCTTGAAGACATCTTCTAAAAATTAAATTTTACTTGACGGACGACGGACGAACCGATCACGAGCGCCTGCTGGTTGGAGAAAACATTCAATATCTCTCCGAATGAAAAGTATAAGGCACCAGACAAAAGTGTTCGCGAAAAATTTATTTTATGTCGGATTTTCTTGAAATGTTCAGGGAATGAACTAATACATATGGATTATGTTTCGGCATAATTACTTTATTCAATTTCCTTTCCATCGCTACAGATAAAAAGAATGCTAGATTTGGTAGAAATTAATGGGATATTTCATGTAAATTTAAGTCAGCTAACGCCTGAATGTAGTCTGTTGTATGAAAGATTGCAAACAATTTCGTTGCTTTCGCTTCCTTTGGCTTACAATTAAACGAAGGGAAATTTTACACGCCTGCTAAAATTAATTACTTTTTCTGTGTAATAAAAAAAACATTTTTTTAGTGAAGAATATTTTTGTTTACTTTGTTTTTTCCAATCATTGGTCAGACGTTCTCTGTGACGTTTAATTGCACGGGAAAGAGTAGAGTTAACGATTACCAAAGTTTTTCCTATCCTATGCGATTGATCTGGATTGCAAAATGCGCTTGCAAAATTTCGGCACGAATCCTTTGCTCTTCCTCCTCCATTTTAAAAACAACTCCGCACTTTTCAATAAAACTTACAGGGTGCATACAATAAATACCGAACTAAAATTAGCCAAACATTTCAAACTGTTTACCCAAAAGTCGAAAAAGTTATAGCTTGTTGCGTGTGTTGCAATTATCGTGAACAACCTTTAGACTGAATTATGGAGAGTGTGAGCTGTTTAGTGGAATACATGTAACTAGAAAATAAGAAGAATGATTAATAATTTCCATTTAATTCCAACTTTACACCATTTTTTTACACACCTCTTCACCTTCAGAACAACCGCAGAGCTTCAGGACTTTTGATAAAAATTGGATCCTTCTGCTGTTTAAAAGATCTCTATATAAAAATTCCGTTAATTGGATAAAATATGTAAGAGAGATGTCTTATTGCTATTCTAAAACCATCTACATTCTAGAAACTCTATCACAAAACTCAAGTATGATTACTCCCTTCCACGCAGTTCCACTCCAAGTATATGTGCAAATCCCGCTCGGATAATGCGCCGCACATTTTCGCCATCGCCGACAGCGCCTTCCAGGACATGCTGCACCACGAGGAGCCCCAGCACATCATCATGTCCGGCGAGAGCTACTCCGGCAAAACCACCAATGTCAAGATGTGCATGAAGCATCTGGCCATCCTGGGCGAAGGCAATCCCGGAGTGTACAACCGGATCGAGTCCGGCTACAAGGTCCTCTCGGCACTGGTCAATGCCGGAACACCTTTGAACTCGGACTCGACTCGCAGCATCGTGCAAACGCAGATGACGTTCGGTTCGACCGGCAAACTGTCCGGTGCAATTTTCTGGGTGTACCTGCTCGAAAAGCTCCGGATTTCCTCTACCAATATGTAAGTACTGGAAAGTTTTACACGTCTTTAACGATCAACTCTAAGTAGAGAAGAGTTTTACTCAAAATCGATGGCATGACTCCCAGGAAGAAGCAATTATTTCTTGTTAATCATAGTTGTGCCAGGAACGGTTTAATAATTGTTTAACAATGTGCTTTAATTCAGGCCGATGGAGTTGTTAAAATTAAATCAAGAAACGTTCCACCGAATTTGAGTAAATGTCTCATAATTTTGAGTTGAAATAATCAGCCGTGCTTTTGAATCTGAACGAACTGAGTCTTCACTAATTAACCGATTTTACCTCTCCCCACCCGAGACAGGAACCAGTCGAACTTTCACATATTCTACTACTTCTACGACGCGATGGAAATGGAGGAACGGTTGGGCGATTTCTCGCTGGAGGGTGGTCGCAATTATCGCTACCTTCGCATCCCGGAATCGAGTGGCGATAGCAAGCTTCGGTACTGTCGTGACGACATTCAGGGTAACATTCAGGCGTTCAAGGAGTTTGAACAGCTGCTGCTCGAGCTTGAACTTACACCGGAACTGCTCGAAACCATTTATCGCACGCTGGCGGCAGTGCTGCTGTTGGGTGAGGTGCGATTCAAAGATAATGAGGGTGTAACGGAGCTGGAGGACTTTGAAGTTGCCACTAAAGTGGCTGCGCTGCTGAAATTGGACGAGAAAAAGTTCCAGTGGGCCCTGTTGAATTACTGTGTGATTATTCGTGGATCGGCCGAACGGAGGCGGCACACACCGGATGAGGCTCGGGATGCTCGGGACGTACTGGCTTCCACAATTTACACCCGCCTGGTGGATTGGTTGATAAATACTATCAATCATAAGATGTCATTTGGTAGGGCCATTTAGTAAGTTGGATTTTCAAGAGAGGGTATCTGTGGTGCATGTGATTGTTTCAATAAAAAAATTCTCTCTTCCAGCGGAGATCAGCACTCCATCACCCTAACGGACCATTTTGGATTCGAATGCTTCCATCGGAATCATATCGATCAACTGGTTGTTAACTCGTTGAATGAGCAGATGCAATATCTGTACAATCAACGAATTTTCGTCTATGAAATGATTGAACAGGTAATTGTTTCAAGGAAATCCATTGACTTTTATAAATGGCTTAGTCCAAGAATAGTTTTCTTAGCCTACTGATTTTATACTTTATTTCTAAGTCATTATTATAGCTTGGCATTAATACCTAACAGAACCCTCGCTGGCTTATAAATAAGACCCAGTTCTTTTTTTGTTCAATTAAGAGCAAACCAGGGATGCAAGATAATTATTCAAAATGTCTGTAAGGAACATTGAAAAATGTCTGTATTTGTCTGTATTAAGGATTTGTCGTAAAATTGCGTAAAGAAGATAGGTGAGGGCAGTATTTTATTTAAGTGAAAGGTGTGAAATGGAGAACCTCTTATTTTTTAAGGAGTCTTGGCCTTTCCAAATTTACACATATTCTCGAGGTCTTTGTTATTTTGTGTCAATTAACGTATGCGTTAAAACCCTGCCACCTGTGAATCCACTTGTGTATCGCCGATCGTAGTAACCCTACAGAAAAAACGAAAGGGTGAGTTATGTCTGTGACATAACTGCAAAGTTGACGTAGGACTGCTTGTTGATGTGAAGAAATTAATGTCATCGAATTGATAAATTTCTACTATATTTTATTCAGTCTAAAGAATCGTGAAACCCTATGCTATTTGTGTGTGAGGCTCCGGTTCTTCTTCCGCTATTGGTTCTCCACGAAAATTTATAGAAACTGCAGTTCGGCTCGAATTGACTGTTAATGGTATATTGTTTGTTAAATGTCCAACGTGCTTGTAGTGTTAAATGGATCCTGTGTTTACGGACGGAACATGGTTCGAACATGGTTGATTGAAATGTTCTTCTCGGTCTTCTTGGGCTACAGGACAGCCTGAGTGTTTAGCGGCACGTAATACTACGATAAAAATAGGCATTTACACCGTCTTCAATTCGAGATTCTACAGACTAAAGATTGAACATACACCCAAAAGTTGAAAAATTGGCAAAAATGCAATTGCAGTTTTTGCAATCGTATCTTGAGAAATCCGCATGATTCAGAAAAGGCAATTTTGCCCATTATGATCCACAAAGCGTTTTATGGTACAAATAAAGCCACGCAAGTGTGTGCTAGTGACTGGCAAGCCAAAATAGCTCGAAACAAATTTATCGTTGTAGGATCCTTATTCAATCATCACCAACATATCAATAAACAATATGGATGAGTCGATATCACAAAATGCCGCAATGCTATTGGCCACTGTTGTATTGCCGCCGTCAAATGTTCTATTTTTGTTCTCACTGATCTTCGACAAAGCGTTTTATGAAATAAACAATGCCATGCAAGTATGTTAGCGACAGGTTGCACACAGCTTGGTGGAAAATATGTCCATTTGCTTGATTGCTGTGCCCTGAATTCCTCGCCAAGTAAACGAACTTAGGGTTTCTATTCCTTGCTCTTAGTTTGTCAAAGTGGCTGAATGGTTGCCATCAAGAGCCGCCACGCTGACGGTTTCGGTTCGAATCTCGATCTTTAAATCTGGGCATCTTATTTTGGTGAAGTTTTCGGACTCTCATCTCTTATTCATCAACTAAATATCAATGCGCACAACCTTACGCACACGTTCAATTTTTCATAGCGAAATGCTGTTGCTTTTTTGCCCACAACTAATGTTAGATTTTTCATCCAAGTTACGATCAACAGCGAGAAATGGAACAAAATCATGCGAAATTATATTACAATCTTGCTTTCTTATTTTGGGTGTAAAGCGAATTACGAACAACTTAACCTAACACCAAGGAGACCAGTGTGGACATTTTCGTTTTGCAAAAAGTTCGACAGGCTGGAGCGGGAATCGAATCCTCAACTCCATGGCAACCGCTTAAACGACGGGTGACGCCGCTAACCACTTGACCACAAAGATGATGTGGGCGATTGATTTGGCCATTTTCTCCGGGACGCGGCGTTTTAAGCAACGCCATGTTGAGCCGGTGCGTAGTAATGCTCATTTCGATGAGCTCAAGAGAAATTTCAATCAAACATACTCTTTAGTTGGCAAATTTATTTTGTCGTCCTAAAAAGGACGGATTTTAGTTGTTTACGGAGGGATGATTTACGTCAGCGTCGAAAAAAAAAACTGACAACGTTATCAATTACACAAATGGATTTGAAACTCAATTACACAAATGGAATGGAACTCCTCTGGTGTTTCTTTTCAAATAGCACTTCTGATCTTCCTCCAATAATAGTACAATGAGGATCATTTCGGCTATGATGCAGACCGCTTCAAATGATATTGTCCGGTTGGCGCTCACCACCAGTTTTGGATTTCATCTGGTCCTTCTTCAGTTTCATAGCTTTCGCCATTTCGATCAGCTCCTCGTTGATTACTAGAACATCTTCTTTGTAGTCCCTGTCCGGTGAATGTGGTCAGGGCGTTGGTTCGTGATGACCTGGGTATACTCTTCGCACACTCTCCAGAGTTCATGTTTTCTGACAGACACGGACTACAGAAAGCGACTTTCTATGTTGGACTCCCGGCACTCCCTGCGATAGGTGCTGGCGGTACCTTCGTTGGCTAGGTCGATCGGTTATCTCTTCCGTGAGCTTGTCTGACATCTGGTTGAACCACCGACAAACCGACATGAATGACAATAGAAAATGTCTAAATATTTCTGTTCAAAACATATAACTAACATCTATCTTCGTGTTCGCTGAGAACGTTTATTGAAGCCACAGACACGCTTGAGAACTTGATAAGAAGGTTCATGTCCCAGCAATTCTGGATAAATTAATTTTATCTAGATAAAATTATTCTGTAAGTTTTGACAGATGGAATCCCTGCACATTTGAATCGGTCGTTATAGATTCTTGGTCAAATGTGAAGATTGAGTTTCATGTCGCTTTGTCGGTGGTTTAACTGCTCTATCGTCCATCGTCCACAAATGACGTTGATTTTAGCGACTACGAAGCCTTCATCTGCGCAGTTCACATTTTCTTGAAAGAAGTATCTTCTCATCGTTCATATTGCAACTGATCTGGCTTTATCTGCAATCCAGTTACCATCCCCAGATGGAACTTGGCATGGCTCTGAAATAATAGCTACATCACTCCCTGATTCCGACACAGATTGCCGTAGTAGTTGTTGTGCCGTTTCACAGAGAATGCGGTTTATTTGCGTTACCTCCACTGTGATATAATAGCCGTCGTCTGTTTGTAGACCGGACATCTTGGGCCTCCTTTTACGTGATTCTTGGCTTCCTTGTTGGCGTAGATTAGGAAGTCTTCACATCTTCTGCATAGTCTGCTCCTTTCCGGCCCTCTACAGTTTCGTGCAATGTGGCCGAATTCTTGGCATTCAAAGCATACCTCCATTCGTTGAAAAACGCTCAGTGGGCACACCGACCAGCCAACTTTAATTTTCCCGATCTTCCGAGCTTCATTTGCTGCTTCAATCGGAAGCTTAATCACCGCCACTTGCGTTCGACAAGGCCGCTTTCTCACGCGGATGGTCATCTGAGCTGCAGTGCGGGCGCTGCTAAGGTTGCAACTAAATGAATGCGAATTTAATAGAACTGGCACGTTTATGGTTGTTTTTAGGAAAGAGTTTTTTCTTGACTAAGCAGGAGTTCAAACTTTCATCAGAACATGCTTTTCTCCCCGAGAACTACACGTTTTGTGTTTTAGTAACCTGGATAATTCTCATGTTTGGTAGAAATTGGTGGAGCCCTCTCTTCCAGAGGGGGGAGGTTTCTCAAACTACCATATAATCATTGCCTTCAAAACCCCCCACATGCCAAATTTGGTTCCAGTAACTTGATAAGTTCTCAAGTTATTCAGAAATTTGTGTTTCATTTGTATCTGAGCCCTCCTTTCAAAAAAGGAGGTGTCTCGAGTCACCTTAGAAACATTTCTTGCCTTCAAAAACCTCCACCTGCCAAATGTGGTTCCATTTACTTGATAAGTTCTTGAGTTATACATAAACTTCTGTTTTATTTATATGGGAGCCTCCCTTTCCAGAGAGGTTAGGGGTCTCAAACCACCATAGAAACATTTCTTGCTTCTAAAAACTCTCACATGCTAAATTTGGTTTCATTTGTTTGATTAGTTCTCGAGTTATGCTGAAATTTGTGTTCCATTAGTATGGGAGCCCCCCTCTTACAGAGGGCGGAGGGGTCTCAAACCACCAAAGAAACATTTCTTGCCTTCAAAAACCCCACTTGCCAAATATGGTTCCATATACTTGATAAGTTCTCAATTTCTGCAGAAACTTGTGATTCATATGTATGAGAGCCCCCCTCCCCCTACCAGAGAGGGTCCTCGAACTACCGTAGACACATATTTTGCCTTCAAATCCCCACATGCCAAATTTGGTTCCATTTGCTGTATTAGTTCTCGAGTTATGCAGAAATTTCAGTTTCATTTGTATGAGAGCCCCACCCCCACCCCCATTCAGAAAGGGGAGGGGTCTTGAACCACCTTAGAAACATTCTTGCCTTTAAAACCCCCCACATGCCAAATTTGATTCGATTTGCTTGATTAGTGCCCCCCTCTCAGAGAAAGGAAGGGTCTCTTACTACCTTCCCGGGTCCCAAAAACGCCTCCATACAAAATTTCACGCCGATCGGTTCAGTAGTCTCTGAGTCTATAATAAAAGTTAACGACAGAACACTCAGTCTTAGCATCACAGACAACAGACTCATATTCGAATAAATGATAAATCATATCAGCACGGCGCTCACTAGCGACATCTCGCAAATTCTCTCGAAAAACAAGTGTGCGTCTCAAGACTCAAATAAAGTTGCAAGCAATGTTTGGTAGCAATGTTTGGTATAGAAACGTCGTTGGCAGCGTAGTCTTGAATGTGGCGGTAGTCTCGCGAACCTTTAAATAATTGCACTGATCGTTTAATAAGTTTTCGATGATTTAAGAGAAAGAATCACGCCTGTTTGTCTGTGCAAAATATACCTGTAATGCAGTTTTTTACCTCTTCTAAAATATCAAAAAATATTTCGATATATGTACTAAAATTTGACACGTTCATTTTTTGTTATTACTCACTTTTTAATCAAATGCTACGACGATACACTAAAATTAACTAACCATTGCAGGAAGAGGAACAAGTTCCGGTCGTTCAGTTGCACTTCTACGACAACAAACTGGCAGTCGATCATCTGATGAACAAGCCGAAGGGGATTCTCAGCTTCATCGACGACGCCAGCCGGGGTCGGCACGGTCAGAGCTACATCATCGATTCGATCCACGGCAATAACAGTCCGTTCATCAAACGGGCCAGCGGACATGAGTTCAGCGTCGCTCACTATACCGGTCGGATCACGTACGACGCCCGGGACATGGCCGACAAGAACCGGGACTTTATCCCACCGGAGATGATTGAAACACTGCGCAATTCCAACGAAACGGTTGTTAAGATCATGTTCTCGAATCAGCTGTCCCGGACGGGCAATCTGACGATGGCTGCCGAGGAAGCGCTTGGAAAGCAGACTCAGAAACCAAACAAGAAGAAACGGTGGGGTGCCGCGCTGGTGGCTGAGAAGAGCAAAGCCAAGAAGATGATGAACACATTGTCCAAGGGACAGTACTCGCAGGTTCACAAAATGCGTACCATTGCAAATGTATTCCGAGCGACTTGTCTGGAGTTGATCCGTACCTTGGCTATCGGACCGAACAGCGGAGGCACTCACTTTGTTCGTTGCATCCGATCCGATTTGGAATACCAACCGAATGGGTTGTCCAGGGAAATGGTTCGACAACAGGTTCGAGCGATGGCCGTACTGGATACGGCCAAGGCTCGACAGAAAGGCTTCTCGCACCGAATCCCGTTCCAGGAATTCCTGAGACGCTACCAGTTTTTGGCATTTGAATTTGATGAAAATGTTGAAATGACTAGAGACAACTGTCGATTGCTGTTGATTCGCTTGAAACTGGAAGGCTGGGTCATTGGGAAAACGAAAGTTTTCTTAAAGTACTATAATGTGGAGTACTTGTCGCATTTGTATGAAACGCAGGTCAAAAAGATCATCAAGGTTCAAGCAATGATGCGAGCTTTCCTGGCGAAGAGATCCATTGCCACAAAGTTGAAGGTGCTACACAGAGAGTCAAGTAAGTAGAGTGATTTACGGGGCAGGTTGAGGCTATTGAATGGCTTGATAATTTTAGTTCGGAAACGGCAAACCGTGGATGATCCGGAACAGGCAGCATTGAAGATTCAAACAGCTTTTCGGGGACATATGGCTAGGAAAAAATACTGTCCGTTGATTAACGAACGAACGGGAAAGCTGGACAGTGAAACGGCGGAATTTGTGCGACCGTTCGCTACTCGTTGGATGAAGAAATCGATGTATCAAATTTTGCTTCAGTATCGGGCTGCTCGCTACCAGGATTTGGTAAATTTTTCACAACAGGTATTTGTTTAGGTTTATATTAAGGATTTGGAACAGATTGACCAAATCGTTCAATGCACTTCTAGGTTCACATTTTCAACCAACGTTTTGTCGCAGGAGCTGTCACTTGCAGCAACTGTATTCTGCTAGAGAAGATTGATCCATCTCAAAGAAGTCGAGCTTTATTGGGTCAAACTCGACCGACCGTTTGGAAGTTACGTTTTCGTTGGGATGAAATTCCATTCTTCGACACGACGTTCATGTGCGATCCGTCGGCCGTATCCTACATGTACACCGGGAACGATTCCGACACCGAAGACTGGGATGCTCCGTTGAGACGGAGGAAGAACTTATCGTCGGATATTACCTACTCGGCGCAACGTGGCAATCCGAATGGCCCCATGGACTACGGCATGGCTAACGAACCGTTTCATAGAGATCCAAGCTTACCCATCAAAAAGTATGGTCGAATACGTTCGCAAATGGGGGAGAGTTTTTAAATTTCTATTTTTTTTTTTAGGTTATCACCCCGGCGCCAAGTTGAATACCCAGCACGTAAATCATCGGTTTCACCGGTGAACATGTCTTCGGTGTACGCTCCAGTTCCATACGCTAGGCAAAGTGTAGATGATATCCGAAATAGGTTCAACACTACGGTGCCCGATACCGACGATTCAATGCCCAAGGCAGCCGTTTACAAGAAACGTCCAGCACCAAGAGCCCCGGCCGTCATGGATAAGGAACCGTCTCCACCAATAGAAAGCAGAAACTATAAAAAACGAGCAGCTCCGCAGCCTACCAAACAGTGGGAACCGAAATCTGGCCCAGATTACAGCTACGAACCAAAAGTTACTCCAACCAAAATTAACCCGATCAAGGAAATGCAAATGATTGGTAAGAAGAGCATGGATGAGGTGAGGTTTTCCCTTTGTTTTCAAAATAGGAAAAATATGAAGTTTATCATCTCATTCCAGAACGATAACATGGACGACGAACCACCGTTCAACTTCCAGGGAATGCTCCGTAAAACCAACTATAACCGAGCTTCGATGAAACGCGCTAACGACAGCCAACGGATGTCCATATCCAACTTTGATTTCGACGATACCAATAACAACAACAATTCGTACATTGATAACTTCAACCGCTCGGAGGGTAACATAGTCTACCAAAGCAAAATCAGCGACAGTCGTCCCAAGTCTTGCCAAGGTCTGGATAACGAAAACGAATCAACCACATCAATATCACGTAAATTTTCGCTTTCTCACGACACGATGATGTTCAACGAAAGCTGTCAGGCCGGACCGTCTCGCAGCCGTTCACCGACGCCTTACGACGACGAGAACAGGAACAACTACATACAGGAGGAAATCGCTCCGGGAATCTTCGCCGAGGGATACGTCGCCGACCTCTAAGGACCCCACCATCTCTGACTTCCTCACATGAATTCATTATAATTGTTTATTGATTGTCTTCTGCAAGATTAAAGCTCTATGTATGTTTCACCAATGCGAACTTTTCCTAATGCCCATTAGAAAGAAACACCTCTCTTACACTGTTAATATTCGAAATTTATTGCAACAATCTTAAGAGGAAACTTGTAAAATTTTACCTCATTTTTAGCATTATTTACATTTACCTTAATCCTAAAAACTGTTCCATAATTCTAAAGCGAAAAATAGACACATGATAACTGCGGTAATCTTTGGCAACAGGAACTTCATTGGAGCAAGAGTGATTCTGGACAGCAACCGTTTCCCCTCTCAATGCGAGCAAGTTTCAATCAAAGGAGTATATTATTAATGAGTAGTTTGCGCCTGTGAGTTACGTTAAACCGAACCCAAATCTAAAACCCGACAAACAACCCGTTTTTTTTCCTACTGAGTGCTGAACGAAATTGGGAACGAGTTCGATTCAGACTTCTGTCCCTGTTTCTGCAGGTAGATTTCCCGATTGGCTTCCTGAATGGCCTCCCAGAGCTTCGCTTCGGACATGATCTGTCTCATGAGGTCTTCGACGGCGGGTTCCGTGTTCAGATCGATCAAATTGGACAGCGAATCTTCGTTCGGGTCGAATCCTTCCGTAACCTTCGCTCGGTTCTGATCCGAGGTGGTCGCCTGGTGTCTGTGAATCAAGTTACCCGGCGTCACGGGCATCACGCTGGAACGCTTCTTGCCGCATCCGGTGAATGCATTGCAAAACGGTCGCTTTGCCGGCGATGGTTCGGTGTTGTACTGCTTGTAGGCACGGGGTTCCTGGCGTTGGGGGGGAATAAAAGGGGGTTACATTCGTCGGAGGGAAAAACTACATGGTACCTACCCTATCCATTACACCACAATCTATCACATGAATCAAACACAGCATTGTTATGGCCAGCGCCAGAAGGATGGTGGCTGTGGTGGAGTTCATCGTCATTGTCGTCGTCGTCGTCGTCGTCGTCAGTAGCGGCGGCGGCGGCGTCGGTGGATTTCTTTTTTAGGCCCTGAACAGTTGCGGCTGCAATCACAAAACAGAAGATAGGATTATGAACAGAAGACGCTTTTGCAAACATCAAGTGCACACGCAGTTTCATACAGATAGAATCCAAGACCTTGGCTTGTTGCATGAAAGGCTTCTACCGGGGAAGTCTAGGTTGTTGTATATACATACAGAGATCAATCTTCAAGGAGAAACCGGGAAACGGTTTCATTCAACTATGGAAAAAGTGCCCTATGTTGTCGATAATTGATAACGAGTGTAGCGACAGGGAATCCCGGTGTGAAAAGGGAAGTGAAATAGCATGTTTTGGAAAATGTTGCTGGCTAGTGGAAAATTGCGTGCCATCAAGTGGTGTTTGCATAAAAATCAGATGTAGCATAAATTTCAAAAATAAGTGCTAGCAGGGAATACTGCTGTGCATTGACACACAATTGAAGGATCATAAAGCGGTGTTTCTTGAGTATATGGTTAAGTTGTAGATACACTCAGGCAAATAAGCTTAAGAATTTCATAAGGTCCAACTTATGAACGATGCTTTGGAGTTTCATAAGCCTGACATTAACAATAGCGTATTCCAGAATATCATACACTCTTAAAAATAATGAATATTACGAGTGATGTAAGCCTTGTTGTCCGTAAATACGTTGAGACTTAAACATAAATATAACTGCATTGTAATCTTTATTTGATGTATTATCAAACCCTATTTTGAAACCCAAAATAGTAAATACTATCACACCGAAAATCACGTTCCGAATGCTCCATTTACAACAGCTTCTAGAATCTATTTGGTTATCTCAAATCTAAATCCGTAGAGCATTGAAAATTAGCCACTATACTTCATACTGTGAGTTGAAAGACTTAAATTTACATGATCGTTGTCTTTGGTGTTATAATAACATTCGACATATTTTTAACGCAGTCGGTTCCACGCTTCACGACAGGTTATCACAGCAAAAAAATAATGAACATTACATGTGATGTAAAACGTTCGAATGGTAAAAATATATCAATGTAATCCATTACTTTATTGAATTTTAAATAAATAATTATGCACATATCTGGAGCATTGATAAACATTGAAACATTTTAACAATTGTCGAATCGTGTTAAGCAGATTTTATTGCTGTTTCAGAATCCATTGTGTTTTGAGCTGTTCACTGATACTTATCCGGATTCGTACATCGCAGCAACCTGAAGTTTCTAGGAACGTATTAGATTAACCTTTTGCCATGTTGAAAACATGAACCGCAGTCACAGCCTGGATGTTTTTGTTTTTTTTAAAGAAATGAATGTCGTATAATTGACATTTTTCATTGTTTATGATTTTTCCTGCCAGTTGATGCCCATGGCTGGCATTTTTGGATTATCAAGTTATATTGGTAGGGATTATCAATAAACCAATAATCTCTTTCTCGATTATTATCTCCTCCACTCTCACGTGAAAAAATACATTTGGATGTAATAATCAACGATGCGAGTATCTGAAGTAGGTCATGTAAAATTCAAGCGTTCAATTATTACAACATGTGATTTTCAAGTCGTGTAAATTGAAAGCTTCATGTAATTTTGACGGTATTTGCATGCTCTTTCTATGTGCATGAAAATAGATTGAAAATTACAAAATAATTTTAACTGTGTACAAGTGTAAATTCGCTCTCTTCCGTGATAGAATACAAAACGATGACTTCATGCTACAAGAAATGCATAACAAATCGAAATTCGCAACGTGAAATGTATTGCTCGATAATTAAAGGCGCAGTCTTGAAAGAAAAATTTGTGGTATAAAGAAGAGAAAAGGAATGTTTTCCAATTTTTTTTTTTCAGTGAACCGTACGCAGTGTTACACACATAGTAAATCATTATGATATTCATTAACCCGAACATGGTGACAACTTCGAGTATCCTCAAAATCTTCTTTTACGCAGGTCAACGACCGGGTTTTGAATTATTTGATTTCCTGCGTTCACAAACATTCGGAGATGAAGGAACAAAATGAATCCTACAGGATAAGATACACACTTAGAAATTATGAATTTTACACGAGACGTGATTCATGTTTGTAAAAAGTCGGAGAACGTACAGAAAGATTTCGTGTAAAATTATGTCTCCTGAAACTGACACATACGCAATTCGACGAAAGATGTGTTTGATTGAATTTATTTTCTCATCTTTTTCAACTCATTCTTATGTGCTAAAGGACGCTTGCATGTGTCGGTCTCAGGGCACAGACATTTACATGACATTTTGGTAGTGTGTAGAGTTTATTTTTACCACGACAATCCATGAGATTGAGGTCCTTTTTCATTTATATCAAATTTTATTACCACATCTTGAATTTTTCTGACGGTAATTTGAACTAGACCCATGCGATCAAAACTGTCATCAAGAAGCATTTGAATTTGCATTTACAATAGCAGCATTTGGCGAATGTCATTTGGTGTTCGTCAATTAATTTTTACGTCATGTCATGAAAGTTATCATTTCGATGTTTTATGGTCTTGTAAATTTTAAAACAGACGCAAATTTCTGTCTTTTTGTCCTTTTAAGTGCATCCAAGTAGACTTAAATTTACAAGCTTTTTTCTAAGACTGTACAAAACTATATCGTATAATCATATAGCTCGCGTAAATTTGAGCTAATGGCCATGTACATAAATGGAACACTACACAACGTTGAACTGTAAATTTGTTTTTCGGAAATGTACATAATTGGTCAATGCAGTTCTGCGAAGTCAAATTATTTTTATACGATCCTATGTGAAACTACTTTGACGTGTAGAAACGGCGAGTTTCATTTGAAACAAATCCGACGCCATATTATATCGTTGCTTGAGTGCTCGCGGTCGTTGAATTTGAAACATATTTACGCTCCCAAACAACTCAACCTTTGTATACCACACACTACCAAAATGTCATGTAAATTTCTGTCTCCCGAGACCGACACATGCAAGCGTCCTTTAGCACATAAGAATGAGTTGAAAGAGATGAGAAAATAAATTCAATCAAACACATCTTTTGTCGAATTGCGTATTTGTCAGTTTCAGGAGACATAATTTTACACGAAATCTTTCTTTACGTTCCCCGACTTTCTACAAACAGGAATTACGTCTCGTGTAAAATTCATAATTTCTAAGTGTGCAGTACACGAAAAATCCTTCTCTAACACGATAATAAATAAAAATAAAGGAAGGTTCTTCATCAAAACTAGAAAAAGCGTTAAGTGGATTTGCAAAAAAAAGCTCTTCAAAAGCTCAATTAAGTTACCCACACAGTTCGAACGAAATATGTAAATTTATGACGACTTAGATGTAACAAATTTACGCGTGATCTCAACAATTAATTTTAGCGTGATCTCAAATTTACAGCACAAAAAATGTGAGCTTCTTCAAGAAGATTCCACTTGTGTTCAATAATTTTGTTTGCACGCATCGACAGAGAACAAATAGCATTCAAATGACTCTTTTTCAGATTATTTCAAAAGGATCTGTGTATGTTTACCGGGCACTTGTAAACATGAAGGTTTCGGTGATATTGGACGTGTTTCATGAAATCGAACACACTTCCGCTGCGATTCCCACAGTCACACCAAATTGTTTCGAACGTTTTCAAAACGTACTTAAAAATTTTCAACTTTTAACTCCCGTTCCTAAACGTACACAATATGGCGGTCACAGCTGTTTGATTCTGGCATGACAAGCTGAGCGATGATGCTGAATTTTGTTTAGGTCATGTAAATTTCAAGCGTATGAGTTGGAAAAATAAGAGTGTGTCGTATAATTATATGTTGTCGATTGCGAATATGAATTCAGGCTAGAACATTATGTTAAATGTGATATAGTTTTACAGCTACGACCTGTAAAGTTACTGTGAAATCAAAGTGAGTCATGTAATACTACACACTTAGAAAAAGTCATGTAAATTTAAGTCGACTTGGATGCACATAAAGGGAGTGGCCCAATGGACATAAATGTACGTGTATTCTGAAAATTTGACAGTTAAAACTAAAATGGAAAGTTTACATGCCATGACGTAAATGTAAGTTATGATTCACAAAATTAGATTTCTTAAATGCACCTGTCGTTCATGTAATTTTAAATGCATTGCTTTGCCTCCTTTTGATCATAATTAATTTAGATTAATTTAGATTCAAAAATCGGTTCTTAAACAGCATATTAACTTTATCCGTCAATGGCACGAAAGGATCATTAACTAGGGAAAGAGTACACCAATTTTTAGAAATAATGATTTTCGAGCGGTTGGCACAATAATATTTCACAATGCATGTTAAATGCGCAGTGAAAATCAATTTTCGGACTTCGTGAATATGCAAAAAAAGACCAGTTCAATGATTTAGATGGCCAGAGAATAAGCATCCTTGTGGGCATGTGTTACGTCTCAAGTTGTATTATACACAAACGAATGTCATACACAGAAAAAAAATGAATTTTAAAAGGCGCATAACATTTCCTCTCGTTTAATTTCAAGCCAAACGAAGCGTAAACAACGAAATTGTTTGCAATCTTTCATGCACCATACAACAATATCTGCAATCTTTCATACAACAGACTAGATTCAGGCGTTATCTGGCTTAAATTTACATGAAATATCCCATTAATTTCTGCTAAATCTAGCGTCCCCTTTATGTGCATTAGATCACGCAGAAAATTAAATGTTTCTTTCAAACTGTGTACAGTGATGACAAATTTAGTTTTTTTTGTTTCTTTGGCGATGCCGGTGCTTCCATGACATGCTACGAAGGATTTGAATTCCACTTTGAAATTAACTGCGTTCTAAATTTGGATGCATTTGAATGTGTTTTTAATGAATTGTGGTGTTTCCGCACAACAAATAACAAGCTTATGAAGACACCGTTCTGGATAAACCAAGCACGACGTGTTAAATCTACACACTACCAAAATGTCATGTAAATCTCTGTCCCTTGAGACCGACACATGCAAGCGTCCTTTAGCACATAAGAATGAGTTCAAAGAGATGAGAAAATAAATTCAATCAAACACATCTTTTGCCGAATTGCGTATTTGTCAGTTTCAGGAGACACAATTTTTCACGAAATCTTTGTTTACGTTCCCCGACTTTTTACAACCAGGAATTACGTCTCGTGTAAAATTCATAATTTCTATGTGTGTACTTTGAGAATTGCACAACGCTAATGCTGAAGTTGAAGATAAAAACTTGACGTGTACTTGTATGTGTTATTAGATGTTTCGAATGAGAATTTAAGAAAACATCCAAATGAACTTAAAGTAGAAGTATGTGTAAATTTAAGTAATCCTGTAAATATTTTGTTACAGCTTGTAAGGATTACGTCACGCGTAAAATTCATTATTTTTAAGAGTGTAGTTTCTCACCTAATTTTACATCGTTTACCATGTTCCCTTTATGTGTATTATTGTTGGCAAAATTTAACATGCTTATCTTTATCTGTGTAATATTCATTATTTTTCAGAGTGTAGTTTAATATGGTTTCCAGCTTAATTAGTTTATGAGTTATAATTAAAATTGTAATCGACCGCTGCTTATTTGGCTGAGTCAAGGTACCCTACTTCAAATTCTCATAAATATTATTATATGAGGAACTAAGGTGATTTAACATCAATAATTTCAATAAATAAACAACACAAAATGGATACCGATCTAGGCACTGTCTTGCTCAAACATTAACAGCGACTTAGGCGACGACCTAAGGCCTGATCAGCTCATATGATGGAGATTTTTTTTCCTCCTGTAATCATTTTGTCACCCCCAAGGGAGCCGGATAATTCACCAATTTAAATAAAAAAGAACCTTTAAATAACAAGTTAATTATCCGCTAACCACGACTTTTTTTTAGACGGGGCACGAATTCGTTTCCAGATTTCTGTACTTGGTGTATCTTTATTAATTGAGGATGCGTATTGTTCCCATGATGATTCCGATGATTTTTCTGGCGCTATTTCTAGTTCTTTGAAAGTCTGACAATAGGTGGGTTGGGGTTTGTGGTTTGTTTTTTTTTGTGGGTTTTTTTGTGTGTGGGTGTGTTTTGTGGGTTTCGGTTTTCGGTCCGGGTGGTTTTTTGTGTTCTGCGGCTGGGTTGTTTGGTTTTGGGGGGGGGGGGGTCATTTATTGGTTTGGGGGTGTGGGTTTTTTCTTGTGGTTTTTTCCAAATTTGTCGGTGTGGCTTGTGGTATTTCCCTCCCGCCGAGCGAGATTTCTTGGGAGAGGATGTAGTACCAATCATGATTGGGAAGTGATTGCTACCGTCTTGATTTTAGGAGATGACCCAATTGAGTTTGTTCGCTAATTCAGCTGAACAGAACGTTAGGTCGATACATATGATACATTCTGCATGCCAGTATGTATAAATGTTGGGCTTCCATCATTGAGAGTTATTAATTCGCGTTCCTGTATTACATTTTCGATCATTTTACCGCTGCAGTCGTCTTTGTGAGATCCCCAGAGGCTATGATGAGCGTTGAGCCCTCCCGATATGATGTATGGTTTGGATAGTAGATTAACGATGTCATCAAATTCTTTTTTACTTATCGATTGGTTTGGCGACAAATATATGCTGCATAGAAACAGACAACGGCATCATCACCAAGCCTGCGGAAATCGCCAACCATCTGACAGAACATTTCTACAAAGAATCGTCGAACGACGCATACCCGGTTCAATTCCAACAAAAAAAAAACAGAAAGAAGAAAAAGCCACCATCAAGTTTAAAAAACGGTAGAACGGTAAAATGGACAGAGATTTCTCCATGGCCGAACTATCATTTCAACTAGAAAGGTTAACCGGTACATCTCCCGGTCCGGACGAAATCCATAACTATATGCTGAAACATCTACCGTTCTACATTACAAATAAATTACTAGACGCATACAACCAAATATGGAAGAACGGTTCCTTCCCGGAACTCTGGAGAAAATCCATACTAATACCAATCCCCAAACCCGGAAAATGCCCTAATACTGCAGACATTCTTAGACCAATATGTTTATCAAGCTGCTCTCTCAAGCGCTTTGAACGAATGGTCAACAGGAGGCTTATGAATCATCTAGACGAAAACAAAACTCTGGGCAAAGATCAATTTGGTTTTGTAAAGGACATCAGACGCACGATATTATTGCACACATAGACAACTGTGGCAAAAAAGCAATTTTGAACAAACATCATGCAGAGATAATATTCCTGGATCTGCATAAAGCATACGACCGGACATGGCACAGACTAATACTGAAAAATCTTACAAAATTAGACGTAACAGGACACATGGCTAACTTTTGCAGTTCATTCCTGGAGCGACGGTATTTTCGAGCCCGACGGTATTTTACCGTTTTCAGCGTCGAAAGGGGCAGAGAGTATGATTCTACTTGCCATACAATCATACTGATGCAAAAATTGTACTTGGCATCGGAAGCTCTCAATTAATAACTGAGGAAGTGCATTTAGAACACTAAGTTGAGAGCAAGCAATAAGCTAATTGTAAAATCAATAAGCTTGAAATGCTGAAGAAGAAGAAGAAGAAGAAGAAGAAGTGGTAAGTACAATCATACGCAATGTCCAGGGAGTCGAGAAATTTTCCTTTACGAAAAATTCCTGGACCAGACCGGGAATCGAACCCAGCCACCTCCAGCATGGTGTTGCTTTATAGCTGCGCCTTTACCGTCTAAGCTAAGGGAGAACCCGAAAATGCCTTCTACATATCCTTTATATGATCATTCTTCCTAAACTCCGTATATTCTTCCTCCAGCGTATATTTGTCCTGGGCTACTTCCCTTAGATTTGATAATTGAAAAGATAGCAGTGAACTATACTTCAAAACAAATCACTCGAGGAATTTTACACCATTATTGCACTGAATTCCCCCTATCATCAACACTTTCACAACGATGGTTCAAAAACGAACGAAGGAGTTGGGTGCGGAATATACTCCTAAATAAACCTAAATAAGTCGATATGTCTTCCTGCACACTTATCTTTATTTAGCGCCGGAGCTTACGCAATACTCAAAGCTCTAGAAGACTGCGCAGGGGGTCTATCCGTCATATTTTGTGATTCAAAAAGCGCTAATAACAATTCAACTGACCCATGGGTCACAGATATCAAAAAATCCCAAAGGAGCCAAATGGAAAAATCGAACTCTGCTGGGTTCCAGCCCACGTTAATATCTCGGGCAACGAGAAAGCAGACAAGCTATTAAAACAAGGCGCACAGATCAACAACCCAATCAACATAAAGATAACTTTCGCGAACTTCGAACGAACTACAAATACACATTTCACCAAGCCTGGAAATACAGAGGGATCACAAAAAGCAACAAGCTCAGGCAAATTAAAAACACCACTACAGAATGGAGCATGTCATACAGTGACGACAAATATTTTAGCCGAATAATACCAAGCTAAGAATTGGACACACCAAATTAACCCATCATATACTGATTGATTGCCGCATCTAAGGCACAGAAGGAACTAACAACCAATTGAGTACTTCCTTACACGAGTTACTAGGAAACGACGCCACATAGCTGAAAAAAAAAACAGTACAATTTCTGAAGGACAGCAAAACCCATAAGCTGATTTAATTTCCCGATGACACAAAAATAGCACACAAGCAATTCAGATGTCAGCAAATTTACAATATTTATACTGAAGCCCAAACGACAAACAAGCATTCAGTCGATTAAATCCAGCAGTACAGCAACCCCAGCCGATCAAACGTACGTCATGGGCAATGACAAATCAAAACAAACTACCCCAAAATGGTCACCATAATAGAAAACCATGAAGTCCAAATTCACATTAATCCTCGTGATCGTATCTATACAACTGATCATCGCCATCATCAAGTTCCTGAAGAAGACCCTGAAGCAACAAGCCATCAAAGCCGCTAGATCCGTGGCAGCGCTCGATGTCTAACAAGAAAAACCGATGAACCCGAACCAACTTGCAGAATAACCAAGTTTCAAATTTGATTACAAGAGTGGAAATCAGACAGTCAAATACCAAGTGCTTAGATTTTAACTCAATATTGTAAACCATATATAAAAACCGACCCGACTGACCAAAATGTAAAAAGGTCGCAAATAAAGCAACCAACAAACTAACTAACTAACCCCGACTAGCTACAACCCCAGTGCTCAATACAGATGGACATCCACTAAACGGCCAATAATCCATGCAATAATCAACTGTCCGATTGACAATGTCTAGTTGAATTTTCCAAAAAAGCCATGTTTCACTCGTTCACTTCCTCGGTCCAACACGAGAACTCAACCAATCACCCACGGAAGAATTGTAGCCCACCTTATGCTTCTCCTCGAAGTCGAAAGTACGATTTTTAGACTTGATTCTCACACAACAACGCTCGCAGACGGAATAATTTTCTCGCGTATATCTCAAGCTAATGAACAATCACAACTAAGAATCCTTTACCCCGAACCGGGTGCTTTTATACCGAGCAGGATTTGCTCTCGTAAACGGGGTGGCTGGGACCTCCTGGAGTGCATTTTTCTTGTAAAATATCCCGATCGATGTTGCGTGTAGCTACCTACTTTCCGCTTCGCAGTATTCAGCGCCGAAAGGGGCTCCTATTATTATATAAATGCACACACGATTTTTGCATAAATGAAGACGATTATCCCGAAGAGAGAGGTTCCCGAACCAAACCACCCCACTCAGCTGCTGCAAACAGTGGTTGGAGGGTCGACCGAGGGATTCGATTGGATTGATTATTGCGGGATTTTGGTTTGGGGAAAATTCCTCGCAATCAAGCACGGAGCATGCCGTGTGCCACGAGATGCAACTGACTGCTGCACAAATGTCATTGCACATGGTTCACGCAAATTATGCCGGTGGCATGTGTTTCTGGTTGTTTCATCGATAGGCAGCTGATATTTACAATGGATTTTTTTGTTTTCTATTTTTCACGAAGCTCATCTCTCGAAGCAAGCATATGGTGGGAAATGAAGTACGATAGATACAATTAAGTACCTAAACCTCGACTGAATCCAAAATCCAAAATCCCAAAATAAAATGATACAGAGAGCAACTCATAACAAGTAGGGTATGTGTCCCTTAACTCAGCCTCATATGCAACGATCGATTACATTTTATTATAACTAATAATGTATGTTAGCTGTAAGCGATATTAAGCTAGTTAAACTGAAAATAAAACTTAGTTTATACTACGAAACCGATTGTACGTTGTACCAATTAGTTCGTGATTTTCAGCAACGAACCTTTTGTGTAAATTATATTAAGCTATTTTCGTAATATCCGTCAGATATTTTACTACTTTCATTTCGTATGATAAACGAAAAGATCAAAAATAAACAAAAATAATTTGTTTGGAACATGAATGTAGATTGTAAATAATTGGTATTCTAACTAAACGATATGCATACAATGCACGAGAAATACTAAGTTTTTCTACAGAAAATTGTTCCATGTACGAACGCATCACACAATTTAATTGAACTTTCGTTCAAAATACTAATATAATTAGTACTTCTTGAATACAAAATCGTAATAGGGCCCAAATAGGGCTAGCAAAATGTTAACTGACGAATGTTTTGTAAGGAATTCAGTGAATCGTCGTACAATGTACAAAAAATCACATACGATACAAAAACATCTCGTACCAACCCACCCTATGTTAATAATTGACACTTGACGTCTCTCAACAAAATAAAGATGTTTGTTTGAGTCTTAATCGTTTCCGATATCCAGCAATCGAAGTTTTTTTCACGGTTTCGTATTCCATCGCGGAACGCATACACTTCCATAAACGGCTTCTGCACGTCCCTTCATGTTTGGGAATCTTGGAAAGGCAGTTTCAATATTTGGATTGAATATATGTAGGAGGCAACCGACGTCAAAATATGTTGGGCTTGGTTAATTCAATTGGAAAGAAACATTGAAACATGTAAATACTTTTTGCTCATGCTCTACAGATTTGACAGGCTTCGCGCTGATGAACGTCAATCACTGGAACGGTCTTGTCCACTATCAATCGGGCTCATCCAGCGTGGTATCTTTAAATAGTTAAAATTGGAATCTGACAACTCTAACGAGCTTCGCATTGGAAAGGAACTTGGTGAAAAAGTGTATCGAATCGCGAATTCGCTCCTCCGCTGGAATATCCTTTGCAAAGACCGATTCTACTGCTTATATTAGTATTTTGTTGGAAGATCTAGACTGTTCCAGGTTAAAGTTGCTGAATGCGGATAATACGCTTCTAGCTTGCTGTAATATAAAATCAATTATGTTAAATGTTTATATTAAAGTCCATTGATTTCCACTTTACCTTGAACCTTTTAGTTAAAACCCCTTTTAAACTTGTTTCCATAAAATGTTTAATCAATTTATGCGTGCTTACCTATAAGAAATAAAATTTTATATTTTCTCAATTAGCACAGACCAGATTACAAAAAGCTTTATCGAATGTGGGATTTGCGGGAGACCTGTATTCAACAAACAAAAATTCATGGAAGAAGTAATTTATTAACTTACTTTAAGATCAGTTATGAACACAAAGCACTCTATTATGAACACAAAATAATAAAACTTTACAATAAAACACAAACGCGACTTGGCCCGACGTATTGGCAAACATTGAATGAAAAAGATTCTGGAAAAACTATTCGCATGAAATAATGCCTGATAATCTCTTGTTAGCATGCACAAATCTTTCCGTAATATTTACATTTGGTTCTAAAATAATACGAAACACAATGCATAACCTGTACGAATTATTTGTAATGGTATAATTTACCTCAGAAACATGCAACACGAATGTTTAATACAATAAACGGTAAATTTGTCCTATTTACAAATTTCATTTTTACGAAATGAACAAGACAGATTTAACGAAAAAATATGTTCAGTATATACACTTGCTTAGAAACGTTTGATAAGACATTTAGTATTATGTATCATGAAAAGCTATACAACTCATTTTATAAAGTCAGAAACTTTCGAGGCATATGGTTGTAATATCGGTCTATAAGCATCAAATTGGGTCTATTCATGGATGCAAGTTCGTCCCATTCGATCGATTTTTTTTTTATTAAATACAGTCTTCTTACTGTTTTTTACTCCTGATTTTATGATTTGAGGCATTGCCAGCTGTATTCACTCTACCCAACATAAAATTCCAGAAAACAAACTAAACCAAAACAGCTTTGAAACACTTAAGAGATTTTCACATATGATTTATTGGCCGATCGATAATGAAAACATAATAGTTCACTCTGCACAGGTTTTATTCTTCGGGATTGTGTTTAGATGAGCTGTTTGAAAAATGTACAACGGAAACTCATACATTTCCATTGAAAATTTTACCAAGAGCAATATTTTTACTAAGTTATCTAGACAATAGGCCATAGATAAGCACAAAGAAAAAAATGTGTCCCTACCCGACATTAGCGCAACCAGAAATTGGTTGTGGGTGGGGTTTTGTGAGCTTGAAGGTAACATGTTTTGGAAAAATAGTGGCATCCAAATTTGAGTTTTATAATTCAAGTTCATTTAATATTTCAAACATACAACGATATAATGTTTAAGCTTAAGACAACGATTCAAATTTTCAACCTTCTTGGTTTGTTCGACAGTTCTTCCAAAACTTCCTCTTCGGTGACAGCAACATTTTCGTGGATATACATAAGCGCGATACCGTTCAACCGTTCTTCTCCTGTACTATTTCTCAAATATGTCTTCAAATTCTTCAAAGACGAAAATGATCTTTCAGCACAGCAAGTCGTAACAGGGAGTGTCGCCATTATTGTTAGCAGTGTATGTATGGTTGGAAGCAAATCAACGTTGCATACATATAGGGCTTCAGCAGCATTCCGTGGTTTTTTCTCCGTGAGTACCAAAAACCAAAAAATTGCTTCTCCAAGAATTCCTGTGCTCTGAAGGTCGTAAAATTCGGCTAAATGCTGAGCAGATCAGGAGATTTTCAATGGATCAGATGCTGCATCCAGCAGCTGCTGAAAAGGTGCCAACATGTCAGCATGTTTGACAAACTACTCCTCCAAAGCTTGCAAGGTATTTTCCAGGAAAGGTAAGCAGATCTCGTTTTTATAGAACTCTTCCGGAGTCTCCTGTTCTCTTTCTGACGTCCAGCTCTTCTTGGTTTTGTAAGGGACACATCAAGAGATTCACAGAGTGCACTCGATTCAGAAAAGATTTTATGGAAAGCATTTTCTGCATCTTCTTGCATTTCACCCAGAGCCTTTTTGGTTACCCTTGCTGCGTTCATTGCTTCTGCCAAATCAAGGTTTTCTTTTTGCAAATAAACACTCAGCGGACGAGTTATCGAAAAAATATGGTGTGTTACACAAAGGCAGACAAAAAATTCAGGTTTTTCAATGGACGCCTGAACTACTGAAGCATCCGTCGAGGCTTTCTTGTCCGTCCATGTCTTAATTATTTCCAGACCAGCAAAAATAGGATGCAAGAGGTCTTTGAACGTTTTTACCGAGTCATGACGTTTAACCCAGCGCGTAGGACACATTCTTTTCAACTTCTCTGCCATCGGACCACTTTTCTCAATCTTGTCAGTTTCTATGTTTAAAACGTTTGCTCTTTTTGGTGAATTAAAAAAATTGTAAACGCTCTCGATCACTCCCATGCAGTTTCGGATTGCAGGAACTGAACAACCCTCGGAGATTGAAAGATTTAAAACGTGAGAGCAACAATGGACATACAGCGCCTTCGGGTAAAGCTCTCGGACAAAAGCTTGGACGCCTTCTACTTGCCCACTCATAGCTCGTGCACCGTCGTATCCCTGACCAACGAGGTACTTCGTGTTAAGTCCAAAATCAATCAATGCTTGACAAATTACATCGGCTAAACCTTTCCCTGTAGTGTCAGTGACTGGAATAAACTGCAGGAACTCTTCACAAACATTATTATTCTCGACAAACCTTACACACAATGAAAGTTGACACACATTCGATATGTCAGTGGTTTCATCGCAAAAAACGGTAAAATATGTAGACCTGTTGACACGATCAACAAGTTTTCGCAAAATGATGCTATTGAACGCCTGGATTATATCATTCTGCGATTTCAAGCTGATAAACTTCGCATTTTTGGCGGAATTCTCCAAATGACTTCGCAAAACGTTATCTCCAGACTCAACTCGAAACCTCAGAAGAGACCTAAAGTTACCCTCTTCCTTTGTCGAACCTTCATTTAACTGAAACGTGCCAGTATCCCGATGACCCCTGAAAGCTAGTCCACGCCGTGACAGGAACATAGCCGCGCGTATAATCGGTTGAAGAGCCTCTCTATTCTTCTCCTCTTCAGCTCGCCTTCCATCACCGAGAGCCTTATCAATACTAACGATCGACTCAGAAAACGTAGCCACAAACAACCCTGCTTTTTCTACACAAAAAGAATGGTATTTTGCACTCTCGTGGTGGCGGAAATCTACCTTGGCATTTTTCCACTGTCTATAAGCTTGTTTAACAAGTTTTCCACCTTGAGTACCTTGCTGACCGATTGATGTTGCAAAGAGAGCGCAAAATTTGCAGTACGCCCCATCTTGAGAGGAAGAGTACGCAAGCCAGTTCCATTCTCCAAGCCATTGGAGATTGAATTTCAAATTTCGAGGACCTGATGGAGGGAATTTGAAAGCTATGTCCGGTTTCCAGGGATTGATTAGTAATTTGAATTTTTGCGAATCACTGCAATTTAAATTAAAAAGCAGTATGTTTTAGTTGGACGAAAAAGGTAATGCAAATAAAATATTTACCTGTTTTCCCACGAAAAATCCAAAATCATCACTAACCATTCCACCGGATGTCGACGGTTCGGTGATACCACCACTTTCCGAATACCGAAACTTTTATAAGGAACTTTCTGCAGGTTTTTCTTCTGCTGCCGCTGTGATCGACACTGTATCGTTGTCGGTTTTATCTAAGACGCACCAAAGCGGTAAATTAAACAGCCACCATCAGCTAAAATTAAACTCACCTGTTTCCGATGCCTTTGTTTTTGCCGTAAAGAAAGTTCTAATGTCCATGTTTATGGAATTCACTTGTCACGATTCAGAGGAAGAAAAACTGAAAAACCACCTGTAAATCACAGTGTCAACTTGATCGGCACCAAGTAACTTGACAATTGTGCAACATGCCAAAACTGAATGGAGGACAGCATCGATACAAAGCCTCACTCATACAAAAACCATCGGTAGTTCATTGAGAGATCCATTAACACAAAAAAAAAAAAACGTCTCTGGAATTAATATTTCTAGGGTTTTTTTTTCATTAGGGCGAATCTACAATTGAGAGATTCTCTCCGGGCTCGCTCTCTTTCATTCATTACAGCGCCATTATAAAACTTTCGAGGGATTCTTTAGTACAGATCGAAACACAACAGTGCTGGCTAGCATACTCTACAAATAGTAGAATGAAAAACGTAAAGGTGCTGGAATATGAATGAAAGAGAGCGAGCCCGGAGAGAGTCTCTCAATTGTAGATTCGCCCTAATGAAAAAAAAACCTAGATTTTTACTAGCCTCTCACTGTGAGAGTCTCACTACTCTCTTCGCTCTTCAGTTCTTTTTTGTTTCTCCACAGCATACCTGCGTCACGTTTGGACGTTATGAATGCTAATAATATAGTTTTGTGGAGCAATGAATGGTGAACGAAGAACCGCTCAAAACGGACTGTATGAAATAATGCTTGGTTGTGTTGCTGTAGAAATAAGGTTTGTCTTGCCTGTGTGTGAATATGAATCGAAATTTTTTTTAAAGAGAACGGGAAAAGAGTAAGAGAGAGAGCTTACCCATTTATATTTAGCAGTGTTGCAAGTTTTGCTTATAAGATTTTAATGTTTTTTTTTTTTTTGAAAATATATTTAGTAGCATAGTTAGCCTTCATTTTATTTCTGGTTCTGGGGAAGGTTAACCCCCAACCCCCGAACCCCCCTGGTTGTGCCACTGTCCACGGGTTTCTTGTCAAATCATTGTTATTTCAACTGTGTGAAATGTTATAACCTGTTTATAACCTGTGAATATTGTCTGTACACAAAGGCGTAGCCAGAGGGGTTAATGTTTAATGTTTGTTTCAATTTTTTATTATTTAATTTTAATGTTTGTCAGATTATCCCTTTTTAAATAGTAAACCTAACATAGCGTATCTAAAAAAAATATCTCTAGTAATGTTAACTATGATTCAAGCATTGATTGGTTTTTTCCCGCTAGCTGAAAGTGGAAAAAGCTATGCTCAGTTCAATTTTCAGTTCTTGGTAATCAAAAAGCGTAATATTTTAACCAATGTTATAGCTTTCGGAAGTCAAGCAACACCAGATTGGGAAACATAATTCATAGTAAGAAAGTGTATCAACGGAAAATGTATATTTGAACTATTCATGATATGGGCCAAACCGATCAATGTTACCCCGCTGATCAATAATATCCCGTTTGACGGTACTGTAGTTTCGTATTATTGAGAATATATGTTAATCATATCTTACAGTTTGATTCAGTATTTTAAAATATTGTTTCTGTATCCAAAAGATATTAATGGAGCACATGCTTCGATATAATCCAGGTGAAACGAGACGAATCGTATCCGATTTTCAGACCAGTAATTTGATAAGCGTGTGAGAAAGCAAGACAGCATGCTAATCAGTGCGAGAAGTTGCAGTGGTCTTATCCTATTCAAAGATTTTATCGCTTTCTATGAGCATGAGCAAGATAATGAGCATGATTGACCGCCCAAGGTTGCTACTCCGTTTTTGCCAGCTCAGCTTTTATAACACAGAGAACCAACAGATGATGGTTGAGACTAGCATACATCCTCAATGTGTAAAAACTGGTCATCAAAACTATGGCAATACTGGCGCCTGCTTCACCCGAATGCATGTCAAATAAGAAAAGGGTAGAAATATGTCGACGTGATACTCGTTTTATTGGAAGCCGAGACCGCCTCTGCACTTTCACTGGGATGTTGGATAACAGGATTGGGTGGCAGCAGGATTCTTTTTGGTGAACGATAAGCTGAATTCAAGCGGCATTAATGAAATATTTAAATATTAGTACCGATTTCCTATTTGAACCTATTTAAACCAACAGTGAGGATGCTACCCCTCCCTTCTCTTTCCCCCCCCCGATACACCTTAGGCTGGCCCCTCCGAGAGTAGCGCCGACGCCGTCTCACGCAAAAGCGGATCACGAGAAAAGAGAGGAAAACCAACCCGACCTCCCATCACACATCAACTCGCACGCGCATCAAATTACGCGCCGTGAAATCTCAACAACCAACAAAAGCGCCAACCAATCATCAACGACCCGACCCTCCCACACGAGCTGCAGAACACAGACCACAAAAACAACTCTACACACCCATCTGATTGGGGCCACTCACAAAGTGTGGTGATGGTTTTTCATTAGAAAAACAAAAAGATTCTCTATAATGCTTGAAATCCGATTTGAACCGATTTAAACCAATAGTGGATGGTATTAGCCCTCCAAAAAGGTATAGTGGCTTACTTTCTCCAAGTGACACGGCGAGTATGGCAAACCCATATTATTGATGAAAATTAATAGTGATTCTCACCACCGGTCCCCCCGGCGAACCACCTCATCTCACCATGAAGCATTTTTGTAGTTTTTTTTTTCTATGCTCAGTCGATCACTCGCATCGCTGAATTATAGATAACTGAAACAATACGAAACGCGCCATGCCCGATAGCAAAATTGTGCGTAATTAAGCATCGACACAACTTTTCACAGACGATACTCGAAGCATACTCTTTTTCGAAAACTTTCAATTTTTACAACTGTATCAATCAAGTAGAGGCTTCTTAAGAACAATCTATGCTAATCCATTTAAATTTGCGATTGAGGGATTTGGTAAAAATAAGAGTGCGTAGATGCATTTCGTGCCTTCTGGCTACTTTATGCTTCTATTGATGTCCAGGCTCATCCGTTTAGCACCAACCGGGGGAGACTGGTTCCTATACCCAATGATTTCATTACCTCCAATCTGCAATCCTAATATATTGTGATATTGTGATCGCTTGAATCCAGAAGAAAGCTACTATTAAAGTCGATGTTCCTTACTTCTCATTCTAAATTTGATTTTGGAAAAGTGCTCTGCTGGTGAGTGCACATTGTGTGAATTGCGCAATGATTTTTGTAAATTATTAGTAGTTCTTTGATTTATTGTTATCTAGTAGTACCATAAATTTAATTAAAAGAAACAAACGAACAAAACTAAATGAATGCCGTTGCAATAACCACGAAGAGAAAATTATGCAAAATGATGGTTTTTCTCGAATTTGAACAACAATTTTAATAACATTCAATAATACACCGTTTTTGTTTTAAACTACTCAGATACACTCCACTTGCTACGACGATACTATACCATCGAAACTATACCGTTTCGACAGATCGTGTTTCACTTGAATCATATCAGATAAATCGGTTCAAATTACAAAACGCAGATGCACCAGTGTATCTGAACTATTTTAAAAATATTGAGGAGTAGCAGATAGAACACATATGAATTCCTTGTCGTCGTTGATGAATAAAACTTCCTAAATTATTTCTTATTACTTATTCTTATTAAGAACACAAGTAGCAACAATTTATCAAAAAAAATCACAGCTTGCTTACAATCGCAACTTACGTCGGTTTGTAAGGTTATGCATGAGTTTCCTGTTTAGATAAAACAGAGAAAATAATTAAACTGAAGGTAAGTTAGGAGGACAAAAACCATAAGCTATAAACCACCAAAACTCAAAAAAGTATGTTAAAATCTAACCAATTATTATTTAAAGAACCATTAAAAAAAATCTATTGAAACGGTGTGAGCACGGTAAGTAAAAAACGACGTTTTTGGGTTGTTGCTTTGTCAGTATATGCACTGAAAATTTATTTTCGTGAATTAGCTTTCCCTTGTTTCGTAAACATGGATTTTGTTCATAGAATAAATTCCTCGTAATTTGGATGAAACATTCCTTATGCTTGTCATCTGGTGAAATGCTATCATTACACCTTTTTGTACAATGCACGAAATGAATGTTGTCAAGACCAACCTATCACTGCTTTTCTTCAATCGTACTCATACATGTTGGTTTTGCTGCTTGGGAGGGCTGAAGACATTGATTTATCCCAAAATAAAAATTAAAGCGTTATCGAGAGTTATAAGTTCATACTCATTAATCAAGTAACTTCTAACGAGTCACCATGGCTTAGTGAGATCAACCACGGATTCAATAACAAGTCATCCCAAAAATACAGGTTCGAACCTCATTTCAGAAATATTAAAAAAAAAATCTGAACAACTCCTCGTGGTTTGCGCTTTTTTTTTCAATTACTGAGTCAATATAGAAGTTCTGTCAGTCAATCATGTAACCATGCATTCTTATTGATAACAAAATATTCGTAGCATTTTGTATTGTTTTCGTACAATGAACGAGGGTTCTTTCTGTGTCAACTAATGTTCGTGATTTTAACAGTTATGTAAATGCATTGTGGCATTGAACACGAAGGTAGTTTCTTGAAAAGTACGAATCAATTTCGGTGTAGAAAACAGCGAATAGATTTGTTAGTTCTACATTCGATTTTGTAATAAAAACGAAATTTAATTTTCAGTGTGGGCGAGTGGGTCGCGAGGAAAAGTACATTTTCAGTAAAAACTGTTCACAAACTCCGTGGTTGTCGTATGCAAAAAACCAACATGACTGTAAAATGAATATTTTGACACATTACGGTACCCGTTAGATTTCAGCATGGTTCCTATTAAATGGGATTCGATTTTAAAACTTGGGGAAAATCGAGAGTTCTTAAAATCTTTTTCTTTTTTTCATTCCAGATCAAGTCTAGAATAGCTTAATCTTGTTGCCAAAATCGGATGGGTATTGTAAAATACTTTGGGTGAGAGCAGAAAAGTTAATCCACCCGTCGTTCAGGTGGATTGTTACAAAGTGAGGGCTCGATTCCCGCTCCAGCCGACAGAACTCGATAATTTCCCTACTATATGGGTCCACCGGGCGTTGTGTTGTCCGTTGTATAATGTTAAGTGTTCAGCCTGTGCAGCAACTGGTTGAAGACGGTGTAATTCTCTCTCTCTCTCTCTCTCTCTCTCTCTCTCTCTCTCTCTCTCTCTCTCTCTCTCTCTCTCTCTCTCTCTCTCTCTCTCTCTCTCTCTCCCTCTCTCTGTCTCTAAAAAAACTAAGAATGTTACCGCCACCCCCCCACACCCCTATTCAAAATACTGGCTACGCCTAAGTCTGTACATCTACGCTGCATTATTCGGTTTATCGGTTCAATTTTGCCAAATTAAGATCATTCGAAGATCATGGTCATAATCTGTTCAGCTTAACCAGTGAAAGCATGATGTCTAAGAAGTTGGGAAAATCATAAATTAAACGGAAGAGAACAACTATTAATTGATTAATTATGCCAGAATTGCTTCGAATTAAATCGGTCTTCTTGATAGCCACATAATTGTGTTGATTATCGCCGAATGAAGGAGCTAGGCTAACATTACATCCCCTTTCCCTAGTATAAAAACAAAAACGGTAAGCAAATACAAATTTACAGAAACGTTGATCCTAAATGAGCCATTACAAGCCACTATCAATGTGTGACTCATTTGAATAAGTGCCTCAAATTAAATCAATACACTGACCGACCAAAGCGATTGCCCAACGCTCTTAGCGGTAACAGACAAAGCCAAATTCCAAACAAAAACACAGCCGTTGGAAGATGGGATGAAATACGAACCAACCAAACAAGCTAATATCGATTTTCAAATTCTCGTTTCCCGTTTGTTGGGTTAGGTAAGGGGTTGCTTTCAATTTCTGCTGCTAGATGCAACACCTGTGACATCGAATGAACTTCATAACAAACCTGAAATAATGCAGATCACAAAGTTTGGCAACTGCTGAGACCGCGCATATTCCTTTTCGAGAGTAGCGGCGTTATGCAATCACACCCATAGGTTAAAACAGGCTTATCTAATTTGTTGGCCTACGACATGCCGTTAACTTCCATCTGCTCGCGAAAGTTAATCGGAACTCTTAAAACAGTGATTGATAATTCACTAAGGGATCACTTAAAAATTACGTTCACGCTGTTTTTTTCTAATAATTCGATTTTGTGTATTATTGCTTCTTTCAGATTCCAAAACGACATCTGAGATCACAGGGGTCGAAATTTGGACGTCATATTTCAATTGCCCCTTTGAAACTGGAATATATTTTTGGAAGGCGTTTCGGGATACAAACGCGAGGGATAAAAAGGACCGAGTAAAACGGTCAGAGGCATCAGTCGATGTTTGACCACTATCAACGTTTCGTCGAAATGGTATTTGCAAAGATTTTCCTGTTTGTAGTGACATGCCTGGTGGTTCGAGCACAATCCAACGGTGACAGTTGTTCGATAGGCATGAAGAAATTCTCCAACGAAATGGACCAGCAAATTACCCGGATGCAGCAACAGTAAGTGTATTTACGAATCAAGCTGAAAAATAATCTAATTTTATGATTTTGCAAACATTCTAGCATCCAGTTAATGACGCCTGTGCTGAAGGATTTCATGTGGAATACATTCGAGCTGGAATTCCAAGTAAAGGAAATGCGTGATCGTTTTGCTCGCCTCGAAAAAAACCCTGACCCTTACCAACATGCAAGTGAAACCGCAGTGCCGGTGCGTAAAACGGCTGATCGTAATGTGCCCAGCATTTTTATCCGACCCGGGCAGGCCACCGGTCCGATTGGTGGACAACTAAACTCACTCTTGACGGAGAACAACAGCAATGCCAGCGAAAACCTTGGATTTGAAGCCAGCAGCTAGTAGTGTTCCTAGTTGCGGTTAATGTTAAGTTTAGTTATTTATTACGTCATACTAGGATTTTCGGATGATTTAATTTATTTGGAAAATGTTTCATTATAATCGTAAGGATTCCCATTTAATAAATATTTCATTTTAAATTGCTATTGCTTATGGTTTCATGACACAGTTTTTACCAGCCCCGTTGCTGGCGCTCAGAAAAGATGTCATACAGTGATAGTGGACAGAGTACATCAAGTCACTTGACTGGAGCCTGGGACATGCTGCATATCAGTTTTCGGGAAATGAACCTCAAATCTCATTTAGTAAGTCTGGATTCCCGGCCAACATACTAAAAACACATTTCGGATTTATCACAGATAAATAATAGCGATTTATCAAAAATAATAGCGCGTAAAATTTTCCCTGGTTTAATTCCAAGTCAAAGGAAGTGTAAACAACAAAATTGCGCCGTACAAGAATGTTTGCAATCTTTTATACAACAGGCTAGATTCAGGCGTTATCTGAACTAAATTTACATGAAATAACCCATTATTATCTGCCAAATCTAGCATTCCCCTTATGTGCATTAGATAACGCAGTTCAGCGGCTGTTGCAACGGAAATCTGGTAGTGTTTGCAAATTTAAATCGGTATTGCTGTATAGCTTCTCTGCACTATTTGGTATTATTTTCAGAAATATGCTCGATGCATGAAATTATTCCGGCAGCTAATTCCAGGCAGATTTTTCTTCGAGGAGAATCCTGGAGAGTGTGAGCCTTTTAGTGGAATACCTGTAACTAGAAAATGAGAAGAAAGATTAGTAATTTCCATTTAATTCCAACTACCTCTATTGCTTATCTTGGCAGATACGCATATTTCGTCTACAATGTGCAGACTTCTTACACGGTACTGAATCTTTCTTCTCATTTTCATTGAGAGAATTTTTTTTATCTATGTACCGTATAAGAAGAAATTTCTTTCTCTTTTTACTTCTTGATGAAAAATCATGAATTGTAAGCTGTCTAACGGTACCAAAAAAATCTAATAAATGTGTTTTAGGCTCTAGCGGACGATAGGTCCATGGCATGTTGTTTTATGATATCTTCATGCAAAACCTCAAATTTTGAACTGCCGATACAAAAAACTGAGGTTCGAAAATTGTCCTAAATTGTCCTGGCCCTACCAGAATCAGACGTAAAGTTCTGTCCAGGCACGGAAAGTGACCGCTGCAAGAATTCTTTTGCAGCGGTTTGATTACCTAGGCGACCACTTTCTGTGGTATAAATTTCACGGTGTTTCGTGCAGTGAGTCAAAAGCTATTCCAGATGGAAGTCGAGAGGAGAGATAAAATTCTGCACACCCACGTTGATAATCCAACGTGGTCCGCAATAAAAATCGTAAAAACGTTGAAAATCGCCAAATCAACAGTGTATGATCAACAGTGTATGATAAATCTTAATTTCAAATAATACTTACCCACCAAAATTTGTTTTGATCTGATCGGTCTCATTGAATGATTGAATTAAAATATTTCCGAGAGACAGTGCCTTTGGGAAAATAAAAATGGATTCTTATTCGATCCAGTGTATTAGTTTGACATATCCAACTGGGGTTCGTGTGTAATCTTAGATCTTAGATCTTTGGATCCGGATCTGATGTAATGTTCCAAAGACGTAAACTTGCGTTGATGGAACAGAAAGAAGACGAATCCGATCTGGCTTTCATCACTAGAGTTGGTGAGACAGCCCAGCTTTGTGATTTTGAAAAAGCTAAAGAATTCGAGGAGGTCATTAAAACAATTGCAGAACATGCTAAATGCAGAGAGGTGAGAGTGGCAGCTCTAAAAATGATATGTCGTAACGGTACATTTACGGATCTAGTAGACAAGGTCCGTGAAATTCAGGCAATTCGAATGAATGAGGAGTTCTTTGCTGTAAAACATGAAAGAAATGAACAGACACCGAAACTGGCAATGGTAGCTGCTGTTAGAGCAGGAAATTCAAGGCAATGGACACCGCAACGTAATTTTGCACAAAGATCCGACGACTGATATCTTCCATACCCACGAAATAATCCACGTTACAATCAGCGATTTGGACAGCAAACAGGATGGCGTACAAGTAATGCACATAGAAGAAACACCGAAGACCGAAGCGATACTCACCGATCTGACAGGTGTTGGAGATGTTTCAGTTTTTTTCATTTGCCTTCGGAGTGCACGGCAGCAAACCTAGTCTGTCGTAAGTGCGGTCAGTTGGGCCATATTCAGAGGGCATGTCGTGTAAAGACTCCAGAGAATGTGAAACGAGTGGTAACAAAGGAGATTTCCGCAATTGAAGCGAAGCAATCCCGCAACGATGAAGTGGATGATAAGGAAGCGGTTACAAAATCAGCGGAACAAGTGAGTGATTGATTCGAGAAATAATCTTCATTATTAATGACATGCAAGGCCTAGAATAGCGGCCAAAAGTTGATTTTCCAGTTATTTTTAATCAGTATTTGAAATTATCACGGATTCGGAGTAAGAAACGTGAGCCTGGTTTTCTTTTATGAAATCTTTGCATGCACATTGTCGGGTCTATACTTTGGAAGTTGAATATTTAACTAATAAACAAATGTTTTTCAGTGTGGACTCTTCTATAACTTTCTTCTGGAATGATTCCAAGAATTTTGACACCCATATTGCTAGGATTCAATCCAAATCATAAATGGAAACTTAATCTGAACTCACCACTTCAAAGCCAAGTGACCGGATGGTCTAATAAATATGGCAAACTTTCTTCTCGAACTATTCTAAGAATTTTGACACCCATTGCTACGGTTCGATCCAAATCATTTTCTGGCCATCCGTGACCCAATGGCAACCTTCTCTGAACTGGTCATTCCAAAGCCAAGTGACCGGATGATCTAATGAAAATTGCAAACTTTCTTCTGGAACGATTCCAAGAATTTTTACACCCATATTGCTAGAATTCAATACAAATAGTTTTCTGGGCATTCGTGACCCCATGGGAACCTGCTCCGGAGTAACCGTCTCCGGATTGTCATATGGCAATCACACACATTCCTGTGTATTCATTCCACGACTTTTAGTATCACTATTATTGATTTTCTATTGAATCTGATATTAATACCAATTTCTGAACACGGTTCCGGAAATCCGGTTTTCCTGGAGACGAATGCTGTCCATCGGTCATATGGGACAATTTTGAGAAAGTGGTTGAGTTCCTGAATTCAAGGTTGTTAAAATATTCCAAATTGGTTGGATATTTCCATAGAAATGATCATTTAAGTTATTGGTTTTGTTGGCAAAACGGGGGCTTCATTCATTCGATGTTACACAGCTGAATACTCGTATTCGGCATAGGTAGCTTATCATTTGTATCATTTCAAAACTATGCTCTTGAACTATCAGTAGCCTGACACATGATGGTTACGCAGTATCATGATTGATTTCCAAACACTGGACTTTAACCTCAGCCTAATATGCAGCGGTCGGTTATATTATTCATTGTAACTCATAATGTATTTGAGCTACAAATGACATCCAACTAGTTAAATGTTTGCTTAGATAGGCATAACTATGTTGTTTTGAACTACGAAAAAGTAAACAACTAAATAAATTAAGTCACAAATTTTTGAAAAATATAGATGTAACGTCGATTTATCAGTACCATATTGATCTTATACAACTTCGTCTCATCCACTAGATTTCATGCAGTGCACAGTGGGAAAAAAGTACATGAATCGCGAAAGAATTCGATAATTCAGCTTCAATTAGCACAAGGCTAGTGAACAATAGCATTTTTTTATGTGAAAATTCCTAGGATATCGAATGGAAGGGGTCCCACTTGCCCCCAAATTCAATGGACGGAGATATTGGGCTTGTTTTACCCCAATTCCCCCGTATTTTCGAATAATGCCCAGTAATCTATGCTTGAAGGGGTCTGCGGTAGTCAAAATAGGCCTATTCTTATGTAAAATTTCCCTAGAAATCGAATGGAAGTGGTTGTAGCCACTGCACGAGTCGGGAAACGGAGGTATTGTTGATTTTACCTCACTTCCCATATTTTCGGAATATTGCCCATTCATCCATACGCTTTTCAGATGTCTTTGGAATAAAACAGGTTAACAAGCCCTTTCGGACCACCACAAAAAAGTATATTATCCATTACCATCAGATAATTTATCCTCACTCAAAGTTGTCGCTCATCTTCACTATATTCGTCATCGTTTTCGCTAGATTGGGAAATGTTTTCGTGTTCCTGTTCGTCAGATACCCAGAACAGTAGCATCTGCGCTTCGAACTCTGGGTCATGCTTCTAGATAGATACGCCATCTTGGGATCAGACCAAGTCAAAGCTTCTCTCATCATATCAGTAAGGTTATCCTTCTCTCATCATATCAGTAAGGTTGTGATTTTAAATTATTTTACACAACTTGGTATATCCATGGATGATCTAAAATTGTATAGCATATAAAGAATAATGAACCTAAAATTTCGATGTGCTGCTTTGCTAATAAATGTGATATAACCACAATGGAACTGACTCTTAACTTCAGATCTTGATCCCTACTGAGCCCTTGCGGCATGTCAAGTCGGCCAGTTCAGCGCAAGGGAAAAAGTCCAAGGTGTCGGTCGGCTTTGTGCAGAAAACCATGAGCTTGCTGACTTACACACACTTAGAAATTATGAATTTTACACGAGGCGTAATTCATGTTTGTAAAATGTCGGGGAACGTAAAGAAAAATTTCGTTTAAAACTATGTCTCTTGAAACTGATACATACTCATCTCTTTTAACTTATCCTTATGTGCTAAAGGACACTTGCGTGTGTTGGTCTATGTTGCATGTTTACAAGGTATCGTAATTTGTGTTCCTGATCTGGCAGGCGATTTGCGGATGTGGTGAAATAAGCGCTCCTTTCATCACTCCCCGAACAATCAACGGTGCCATTTACACGGAACAGTGGCTTAAAAAGCGTCTCTTACCATTCATAAGGCAGCACAAAGGATCAACTCTGTTCTGGCATCCTGCCACTACGCCCTAAACGTGTTGGAGTGGTACCGAGCCAACGTAGTCAATTTTGTGCCAAACGATATGAACCCACCAACTTCACCGGAACTTCGCACAATTGAAAATTTCTGGGCAATTATGAAGACGGAACTTCGCAAACATCCCAAAACTATTAGAACAGAGCTAGAGTTGAGTAAAATTTGTGTAAAAGCAACAACAACATTGGGAAAATTGGTTGTACAAAATGTGATGGGTAGAGTGAAAAGGAAGGTGCGGGCATTCTGGATGGGAGATGATATTGAATAAAATAAAATTTTGATTCCTTGAAAATTTCAAGAAAATCCATTGTTATCGAATAAATCCTTTAATTTAAACCGATATAAATCTTTTATTTTTATGTTTTTGGAGCAACATATTTTTTATGAACAATGATTCCTTATGTTTGACTGCTTGGAAAATATCTTCTTTTGGTTTGGTTTTTGTTTTGATATCAGTTCCTTTCATCAGGGTAAGCTCAAAATGCTCAATTTATTTTCATTAGACTCATGGATGTACTAAAACGGAATAAACATTTGCAAATAATAACTCGTAGTCCATCATTCCTGATTGAGCACCCTTAGAGCATTTTCAATAAACTCGCTTTACAGCTCCGACAGCGATGAATGGATTGAACGAAAATACCCAAAACGGTAGTCCCAGCTGATCAGTGCAACGCATGTTACAAACCAGTTAGGTCTCAAATATGTCCGACACAGAAATCAAGATCAAACAGAGATGCATATGAATTAATCATACATTTTAACGATGAACGACAGAGCAAAGAAACGGAGAAAAAATCCCAACACATCGGGGATCCACCGAACTGGGCCAGTTGCAAGTTGATATCTTGCATGATAAGTGCGACAACACAGCATAAAAGATTAAAAAGTTCATGGTCGCAGTAATGATCGGACATCCGCGCAAGATGGAAGGAAAGTTTCTGGCTTTGGTGATTTTGTTCATAGTCCCAACGAAAGGTTCAGATGTTGAGATCAACAGTACCGTTAGTTCACCCAGTTTTGGTTATGAACTAACCATGACGGGGTTGGACGCCGTGAATTACAAGTAAGTGGATTGTTCGACGGTTGAGCAAAATTGACGAAAGATCCCTTTTCTAGTTTGCAAAAGGATCATCTTCGCTCCAAGGAGTACCACCAGGTGATGTCCGCCGAAATCGAAGATCTTCGAAAGGTGATGGCGAACACAGAGGCGCTCATTATGCGTCAAGCTAGCGTACTGAATAACGTTGAAGCTCAGTTGAAAAAACTATCCAAAACAGCCGAATTGGTTGATGAGGTTCCTAGTATAAAGAACGGACTGGATCTACTATCATACAATATTTCTCGCGTTCTTAGTGACACCAGGTACTTCGGGTGACCATTACTAACAACTTTTGTTACAACGAGATTTATATTGCAGTAAAATTTATCGCGCTCAACAAACCCTAGCCACAACGGAAATTTTGAACGACTTTCTTCTGCAACTGATTGGTGATCAGCTACGGTCCAAGACTACGTCTCGAACGCTAACACTTGTTCCAAAAGAGCTGCCACAATCCTGCAAGGACGTTGGTGATCCTCGATCAGGAGTCAATCGAATTCACCCGCAGCCCGGGTTCAAGGACTCTTTCGAAGTGTACTGTGACCAAGACTACCTTGACGGAGGTTGGACCGTGATTCAGAATCGTTTCGATGGATCAGTGAACTTTTACCGTGGATGGAATGAGTACGAAAATGGATTCGGTAATTTGGGTAAAGAATTTTGGCTTGGATTGCGAAAAATTCACGAGCTTACGTATGCAAAACAACACGAGCTGCACATTGTCATGGAGGATTTTGATGGGAAAACGGTCGTCGCCAAGTACAGTCACATGCTGGTGGGTGGTGCAGAAGAAAAGTACGCCCTCAACAGTTTGGGGACGTATAGTGGAGATGCCGGGGACTCCCTGCGCTATGCAGTTAAACAAAAATTTTCGACGCTCGATTCCGACAACGACTCTCATGATCCTGATAATTGTGCTGTGCAGTACAAGAGTGGATGGTGGCATGCTGCGTGTCACGAGAGGTAACATGTGTTGTAAAATTGCGATAAAACTTGAAATAGCATCCAATTATGATTTATTGCAGCAATCTCAACGGACTGTATCTGAAAGGCGCACGGGAGGAATTTGCTACGATGATGTGTTGGAAGGCATTCCGAGGCTACAACTATGGGTTGAAACGCTCACGGATGATGATTCGCCCCGTCGGATGAATTACAGGAACGGACAATACTCGTGTTTTAGATAATGTCGACATTGTAAGCATTTATAATTACGTAAAAATAAAAAGTGGGCAGTAAAATCGATTATTCCATCATGTAAAATTGCCGACTGCTCCGTTTCGCTCACTGATCACCCACTGCGAAAAATGGTAGTGGTCCGTGGTAATAACTCCTTCGCGAAATGCTGTCATTCAACATCATTGACGGTCAGGAAATCTTTAATTACCAAAGTACGGCTGGGGAAAACAAATCGCTAGAAAAAAATATATATTAGAAAACACGTCGTTCTTCTTGGGTGGTGTTCGTCAGTGTCAGGCGTGAAGATTGAATTCTGCGGTTTGGATTATTTTTGACGGCAATAAATTGAATGGACTTCTCATTGAAATAGACACATAGCATGAACAAGGGAAGAATGTTAATAAGGATATCCTTAGAGTTGAGCATGACCAGCATGAGCATGATTGACTGCCCGAGGTTTCTACTCCGTTATTGCTAGATTAGCTGTTATTGCATAGAGAACCAACAGATTATGCTTGGGATCAACATGCATCTTTAATACAGTGCGATGCATTCGTTTTTCTTGGTTTTGAAATCAAATGAATGTTAAATCCGTCTCCGAGCTACAAAAAGTAACATGATTTCTTCAAAAATAGTTCCTCTTATGTAGTTAAAATCAAAAAAATTATAATAACAAAGGGTTGCATTCGTTTAGCCGCAGTTCAAGTCCTCTTCAGTAAAATCCAAGCGTTTGCAAATTATTGTTGATTCAGTACTTGGTAGCTCCTCCTTGGTTCTTGATTACTTCAAAGATTCTCTTGGGCATCGAAGAAACCAGCTTCTTGATAGTTTCTTGGTCGATTTGTTCCCAGCACTCCTTGATGCATGCCTTCAACTCATTCACGGTGTTGAATTGGCGTCCATTTGCGTAAACCTTCGATGAAAGTATGCCCCAAAGGTTCTCAATAGGGTTGCAATCTGGACTACATGCTGGCCATTCAAGAACTGTGATTTCTTTCGACTCAAACCATGCCTTGGTTTGTCGCGACACATGGATTGAAGCATTATCTTGCTGTAAAATAACCTCTTCGTCCAAAAGATCTTCCAAAAATGGCACCAACACTTCTTCCAAGAGGTCGCAGTAAGTAGTCGAGTTCATTTTTGTGGAGCTCCAGCAGATGGGTAATTTGGAATCATAGGAAAATCCACCCCATACCAAAATTTATCTTGGATCGAGTTACTCCTTTATCCCTCAAATGGTGCCAATTATGACTGTAAAGGGTGTCCACGATGAAATTGCCACACTATGAAATTGCTCTAACTTTTTAACCGTTGGGTAGAATTTAATGAAAATTTGAGTGGATTTAGTTCATAGTGCATTATTTACATCCTGCAAGTTTTAAAGTCCTGTGATCAAAACTCGCGGAAATGGAGTCGAAAGAACAGCTCGTGCGTGATAAAATCTTGCGCATTCATCACGAGAACAAGGATCCTCCATCCTAAAACGATGGGAATCGCATCCACGGTTCGCGAGTGATTAAGCGGTTCGAGGAACGGTTGACCACCGATCGGAAGCCCAGAAGTGAAGGAAAAAGTATTCCGTACAACACCAAAAATCACAACCGCGTAGTTGGGGCCTTCAACCGAAATCCGAACGCCTCCGTTCGGGATGTGGCTAAGAAGCTGCACCTAAGCCGAAGTTTTGTCCAGAAGGCCAAAACTAAGGCTGGGCTTCAAACGTTCAAGGTACAAAAGGCCCCTAATCGCGACGAGAAGCAGAACAAGTCCGCCAAAACCCGTGCCAGGAAGTTGTACCTCAACACGCTGACGAAAGTTGAATGCTGCATCATGGACTACGAAACATATGTGAAGGCCGACTTCAAACAGATCCCCGGCAACCTGTTTTTCACGGCCAAGGATAAGTTCAGCGTTCCGGAGCATGTCCGCACTCAGAAGATGTCCAAATTTGCGAAGAAATTCCTGGTTTGGCAAGCCATCTGCACGTGCGGGAAGCGGAGTGCACCTTTCGTGACCCAGGACACGATGAACGGACAGGTGTGCATAAAAGAGTGCCTCCAAAAGCGGCTGCTTCCTCTCCTGAAGGCCCACAACGTCCCAACAATCTTCTGGCCGGATTTGGCCTCATGCCACTACTCCAAGGACGTGCTGAAGTGGTATGCGGACAATAAGGTCAATTTCGTGCCGAAAATGTTCAACCCTCCCAACACTCCGGAGCTCCGCCCCATCGAGAAGTACTGGGCGATTATGAAGCAGCACCTTCTTAAACGACCTAAGGTAGTGAAGACAGTCGAGGAACTGAAGAAAGTATGGGTTTACATGCAAAAAACGGTTGATTCACAGGTTGTGCAGAATCTTATGGCCGGGGTTAAGGCCAAGGTGCGGGCATTTGCGTATGGACTGTAAATAAAATACGAGTAAAATGCTAAAATGAAGTTTAATAGTTATTACTCAATCCCTGGAAATTTGATGGCAATCGGATGAAAACTCGAATTTTGCGAATCAATTTTGTGTGTGGCAATTTCATCGTGGGCACCCTTTAGCAGTCTGGGCCGTCGAGGTTAAACTTTTTCTCATAAAAAAATATGACCTGGCGCCATTGGTCAGTCCAGGACATAGGATCAGTGCGAATTGTAGTTGGTTTGCTTTGTGCTTTGGCGTATGTCTGGCTTAAGGCTTTGGTTTTGTCCACTTGATGTTTGGATACACATTCAGAACGCGGCTAACGGTACTTTTGTGCACTGGAAGATCGAGTTTGGCAATAATCTGGCGACAACTCATGTGGTTTTTGGTAGCTTCCTCTCGGATTTGTCCTTTTTGCCGAGCTGTTAGTTTCGAATTCCCCTTTGTTCGCTTATTAATCCCATACTTCTGCGGATTTTTTCGATAATTCCGAACAACCTTTTCGGATCTATTGATTTTCCGGGCAATCTCACGATTACTGAGACCAGTATCCGTCAGAACTCGGATTTGGCCTTTCTACACCTCGATCAAGCGTTTTGCCTTTCCCATACCTAGACAAATTAACTTTATTGCGAAATACTACACAGTACACAACAAAAATACTTTCTGAGGTGCAGAAACAGCATAAACTGTTCAGCAAACTTTAGAGCTTTCAAAGAAAATCGCGAAAAAAGGAGACTGCGTCTAAACGTTTGCAACGCAACGGAAGCAGGAAATATGGCGATAAGTCTTCTACGACAAGTAAACAACGTTAGAAAGCTGTTATTAGTGTGTGTAAGCAAGGCAATGGATCTCACTACTACATGCATATAATATTTGATTTGTTGCACTGAAATAAAAAGATCACGGCAAAATTTTATAAATGCGGCTAAACGATTGCAACGATTGTATGCCCCCTCCCCGCTCGGCGCGGAGGGTGTGGGGTGGTGGTGTTGTTTGGCGGATGCTTTTTTTTTTTTTTTTTTTTTTTTTTTTTTTGGCGCGTGCTGATGCATACGGCGCCGGTTCTTTTTTTTTTTGGGCGACACCCCGCGCGCGTGTTTTTTATCTTTTGTTGTATCCCGCGTATTTTTTTTTGGTGTTCGGGTTTTCCCCCTTTTTGGAAACACAAAATATTTCGGGTTTTTTCCGGTGTCTTTTTTTTTTTTGTTGGCAATGAATCGACTTGTGTTTAATGTTTCCGAAATGTAAACCCTTTGATGAGTGAGACTACTCTTCAAAGGCGCGCCCCTTTATCAGTCAAAACCGAATTCATTGCAAAGAAAACAAACTATGACTCCGATACTGACCATGCATCATAACCCTACACACTTAGAAATTATGAATTTTACACGAGACGTAATTCATGTTTGTAAAAAGTCGGGCAACGTAAAGAAAGATTTCGTGTAAAATTATGTCTCCTGAAACTGACACATACGCAATTTGACGAAAGATGTGTTTGATTGAATTTATTTTCTCATCTCTTTCAACTCATTCTTATGTGCTAAAGGACGCTTGCATGTGTCGGTCTCAGGGGACAGAAATTTACATGACATTTTGGTAGTGTGTAGTCATAACCAATTCAAACTATAGAACATCAAATAGAAAATGAGAATTCATATAAATGAAACCTTAAGACTGTATTCGATGAAATTTGGACACACAACATAGGTCACCAAACATTTTCCTTGAGCCCGATTCTTTTCAAACTTTCTGGAAATAAAGTACTACTAAATGGTTAAGTTTTGACATCATTGATTTATTGAACCTCCTCTCCCAACCCAAATGCCCGCACCTTTGCCTTGACCCCTTTCATCAAATTTTGGGCAATGATAGGACCGACTTGCTTACATACTTGTAACCACACTTTCTTTAGTTCAAGTTCATTTTCTATCAGTTTTGGAGTTTAAAGAGCTTTGCCTTCATGATTGCCCAAAATTTTTCAATTGGACGAAGTTCCGGAGTGTTTGGAGGGTTGACGTCTTTTGGTACAAAAACTACATTATTATCTTTGTACCAGTCTAAGACGTGCCATAGTAGCAAGATGCCTAATCCGGCCAAAACAGTGTCGGGCCATCGTGAGATCTCAAGAAGGGCAGAAGTCGTTTTTGGAGGCATTCGTCCTTGTAGATTTGTCCGTTGACGGTCCCAGAGGTGATGAAGGGCTGACTCATTTTGCCACATCCGCAGATCGCTTGCCAGACAAGGAAATTTTTGGCGAATTTCGACAGTTTCTTCTTCCGTACACTCTCCGGAACGGCCAACTTCGAGGTGGTGACGTAGTGTTCCTGTCCTGGCATTTATTTGGTGTCGGCTTTAATGTAGGTCTCATCGTCCATCACAATGCAGAACGGTTTTGTGAGCCACTCCCTGTACAGTTTTCTTGCACGAGTTTTGGCCACCGAGTTCTGTTTATCGCTCCGGTTCGGTGCCTTTTGGATCTTGTACACATGTAATCCAGAACGTTTCATTGTTTTCTGCACAAAACAAACTGAAACTTTCGCCTTTTTCGCAACATCCCTGATCGAAATGTTGGGATAACGCTTAAATTGGTTCAATACCATCCTGGCCTTCTCCGGATTTGATGTGCCACGTTTTTTGCCACTACCATTTTTCCGCTTGGTTGTCTTACGGTCCTTGAACGTTTTGATCACATGAGATACGGTTGAATGTGCGATTCCAAACTGTTTTCCGATCCATCGATGAGAAGCGTTTGGGTTTTTGTATGTGTGAAGTGAGTGCCCAAAATTTGTTGGCGCACTATTTCTTCATTCGAAGCCATCACTGAAATCACTCGACCGATTTTCACGAAACTCATCACACAATTGACACAACACAATGAAATACATTCAGTTAAAATTTCAATAATTTTTACCCACACGCTAAAAAGTTACGAACAATTGCGTGTGTCCAAATTTCATCGAATTCAGTCTTTAGCCATGTTTTCCTTATTCCAAGCTCATCATCGGTGGCTCAATCCGAGTATTGTCACTTTTCACAAGACATGAAATGTAATAAGTAATAAGATATGGCCCTTTGACTACAAAAAACAACAAATATGTTTCCTAGTTTAAATTAATTCGGACTAGGGTTTGGTGGTAGATCTGATACCCCGTTACGCACCACGAAAAGGTGACCTACCAGCGGCAACGGGAGTTCTTTTTCATTTTCACAATGATAACAATAACAACTTAAGTAACTACGCAAACCACCCGCGGGGGGGTTTCAACAATATACACTAGATACATTTTTACACACACAAATTTTTTTTTTCACAAAAGCGGGGAACACAAAAACAGTTTTCGTGTAAAATTATGTCTCCTAAAACTGAGCTCAGTGGTTACCCGTTCTGCTTACTGAGCAGATTGTCGGGAGTTCAATCCCAGGCCCGTCCCCTTCCTTGCCATTTTTCACTTGCCTCTTTCTATTACCACTAGATTTAAAACAAAAAGCAGTCTACTGCGCTTTCTTTCATTGATCGCATCACTTACCACAGTGCATCCATGATCTAAAAATAACCTACCTCACTAACACAACTATCCTTCCCTTGGCAATTGTAGAGATGCAGTGGTGTTCACGGTCTCTAATAACAACGATTGTCAAACTAATCATCCTTCCCCCTCCCCAAAAGACCGTGAGGACGTGGCCGGCGCCGGTACTGATCTATAAATAGAATTAGTGAACTTGTACATTGAAGATGTAAAGCTACTCCCAAGCTCCATCTATGTGGTTCTCTGTGCAATTACACTAGTTCTGTCAGTAAGGGAGTAGCAACTACAAAATTGCACGGTCTTTTTTTCAAAAAAAAAAAAAAAAACAAAAATTAATACGAAAAATGAAAAAAATGATCGATTAAATGAATTTTTTTCTCATTTCTTCCAACCCTTTTTTATAAACAAACGACGCTTGCAGCCCCGGAAAAAATACAATATTTGGTAGTAGTGGGGGCGACCAACTAATATTTATATTTAAATCTAAAAGATAAGCCCACCAGCCCAACCCAATTCCCCCTCCCACTCCAAATCCTTTCTTCCTCTTTTCTCCCCCGGGCCCAAAACAGACTGTAATTTCAACAACGTGGTTGTTGTCCTGATAAACTGCTCCACAGCCGCATTGATCGGTGTCTTATAGCCCTATTCGATAGAAATGAGAGCCTAACGCGTAGTGATTGGACATTAGACGACACATTACCTTGATATAATCCCGGCTAATGTTCAACCGTCTGAACCAGGATTTTTTCTATATCTGTGGGAGAATGGGATGTAAGGGGGGGGGGGGGGGGGGGGGTTGTTCGCGGTATCTTATCCAATCTTCCGGTCCGCCTCTAAGCAACTTGGTACCAGATGGTCACACACCGATTGCCTATCGATCTGCCAAATTTGGTAGACGTCTGCATTGAGTTATCTTAAATTATAATATTCCGCCCACTACTGGGTGTTCAGTAAGTTCGAATACAACTTTTCATCGTTGTGTAGATGCGCACCATGTGCATTCTATGTATTCCTGTTGGTGTCAGCTTTAGCCTCATATATAGGCTAACCGACGGACACGGTGTCGACTTGCTGTCATTTGTTGTTTGTTTACCGCGCAGGATGAAGGAGTACCGCGACGTCGTAGTAAAGTGCGACCCGGTGACATATTCCGGCGGTTGAAATCCCACGGGGTGAAGCGGAATTTCATCTATACCACCATCCGTCGGTAGCGGGAGGAGGGCTTGGCCAAGGACCGTGCAAGACCGGGCGGCCGCGTTCGGCGAGGACGCCAGCAGCCATCAAGGTGGTGAGGGAGCGGGCTCGTCGAAAAATGAACCGCTCGATCCGAAAGACCGCTGCTGACGGTCGGAGACTACAAAGAAGAAGAGTATGCCCGAGCAAAGGTTTATACCAAAGTGATAACAAGTTCTAATATCTGATTATCACTGTTTGATCATTCATTCAGGCTGAATAAACAGCCAAAACAAATTAATATTCGTTGGATATCACAACATTAACTCCTTTCAAATTTAAAATTATGTTATCAACATGATATCAAATTCATACACTAATAACTGATTTAGTGCTTCTAGTGAAAAGCTCAATTTCATATCCATGACATGCTGGTAATATTCAGCATTCGTTAGCATGCTGGTAGTATTCAGTTACTTTTGTAAAAAATTGTCTTTAAAAATTGATAACAGATGAACTGAATTAGTTAATGTTGATAACTAATTTTGTTATGCGATAACAGGTAAGTTCAAAATAATATCTGAGATAACAAAACTTGTTATTTATTTGATATCAGTTTGTTATTTTCCTTTGCTAGGGTGGACAGAGCCAAACTGATACTTTCGCGGCACGCTGGTCTGGAGTTCGTGCTTTGTGATGAGAAACTCTTTGTCTGGCAACAGCCGCACATTGTCCAAAATGATCCGCTGTTGGCGCCAACGTTGGCCAGCATCCCCCCGTCCCACATAAACATCCCGCGGTTCCAGAGCGCCGCGTCGGTGATGGTTTGGGGGTCCGTATCCAGGCGTGGGAAGTTCGCACTAATGTTTATCAAGAAAAACATGAAAATCAACACCGCGTACTATAAGACCGAGGTTCTGGAGAAGGTTGTGGCCCCGGCACTTTGGGACCTCTACGGGAAGGATCATTACGTCTTTCAACAGAACGGCGCACCGGTCCACACGGCGAATATCGTCCAAGCGTAGTGTCGGGAGAATTTGACTGATTCTCGATAAGACCTTGTGGCCTCCCGGACATTAATCCCCTGGACTTTTATGTATGTGCTATTATAATTCATTGTGATCGATATTATTCGCTCGCAATACTCGCCGGGCTACCATGTCTTGGAACAAGTAAACCACTGTTGGTATAAATCGAACCAAAATCTGAAGCGTTAGTATTGATTACCTTGTTTTCTTAATGATGAACTACCAAAATACTTCGTCAGTGGCCCCAGCGGCATCCTTACTGTTGGTACACACTTAGATTTTTTTACAGAAATCTGTAAAAGTTTACCGAATTCTCAACAGCTGAACGTTCGGTAATCCAATTTAACTTTTACCGAAATCCGGTAATTTTTTTTACAGATAACTGTAAAATTTCACCGAAATCCGTTAAATCGGATTACCGAACGTTCAGCTGTTGAGAATTCGGTAAACTTTTACAGATTTCTGTAAAAACATCTAAGTGTGTATTTTTTTTTTTTTTCATTTTACATCGGTCTATTCCCTCACATGGTGACTATCACCGACGCCAGGATGACGACTTCACCACCTGGGCCCTACCTAACGACTCATGAATATGAGCCGGGACCAACGGCTTTACTTCCCTTCCGAAGGAAGACGTGACCAGATTTTTTCGCCTCAGAAAAACCACCGACGTCGACTGGGATTGAACCCAGACCCACTGGGGTGCCAAGTAGCAGTCACGCTTACCACTACACCACCGACGCCGGCGTTACTGTTGGTATAAATAGGTTCAAATCGGAAAGCGGTACTAATATCTAAATGTTTCACTAAACAGCCTATGGTTTACCAAAACGAACATTTTCCTACCCTTTCCTTATTTGATTCGGTGTAGCCAGCATTCGGCTACATTCGGCGCCGGCGCCGGTAATGTCTTAGTTTGGGATCACCAGTTTTTACACATTGAGAATGTGTGTTAGTCCCAAACATCATCTGTTGGTTCTCTGTGTAATGACAGCTGTATCTGGCAATAAAGGAGTAGCAAACTCAGGCGACCAATCATGGTCATACTCATGCTCATCTGTGGGAGAATGGAATGTAAACATCTGCCCAAATCCCCTGCATCCCATCAAGGCCTGTTGACAAGCAAATGCAAAAAAAAAAAATCATTGAAGGCGATAGGATGATCATAAGTATCGCCTTCCATAGTGGCCGCCTTGGCAAGTGAGTCCACTTTCTCATTACCCGGAATCGAGCAATGAGAAGCGACCCAAACCAAGGTGATAGTGTAAGAATTGTTCGACAGAGCACTCAAATTAGACCTCCGTATTTCACTAACGCTTCACCGGCCTCAAGTGAGCTGAGACTATCCGTAAAAATTAAGAATTGATCAGAGGGAAGATCGCTTTACTGCATACTGTATAGCCGCCAATTCTGCGACGTATACGGAGCAAGGATTTTGAAGTTGAATCATTTGTTTTTGACTCGTCGGTGTAAAACTTTCTGTCGCAAGTGATGTTGCAAACTTGCTTGTAAAAATTGGTAGTATGTACTACAAACGGAGTGGATCCCGTATTCGGCGGGTTACTTGCTTCATGGTTAGATCAAAAACTACAGTAGAACTAGAGAAGTCTTGGAAATAATCACGATAAGGAATATTCGAGTCATGTACCAGTAGTACAGTGCCATGAACTTAGTTTGAGCATTTCGTTTGATTAGCTTTTCAAAATTTGCTATTACCAACTAATTTAAAAAAATAAGTTGGGAATCTAGAATTCCACGGTGTCTGGTATCATAAAACGGTTCGAAGAACGTCTGACTGTTGATCGTAAGCGAAGATCCGGAAAAAAATATGGCGACATATGTGAAGGCGGATTTCAACCAGAATCCAGGAAACCTGTGTTTAACTGCCAAGAATAAATGTGATGTTCTCGAGAATCTCCGGACACAGGAGATGTCGAAGTTCACCAAGAATTTTTAATTTAGCAAGCGATTTGTACTTGCGGAAAGCAGAGTACAACTTTCGTTACCGCAAGCCCATGAAAGGACAGGTGTATTTGGAAGGTTGTCTCCAAAATCGGCTTCTCCTTCTCTTGAAGGAGGCATCATGCCACTACACGAAGGACGTGCTAGAGTGGTATAAGGCGAATGATGTCGGTTTCGAGCCGAAAGATCTGAACTCCCAAACACTCCGAAGATGCGTCCTTTAAAAAAAAATACTGGGCCATTATGAAGGAGCACCTTCTAAAACGACCTAATAATGTAGAAGAAATGAAGAAAGCATGGATTATATGGCTGGGGTTAAGGCCAAGGTTCGCGAATTCGGATATAAAGGCAAAATAAATTAAATGAATGATGCCAAAACTAACTTTAATGGTTTCTTTTTACTCCATCTGGTTGATTTGTGGACATTTCAATCCAAGTTGCATTTACTCAAATTTGATTGACTCCACTTTTGACGAAAGTGAGTCAATAACGACTCAAAACTGAGTTAAAATGGCTGGCGTAGAATAAATGCGGAAGATTCGTAGCGGAAGAAGACAAGCGAAAGATGAGAAGCAGAAGAAGAAAAGAAGAAACGGTAGAAAAGAAGCGGATGAAGGGAAAAGGAAGAATAGAATCAGAAGAAGATAAAAATTAGTGAAGCAAACCTTGACCAACACGAATGCACACAGATAAAAGTGTCGTAAAAAAAATTACAACCGCTCTGTTGTAAATTTTTTGTTAAACATCCATTGCATGCTATCAAGCCATAAGTGGAATGGTACTATTGTTGTAAAATTTACTTTCCATTCTATGATGACCAAATTGCTTGTAGTTTTTATAATGCCCAGAAACACCTTGCCCAAAATTTTACCCCCGCTCATCACTGTCAAGAATATCTCCCTATTCGAGGAATATTTGGATTTAGTCTTCACACGCCGCTATAAAAACATCGTCTCTGCTTAATATGTGTTTGTTATATCCAGTTGTGCTACGAATGATCACAAATAATGCAATAAATCAATAATATAATAATGTTATTGTCATTATCCAAATTTTAGAATAGGAACCACCCCATAACCGATGTTCGCCGTGGATTCAAACCATTTTCGAAAGAAGAAAACTGCTTGCATTGAAAACTCACTCAAGCCAGTATACCACCCAGCCTAACGGTACGCAACATAATCTCTCACACACTAGTAAACAGTGGTGCATTTGTGACAGTTCGTTTTATGCTGTCATTCATCAGTATTGCTGTGGGGCGTAATTGTAGTAGTGCAAGCAGTTGCTCACTATTCTACAAGTTCCAATCTGCATAGGTATTTTTTATTCGTTCTTTCAGTCAGTTCAATCTCATTGCGTTGCGATTATTGTCGGATTTTGTGTATTGTGCCGAGCTCGCAACAACATTTTGTCAATAGTGGGTGTTTCGGTTTCGTGGAGTCGCCAGTATCGGTCGTGTCTAGCGGTCATAATCGCGAAATTTACTTCGGTTAAACCCGACGGTGTTGTGCACTGATTTTGGATGTCAACCAAGTTCTCGTAGACAAAATATTGCGAACCGTGCTGGGAAAAGCCAGACTGAAGAAAAATAGCAATAATACGTGGTCAGTGAGCGGAAGGCAACAAGAAAAAGGTCTGTGTGAATCATCTGATAGGGGGACTTTCTGGTTCGACTAGATGGTGATTAAACAAAAAGATGAAAAATGGTGTTTTCGGTAAATTTTGCTCTTTGACAAACGCTGGATGAGTGATGCAGATGAATAATGCAATTACGGCTCGGAAAATCATGCCCTAGATAAATCGTGTGTGTTCTGGTTTCTGTTTTTGTGCATGCAGTTATGTTTTTTTTCGAGGTCAATCTGACCGAAAATGGTGATCTAATTATTGAGTGGATTTCTTCAGCAGCACGAACAAAGAATCGAACAAAAGTGACAAGTTACCTTAAAAATATTTCAATGTCAGATTGGGTTTGATAAATAACTTTTCTGCGATTTTGCTTGACCCGGTTTGTGTTGGTGTAATTCTCAGCATACTCCCTTTACTGTGTATGGATAAGGTTTTGGTTTTGTCTCAGGCGCTCGATCCTCATATCTTCTCGTTTTCGCTCCCGTTCCCATGGCCGATGATCTCATTCACTTGATGATCGCCCCCGAATCGAATGGCGATGGCACGGTTGTTCTGGTGTGTGCGTGTTTGCTTGATTGCGGTTTTGCATCAGTAAATCGAGAACCGAAAACATCAGTTTCTTCAGTAGTATGATTCGCAAAAGAGCATTGACGCGAGTGTGCGACAAAAGATCTTGTTGTTGGTTTGTCAGTGTATTGGTCTGTTACAGCCTAGATGAGTAAGTTACCCTCACGTGTACGGTGGGTTGATCGCTAAAATGGTTCAATTATTTAGTTTGATGCATTTTGATTGGAAACTAAATTCGCACAAATTGTGCAAAGCTGCTATGAAACTAGGATGATGTACATTCTATGTACATATGCCCCAATGCACATATGCCTTTAGAAAATTTATAAAAAATAGATTGAACTTGTGTGTGACATATCTAGAGTTTTTTTTTTCATTAGGGCGAATCTACAATTGAGAGATTCTCTCCGGGCTCGCTCTCTTTCGTTCATAAACCAATCACCTTTACGTTTTTCATTCTACTATTTGTAGAGTATGCTAGCCAGCACTGTTGTGTTTCGATCTGTTCTAAAGAATCCCTCGAAAGTTTTTTAACGCCGCTGTATTGAATGAAAGAGAGCGAGCCCGGAGAGAATCTCTCAATTGTAGATTCGCCCTAATGAAAAAAAAACTAGATATATACTTTGACAATAATAATTATTATTATAATAAATAATTAATAATTAAATACATCATTGTAACACAAATAATAATTCCTGCTCTATCTACACCCAAAAGTGCTTGCCTAGCTCTGTACTTTCATTTTTTTAAACCTTCGATTACACAACACTTTACGATTGGATGCTAAATGTGCAGTTTTATTTTGTAATTTACAAACAAGTAAATGCGCACGGTTATACCCTTACAATCAGTTCATTTGTTACTATTGATTGATCACTAATCTTGAATAAGTTCACAATCATCGCTCTACAAACCTTATCAGAAGTTTGTTACAGTCTTGTGCTCTCACATTTGAATTTATTTAGACTCATTTGATGGTAACTCGTTTCAGAGGCTTAATTTACAACATCATGCATGATAAAATCGTAGTGCTTGATCAATCCCATAATTTGGTCTAACAGTGCATAGCTCCAATTCTGATAACTATGGTGTTATGACATATATTCATCGTGGATTTCAATAGTTTAACACCTTTCTTATGAACTTTGCCCACTGATTTCGTTTGGCCGAATACATATTGAAACGCCTGATGGACCCTCATTGGCTTAAGGGAACATCAATAATCCGCGCAAAACGTGACTTTTTAGCCAAGGTGGGGGGCTTGTCAGATTTTTTGAGTGGACGTTCAAACATTGTTTTTCTGCGTTACATAATTAATGGACCTTCCTTAATGGAAAAATGGGACTCGGCGACAAATGGGGCATAGACATGCATGAACTTCTCACTTGAAATTACCATGTTTAAGCTCTTGAACTGATATATACAGCCGTTTCCGTTACCGTTTGTTCAAACTTCCAATTTCATAATTCGCCTATCGATTGAGCTAACAAGATGAAAGCTGTAATATTTCGCATTAGAATTCACCTTGAAGTAAACTCTCTCAAAAATAAAAACAAAATATGGAGATTTTTCGATTTTTTTGCTACCTCACGTAAGAACAACCTATGACAGCATTCCCGAAAAGAAAATTCTCATAGATTTACAATTAAATGTATTGTAACCATACAATATAATCTATAGTATGTACAATACTTGATAGTATTGTTCTCAACGATAAGATGACAATAGGAGTTATATTTTACACAATAGAATCTAATGTAAATTGAGACAATCGACAATAGAAAACGGAGGTTTTTATGTATCTTAACTACAGAAAAAATCGTTTTGTTTTTCGAACGAATTTGAGTTAATTAATATTAGTTATATCAGCACCAACATTAGATTAGGGCGAATCTGCTTTTGTAAACAATGGCTTTCGTAGTCCTTTTCTCTTCAACAAAAGGTCACAAATACAAATTAAGCACTCTTTAAGGAAGAAGAGCTTTATCTCCTTCCGCTGATATATTCAATTTGAAGGAATTGTATTTAGCTTCTGATAAATTAGCAGACAAAGTGTTTGTTTACAAAAGCAGATTCACTCTAATCAAATGGTGGCGCTGATATTGGTGAACAATTGTTGAAAACTCTAGCATATGGCTTGAATAGTAGATCTATTGTAATGACAATATACATTTTGGAATTATCTGATACATGAACAATAAGATTCATGGTTGGAAATAGATTTTAATGTTACTTTATATTATTGTATTGTATTGTATGGTTATTTCTATCCGGGTTGTCAGTAGCTGTAGGTTTTATTCAGTTCATTGGAGAAAACAAACGCTCCTCTCATACTCACTATGCCAGAGCATGTTTTCATCCATTTCTGACGCACAGTGAACACGCGGCAGTGGTATATGACTTTCGAAGGTGATATCTGAGTTTATAATAGCTCATTGTTTAACATTGCAACATGCCATAACAAGATGAATCTATACAAATAAAGTACCCTTTGTTAAGATCATAGCTGTTAGGGGAATTTCTTACACGTCGTTGAGTTCATCTATTCGCACGACGATTTTTGACGTAAGACTACGTCTGTGTTTTCAATACTGGGGTTCATGTTGCGAATGCGAAAGGTTGGAGCGTCACGAGATATGTTTAAAACATTAATAACTCAGTCATTCCAAGATCGATTTCCAACATTTGTACACCAATCGATCAGGACATTCTCTACGTATCGATTCCAGTCTTGACAAATTTTGATTTTAAAAACTTAACTATTGAAAATAACGCGAATTTAAGCTAGGGAGCAAATTCAAATTTAAGCAAGGGAAGTCTCATATGGAGCAGTGAACGATGCATAACGGGTACACCTTCGCGTAATGCTTAATTTGTTCGATGGTTTTGAAGATGTTTGGAGCGCCAATGAGCCGGTTTTGCATTGCAAATTAAAGTTGGCAAGTAGTACCACACCGGATGCACTGGCCAGTCCCCCGTTGGCCATGCTGAGCAGCAACAGCTGGCTTATAATACCCAGGCAATCGTTGCTAGGCAGTCAGTTGATCAAGCCAGTGGAGAATTAATAGCCAGCCGGTTGTTGCCATTACCACCACGAGGAGCGAAATATGTGTGATCCAGTTGTCAGTCATCTTTAGCTATGACGCAACGTTGAGTGTTTTGAACTGTATGAGCGAGCCGGGTTCACATAATTCCGGAGCAATTCGCGATTAGGGCGTACATGCAAAATATAAACAAAATGTTTTTTCAATGCAATGCATAATTACTACAACTAAATCATGAGTTTTGACCTTTTTGTCCTGGTTGTGCTTTAATTTTATTCATTAAATATTGTTTTTGCAAAGGGCGTAGAGTTATTTCGTATTTAAAACAATTCTAGGGTTTTTTTTTTCATTAGGGCGAATCTACAATTGAGAGATTCTCTCCGAGCTCGCTCTCTTTCATTCATTATAGCGCCGTTATAGAACTTTCGAGGTATTCTTTAGTACAGATCGAAACACAACAGTGCTGGCTAGCATACTCAACAAATAGTAGAATGAAAAACGTAAACGTGATTGGTTTATGAATGAAAGAGAGCAAGCCCGGAGAGAATCTCTCAATTGTAGATTCGCCCTAATGAAAAAAAAACCCTAGAATTCACTCTGCGATTTACGCCATATTGATTGTTGACAAAGTGAAAGGCGTAATTTAAATCAAAACATAAACATGGCGTAAAATAATAGGCGATACTGACAAAAAATCAAAACAACGGCTTAATATAAAAGGCGATACTGATAAAATAACCAAAACAACGGCCAAAAGTGGAGGGCGAAACCTATCAAAATGTCAACTATAGGCGAATAGTATAGGGCGATACTTTTATTTCCAGTACTTGTGGGGCCAACATTGAAAATGGCGTAATCAAACATCCTAGTATTGACATATATAAAAATTGCAAATTTCAAAGAATAACGAAAGAATTTCCATCAGTTTTATATATAAATCAGAAGCAAGCTTTGTTCTCTGTTTGTATGCTAGATTGTTTTTGAATTTATTCGTTAATTTGTAAATTACGGTTTGAAATTCTACTTGCAATATTACAATCATCATTTCCCTTTTGTTTACATTCTGCATGTACGCCCTAATCACAGATTGCTCCCGAATTGCTAATGTATGCCGAAAATGCGTTATCCAGCAACATTAGCATGAACAGTTACCAGTCATTAACAGATAATTGTTTCAATTATTTACTAAGAGTTTGCTAATGTGACCCTTGTATTGCTGGTTAATGTATTGTCGCACAATATCAGCAAAGATGTGAACGCGCCGTACAACAGTTCCAAAGAAAACCGATCAAACGTGCACCATTTGAAATCCGTTCTTTTCAGGGCGACCAATTCGATTTTCCCAGCTAAAGAGTTAGCTTGATTGGAATTTATCTAACTTACCGTTTCAAGTTTTTGTCAATTGGCAGCCAGCGGCCGCCTAAATAGTTTCAGCGTTCCCTTCTTCGCATACCTTAAGTCGTATATGCAATTTAAAACATTTCTCGGAAATTTAAACAATCTCTAGATTATCCCGAAGCACATATATAAACCAAGCCTACGGTATGAGTAGCATGACAAATAGAAATTTTACAAATGGAGACTGTCACGAAATATTGCAACAAATGATTATAACATACATTACACATCGGTGCGTAGTCCTACCACACTTTTGCGTACAACCGCATTGAAATATTTCGTGTAGTTTGTTAGTCCTTCGATAACACGTAACATTTATTTTCTAATTAATGAAAACAAACGAATGATCTTGGTAGTTATTTCTTTATTTAAGCGGTATAAGGCATGGGTCAAATTCTGTTCAATTTTAATGGTGTGCTCTAAACAGTGTTGCAATTTAACCTTGTGAAACTTCAAATATACTTAAAACTCAAGTCGATGTGTGCAAATATTTATTGCGAGAAATAAATGAAGGCGAATATTATATTGATTAAAATTCTATTTCTGTTCTTCAAGTTCTCAGAATAACTGAAATTGTTATAAATGTGAACCACTACTATTTATACCACATTTCCACTAAATATTCCACATTAATTTTTGGAATAAAAAATAATCAAATTAATTATTAAAGTATTTCTTTTGTAATTAAGTTTAGTTTGCGCTGGAATTTAGGTTTATTTCTCACCATGACTTCAAATCCCCCAGGTTAGTTGGTCATGAAAATGAATACCTGCATGAATACAAACCTCTTATAGATACCTTTTTGAATTTTTATATTGCTACGATAATTTCTCGTTGAAAATAAAAAATTGAAATCTCCTTATAGCAACGACCATATTTCAGAAAATAAAAGCCCAATAACATTATGCTGAATAGATGGTTAAGTTTTGTTACTATACAAGACTGCCAAATTAAATATACAATTTTTTTTACTGTACTTTATGCCAAAAGTTCTGTACATTATCTACAAAAATAGACAACTTTTTAATGATGTTTGAATGTGTTGCATACATCCGTTAATCTTGATGTTGATAAAAAGTACATAACGTGAAGCCGAACGAAATCACTGTTAGTCAGTGGGAGATTGATTGTAAACACACACACATATCGTGAAACCGAACGAAACCCAAGGATTCAGGACACAGTTGCTTTCGTGTTAGCACTGTTAGCTTTGCCTTACAATATGCCTGTTCCGTTCCAATACAGTGTCGAAGAAGTAAGTTAGTGTCGTAGTTTGAATATATATGTTTTGGAGTGTATGCAGTGCAATTTCAATTGTATGCCAATTTCACCTGGTTTATTTGGCAACTCTCTCATATTTTCTTTTCAATGCCTTCCATCGGTTATATATTGCAGTATTGCACTTCGGAGGCTGCGGAGCAATCGAGCTTCCAGGCAATGTTGCCACTAGTTGATGATATGCAGCGGTAGTTTTTCGAATTAATCTAGTTCACACGGTTCAGATCCATCGATGTTTTGTATACTTCAGAACAAAATACCAATAACAATTTAACAATACATCGTTGATGACCAGTTCTATAGTCTCATATTTGCAAACGTTCCGGGAGGCGCGATTGTCACCGAATCAGCCAAAGGAGAGGACGAGTGAGGTTGCCTATTGTTTTATTTTCACTTTGGGGGTCCGCGTGAGGGACAGCACCTAGCTTCACTACTGCTGAAAGTGGTCTCTGGTTTCCTTCTTAACACGCAGTCCTTGGAATCGGACTGACGTATAGGTTTTAATCTTCTAATTTTTCGGAGTTTGCTGAAACAGAATGGATCTAACACCAGTTTGCTGCACGATATCGATGCTTCAGGTCCTTCACTGGAATATGTGAAACAAAAAAGACACGTTGAAAAGGTAGTTGTTCGTCACCGGGGCGAGAACATCCTTGACATCATCTATACCAGGCTTCCCAGCTCCACCTCCACCACCACCTTCAAGGATAGAGCGGGGAGACAGCTATCATGATCGGCCAGGTCACATGCAAAACCAACCGCAAAAGATTCAAAACCAACATATACTGCAATTTGAAATTTTTGAATTTTTTCGCTCAAAGAGTTCCTTGTTCGACGAACTTTTCTGGAGATTTCGACGGACTTTTCTGGAACTGCGAACAAAAGGAACTCTAAAGAGATCGATGACACTTGAAAAAATAACTACGTTTCTCATATTGTGACTGTGCATTTCACATGTCATACATTCGTAGAAGACCACACTCATGGCATCCTGCGATCAACCATTAACCTTACATGCCATCGAACCATGCAGCTTGTACATTCGAGCGCATGAAGCGGTTCGATGACTTCAAATAACTCCTAATAATTCATACTCGATACCCAAAAGGGTCATGTTTCTATTTCACTGTCGCCATTTGGTGCCTTGTTACCAAGACGCGCTCCGGGAATTTTACCTTGTCCATGGTACGTAGTCTCTATCTCTTCATTCTCCCGAATTACGACATCGATCACTTTATTGGTGATCGTTTACACAGAGCCACATACATACATATGTTGGCTTCAAGTGTCCCAGTAGGGACCTTGTAACTCAAAATAATTGAATAAAGCATTATTGTTTTTATCCTTTAACGAGCAAGTTCGTTTGTTTTGAAGAAAACCCAGTGGATCGGAATCCACACCATGTTCAAATGAATGATGACAAACTTAACAATATAAAATTGATAGAAAACAAAATTTTTTTGGTCACACGAACAGTAAAACAGTAATGAACAGTAAGCAATACACATTAGCATTTCCGTCTGGTGTTTTAAATAGGAATATAGGATTAGCAAACTCACTGCAGACTGTCAGAAGACATTAAGCCCTTCGCTGATTTCGATCTGATAATTTCCATCAACGAAAGCATAATTGTCATCCATGACTTCTTGGGCCAGATAACTACGAATCCCTCATCCAGCTAACGCTTCGTCTGGCACCCTGTATTCCCTCCTTACCCTTTGTTAATGATTGTATGTATGTAATGTACGTAATAGAATATAATACATGCATTAACAAAGTATAAGTGACAGCCACTGGATTGTTACTGCAAAATTAAAATTTAATGTGTATTAATATCTTAATAGTCCTGTTAAAGCTGAATAACAGAGTAGATCAGTCCTTTCAACGAAAATGAAATTTCAATGAAAAGATATTTCATTTGTTTTATTTATTTTGAGAATCAACAGACTATTCTATCGGTCGAATAAAACAGTTTCATTTATCGAAGAGCCCGGTTTGATGATTTCTGAAATAAAAGGACTATCCTATCAGAATACCACTAAACACAGCTTATAATCAAATACCAGTCTTTTATGGAATAGTAGGTGAAGTTCAGAAATAGAATTTAATGAAAATGTTATGCTGAAAAGCTGAAAACAAATTTAGCATTGAAATGCTAAGATGTCCCAAAGCACTTTTGCGAATTGAAAGCAGCATCTAGTAGAGCAATAATTGCTCTACCATCTGATGTAGTTGGATATCGTAGAATTCTAGGGATTCGTGAAATCTCAACGATTAAAGTCATTGTTTACGTAATATAGGCTGAAGGGCGAACGGGGCATTACAATTGTCATGAAATAATCAAGAAATTTACCCTAATTGTGCCGGATTTAGTTTCGGTACATGGTGATACCCATTGGCTAGACCTACGCAGGTATAAGCTTTTTCATTTTTAGTTATTTTTTTACAAGAAAAAATCTTTATATTTTATTATTGGAGACTGTAAGAAACACTACAATACCTACTGTTAAATTCAGCAGCTTCCGAACTCGTTAAAAAAAAAATAATGAGTAGCAAATCAGTTTATCGAATTCCAGTCAATTCAGTCTGAACTTATTTGAAAAATACTTTAACGAGCGTATTAGTAGAACGATTGTGATTGGAAAACTAGGAAAATTTAAATTAACAGTTCACTTAATCACTCTTCGAAAAAAAACTAAAACACTATTTCAAACTATCACTAGTAAACGGGGGCAAATTCCGTTAAACTCCACTATAGAAAGATTGTCCTTTGTCAAAGGAAATCCATTTTTAAATACGTCTGTAGCAGACAATTTCTAGTTTTTCTGAAGATCCATTTGAGAAAAGAAAGCAAAGTTTTAGTTGTGCTTGATAAACTTGTTGATTCTTGGCGAAAATACACTGAGGCAACTGAACTAGCGAAATTCACTGAATTTCCTTTTGTTTTTTTTATCACAAGGAATCGATGTGATATTCAATAGATTGCCTTTTGGAACGAACAGAAATGACTAGACACTAAAATCATTCCGGTACGTCTCGGTTGCTATATACTAGCGTAGAATAGCATAGCCCAGAAAGAAGAGAGCGACGAAAGTGCAGTATGAAGCAAAGTTTATAAGCAGGGACGGATCAAAGCAAAAACATATCAATATTAACCAACCGTATGTGTTATGATGTTTATAAATTGGATGATACCATTATTTCAATACACCCACGCGATCCTACGTGAACCTTGCGGTTATATCCCTGATATAACCCACCTCTATTTCTTTTAGCATATGGAATTGCCCAGCATATTATGCATAGAATATGAAGGGAAACGTAAAAACCAGTAAGTTATTAATGCAAATGAAATCCTTCTGAAATTCCTTCCAGATCCTTCTGAAAAGTTCAGTTACAGTTATTAACTAAAATTATTGAGATTACGGCCAATGCTAGAAAATCATTCTGATCATAGTAAACATTATATTTTTCGGACCCACCGTGCAATCTAATTTACACATCTGTACAATCTTCACTAACAAGATAAGTCTGGACTGATTTGAGATTTGAGCGTAATAACTAACTTAAACAGATCACGAAAGAATCATTCCTCTCTCAGGTGTCATGGTAAATTATTTATTTATCGCCATAATTTGCTATTTAAATCAGCGATTCGCATGTTTCATTACATATACGCTTACGCCCAAATATGAATCACTCCAGATTTGCTCATAATTCTGACACCACACGTTCACTCACACCAGCAAACTTGAGCGCTAAAGTAAACATACTTCTACTTCTATTTTCCTTCTAAACCAACCTCAGCGAGCGATCCCACACATTCATCTCCACCGCATGTCGATACACAGCAGTTTCATTTGTGCGCTTCTGCTTCTGGCCATTTTCAGCAGTTACCTTTCCATTAGATTCCAAACATCGTCGCTGTGGGCGAGTCGCAAACTCGTGTTTGTTCGTACGTTCCTTCGATGTTGTTTTCGTGTTTTCCACCCCATTTGACAGTTCGTTATCAAACTCGGTTCGGTCGAATTTTATTGATTTGTTATCAGACAGTGTACGAGGCAAAGGTAAACAGCGACGGCGGACGATGATTCTGTAGTGCGATAATGGAAAAGATTCGTCGTCAGTTGGTGCGATCGAAGTGAAACAAAAAATTGCTGTTTATCATTGGACTCGGATCGGACGCCCAATCTTGGTACCTACCTTACCTGGGTGGTGCAATTTTTTTTCCCCAATGGTTGTTATCAATTTTGTCTCCACCCAAAAAAGTAGCAGGAAAAGTTTGTTGGGCAGTCGTGTGATGTGCTGAAGAAATAATAGAAGCAACGTGGCACAATGGTGAAATATCGCTGCTTCCGGAAGTGAACGCTTGGGGAGATTAATTCAGGATCGTGTCCTTGAGTGCACGTCATTATCGTAAATCCTTATCGGGTCTTATAGAGCGAGTGAGTGAAGTGCAGTGAAGAATAGCGGATGCTTTTAAAATACAACTGGAGCAAAATCAATGCATCTGGTGACGGAGATCACGTCATACAGTAGTGATATCAAGCAGTAGCTGAGATAAATGAATAGGAATATGAAACGACAGCTGGAGAAGTTTAAGGAGGAGATCAAGTCGAATCTGACGAGGTAAGTTCCATGAAAGTAGTACTAGGTATTTGTCTTACCCATCACGAATCTACAGATTGTGAAGAGTGTTCGTTATGACATCTATTGCTATTGCCTGTCCTCTGGCCAGTTAATTTCAAGGCTGACGGCTCTGTTTCGTTAGGAGAAGAACGGGTATTTTTAAAGTTTCTAGTATTTGTTTTGATTACTTCATCACTCGAAGGCATGCGTCTGCGTTGCATGGTTGCGGTTTCGAGATGCTTTTGGGTATTTTTCTTAATTGTTCATGCTTTAGAAGTCAACTGTGGATTGATTTGACTAACTAGATGCCTTAGTTTGTGATTGATTGTTTGATTTAATTAGAGAAACAACAAACTTTTTGACCGACATCTGAACAGTGCGAAATATGCAAAATGCAATTTGTTTTTGTTGGCCGACAACGTGCAGCCCTAGTGTCACTTGTAATAAATGAGAAAGATCTTGCCTTCTCACCGAAACGAACTTAAATGATATGTGAATCACACACATATGACAAAAAAAAGTCAACCATAAACCACAAAGTCTTTCCAAAACATGTCATTTCAAAAAATTTACCATACCGTTCACCGGCCAGTTCAAATTTTCATGTAGCTGCCGATTGGTAATCCCCTTTCAGCAACAACTGTTTGCCTCGTAAAAATCGTCGAACCGGTCTTCCAACTCAACACGAGATCAGAGTTATTACCACTCATCTTGATTGTCCCCTCGTCGAAGTAACGTAGAAAATGCCATAAACCGTGCTTACCGTTTTCAAGGCAACATTGCCTGTTCGTGAACTTTAGTGTTTATATGTGGTGGGCTACGATGAAGCGATGGCTTAGCCAGTTCCGATTCAATCTAGGCAGTTGTCACCTCGGTCAGTGTCGCAACCGTCATTATCGTCTTAATCTCTTCAGTCTTACTCCCTGCACTGCACTGCACTCACAATGGAAATCCTTTCAAGCTCTATCGACGAAGGTAAACGGTTTGAAACCAGATAAGATAACGGACTGTTGGTTCCGCTTGACATTGTAGGAAACGACTAACAGTCCGGAGAAAATTGCTAACCGTTTGCTCGTCAACAGACGGTATTGGAATTCTTGACAGGGCTTGGTACCTCCAACCTCGTCGATCCCCTTCTGATCGACACCCCTTCAACAAAGGCCAGTGGAGGTGCATAAGCCTCTATATATATCAGTGCTTATCTTCGATATGATAACACTAATTTCGTTCGCCTCTTTTCTTCTTCTATGTGAAGTCATCGTGTACTTTCTGCATTCGTTCGAAGACCATGGAGTAAACTCGGTCAAATTGAGGCCCGCGCAAGATTATTCAATCATTCGAAACAAACCAACCGCCCCTTCCCTCCAGCTGGCTGGTGGCTGATGATGGCCGGTTCTTCGTCTCACTCCACACGCACAGGCGGCTGCGAGTGTGTGATTTGCATACAAGCTCGCGTACTTGCGACTTGTTGTTATCGTTACTGGTGGTAATTTTCCGGCAAGTAATTACTATGACCAAGACGCTCCGGAGATAGTTCGTCGCGTTTACTTGCTAAAGCAAAAGTCGCACGCACCTTGATATTGCGATAGAATAATAATGGTAAAACTTGACAGCACAACACATTTTCAGAAACTTTCGGCCTCTGACGTTTCCAAGCTTTTCGAGAGTTGAGGAGTTCGAAATGCCATTTAAATCTCGGCGATGAATTCAAATTTGCTGACTTTATTCGTAATACAAAACAAATCCAAAGCCATTTCAATGCGTTCAAGTGGAATGAAAACTCTTAATTATGATCCAAAAAGTGTGTTAGATGTTTGACCCGCTCCCCATCACTAGTTGGTGGATCGGCTTGATCTCGAGCTTATAATGAAGCGTCGGAGACTGTGGTTTCATGATCGTCATCGCAGATCCATGTCGCGGACATGTGTAGAATAAAGAGGCTGAGCTACCGTCTCTGATGAACGATTGAGAGAATGAGAGAACCAAAGTCATGTCGTAGTACATTTATTTAAAGGCATTGACGTTGGGATACTGGCGGATTAGGGATACGAATTGGGAAATTTAGATTTGAAGAGCCAGTTAGCGAGAACTGCAAATTTCGATCCAAATAAAGATTGTTTTGATGTTATGAAATGTTTGCCTACTCAAGAGAATATGTATAGCGAAATTTCAGAATTTTTTCACGAGGAAGTGGGATAAAATGGTGCCTAAAAATGTTATAGCATAGCATAGCATATCAATTTCCGACCAAACATAATCCTGGGTTGGTTCTTGTAGAGACGTTGGAAGCGCCAGAAGAGCTGCCTTGGATGTGACAGGCTCTTCATCCATCGATCTCTTTGCACAACACCTGGCCAGGTCCTTATGGTCTGCAAGGGATGGGAGGAAGTATTGATTAGATGTCTACTTAAGAAGATGCTGAGAACTCATTCATTGACATCTGGAGTTGGATATTGGATGGGATTATGCGGAAGGCGTTTCTTGGCGAGAAAGCATATGAATATTTATATGTATGTAGGCCGTTGGGAGTGACGAAGTTAAGTAAATTAACGCACTCCTTTGTTGTCCGCTTCCCTGGGCTGGAATACAGGCGTTTCCTACGTGCATCCAGAGCTTGCCTGTCGGTTGGGACATGAGGACTAACTCTTAGCCTTTTATGGTTTACGGTTATAGCGCCATTACTCGCTTTCTGAAAAGAGAAAAAGGACCCCCCCCCTCATACACACACACAAACGCGCGCGTAAATCCGCGTTTGCGGGCGTCTATGTCAGGCGCTGCTTAGGTTGATGTTCTAGGGCGGTGGGGGTGGACTAAGGTTGCATTTTACTACAATGTTATTTCAAGTTCGTATGGCGTTTATAGGGCCATCAGATCACCAGAGCTATTTCAAATAGGAAGTACTTATCTGTTCAATGTCATTACTGTCCTTGTCTTCTCCTTAACTACATTCCATTTTGTTGATGTTAATGGCCTTCTGCCGGTTACGGGAAAAAATCCTACTCTCAAGAATTTCTAAAATCAGAAATTTCATCACTGCAGCCAGGTAACCAGATGCACTCGTACCAACGCCCTTGTATAGCTGCTCTTCCGGGGAACCTGGCAAATGTGACCGACGGAAAACTATAATGGTTCGGACGGGTCTTCTGCTTTCCTTATTGTAAATGGCCCACCGGGAGACCAGCACTAGCAAATGCAAGACACAATCCGGGGAAAAAATATAAGTTTCCTCCGCACCCACACCTTTCTTCTTACGACTTCGTCATCTCGAAACACTCTTTCATCGCAAAAACTTTTCATTTAAGCGAACACACAATTTAAAAATCACTTCTAACAACAATTTTCAATTATGAAAAAAATCGCGATAAACAAAACGGAAAAAACTTGACAGTTCCTTGAAAAGCCAACCGATCGTGGGCGGTAAAATGGTGCCTAAAAATGTTATGGTCAAAAATAGAATGGCTGGTAGCGATATCTTTTTAGAGATTAGGACACTATTTTAATTCTAGTTTCTGAAAAGTATCTACTTATTAATGAAGGGTATCTAAAGTCTCTTTGTTGATAAAATTGTCTCAAAAGTCACTTTTTTAATTTCTCTTTTGAATTATATTTTGGAAGTTTATTATAATCAGTGAAGTAGCTGACAGTTGTTGTTTCCATTTGTTTGTTGCCCCGCTTTTCGTGTTTTTTTGTGCACAGTTCGTTTGATTCGAGGTTCCAACAGAACCATTTTGTGAAGCAAAAAAATAGAAGGAAAACGGTATACGTGCAGTGCAAATAAAATGGTAGTTGTGAGCATCGTTTACGGGAGAATGACACAACTGTCTTACATGCTCACGGTTTACGCTTCGAGAGAGAAAACCGGAATAAGTTTGAAGCGTTTCAAATCTAACCGATTCCTCCATATAACTGTCTAACTTGGCTCCTAGATTATTTACTGTACCCGATTGCAAGTTAAAGAAGGTCATTGGAAAAACGGTATGCAGGACGTCAAAGGCAATTCTGCTCAATACCATTGATGATCTATGTGTCCGTTCAGAGTTCTTTTGAAAACTTTCAAAGCCTTTGGAGTTATTTAAAAAATGATATTCCTACATCCTTTCGTAATTCAAAAAGCATCGAATATCGCTGACACTCTATGTAGTTTGAAGTTTTGGCTCGAAAATTTCAAAAAGCGACGGCACTATTTTGTTTATTCCCCAACATTCCTTTATTTGCTTACGGGGTGGAAGGGATACTACCGTAATCCAAATTGAACATGAAGTCGAACATAATTAGTTGTATTCTAGTCGATTAATAGATTTTTTTTGGGACAGGTATCATGTGAAATCTAAACCTGAGGAAGCTTTTAGAAAGATCCCCTGAACAATTCTTGATAGAAGAAAATATCAGAAGAGTGTCTAGAAGTCGGGAACATGGAGTCAGTTTCCAGTTTAGTTTAGAAAAGTAAAAGTGTACATTGTACGATCTGAAGTTTAAAATATAAACGTAGTTTACAGGAAGGCTACTATAAAAGAAGATAATTCACAAGAACGTTCGAAACGTTGCTGTTGCTGCTGCTGACGTCGTTCGCTTGCATGCGTGCTGATGATCGCTCTCTCTTGCGCGCTCTCTCTCTCTCTCTCTCTCTCTCTCTCTCTCTCTCTCTCTCTCTCTCTCTCTCTCTCTCTCTCTATCTCTATCTCTCTTCAGACACCCTCGCTGCTTGTTGCGAACAAAAGTCATTAGAAAAGTCTGAGGAAATCCATTGAAAATCTATACAAAATAAACAGTAGGCACATGGTAAAGATCAAATACAGTTATGTAGCAAATCCCTTAGATTATCTCCTAGCCGATCTAAAAGAAGTTCATATGAAGACAAAAATGAACTATCAAGAAATGGAAGATAGTTCATTGGAACGTCTCCAGAAAGATATATCAGAATCTTAAGGCTGTTGGAGACTAAAAGATCTTTGGAAGAATTTTACATGGCTCTGAAAAAGCGTTCAAAGGGAGGACAAATTCAAAACAATAGCCAAAACTTCCCTTAAGATATCGATAAGACTTCTGTGGGAAATTATGTGAAGCTTTATTTCGCATTTTCATCAATCAATAAAATGGATACATACACATATACACAAATCTCCCTAATAAAGATACAAAAAAAAACATATACACCTTGTCTAGAAGCTGTTTAATACCAAGGGCTACAAGCCATTTCGTGAATTTAAAGAAAGGTGAGCTTCAGATGTTTTAGGTGGAGTAACTGTTTTACGTCTCACCGAGTTAGAAAACACCAATTTATTGGCAGTCAATAATTACCTGAGAAAGGTGTCAATAAATGAAGGGTACCTGAGAAAGGTGCAATTTGGTTGGCATCCGGTATGATGTAGATTGAACACCTTCATTCATTATAATTATTGACTACATTTAATATACCTAATTAGGTTTGTTTGCTAAGTCAAATATTTGCTTTTCATAAATAGTTTAGTGAGACATTGGATGTTCGATAATGTTTACTCATCAGAATAGTGAAAAGTAGAGCAAGGAAGATTGTGACGAAATTGTGCGACACATGTACAACGTTGCCACATGTTAGCTTCATTTAATGGATTTCAACGACACAACAGCACGGTGCCGCTTTTAGTTCAGATCAAAAGTGTTTATATACGAATGTAGTTTTCTTGGTCTCTGGTTGATAGAATCGATGGTGTTTGTTGTAAGTTTCTGCTACGTCAAGTTTCCTCGGATTTGTTATGTGCAATAAGAGTTGTATTTTCTTCTGTTCCTACTTACCTTACCAATCAGACCAAGGCCGGGGTGGCCTCTGCTGTATACAGAATTTGTCCCTATTCTATTCGGTCCATGGCTATTTTGCCAGTCTCGCAGTCTACGAAGGGTCCGCAGGCCGCTTTCTACCTGATCGATCCACCTTGCTCGTTGCGCGCCTCTTTTTCTTGTGCCTGCTGGTTCGTTTTCGACAATAATTTTAACTGGGCTTTCGTCCGACTTTCTTTACGACATGCCCAGCGCACCGTAGTCAACCGAGTTTAGCGTTGTGTACGATGGGAGGTTCTTCCAGCAACTGATGCAATTCGTGGTTCATTCGTCTACTCCACGTTCCGTCTTCCATCTGCACTCCACCGTAGATCGTAAGCAACATCTTCCCATAAAAAAAACCAAGGGTGTGTTGTTCCTCCACAAGCAATGTCCATGTTTCGTGGCCGTAGAGGACTACTGGTCTAATTAAGGTCGTGTACTTGGTCAACTTTGTAGTCCGGCGAATTTTGTTCAATCTTTGCGTCCTTCGGAGTCCAAAGAAGGTACGGTTGCCAGCCATCTACCGCCTCGATTTCATTCTTTTGTTCCTTAAAGGCCCTTAATTGAAACGAACCGGGTTTTCAGCATTTTTGATATTTCCTAAAATGCCCAAAGCCAAAGCGTCGTTTGGAGCTCCCTTGGTAATAGAACGAGCAACGTTTAGAAGGAATTTTAGCATTTTTGTAATTTTTTGTTTTTTCATTACCACAAATATGTCTTCAAATGTTTCTGTAATTTTCGACTTACCTTCTTGTAGAAAAAAAAATCGCCCAAAAAATTATCATCGTCAAAAAACGTTTTTTATGTATTCTTAGGAAAAAAATAAATATTTTTTCACTGGTAAATTAAACAGAAAAGTTTCACTCGCCCTCTGAAAGCCAACTGATTATTAATCCATAAGTTAGTAGTTAAGTTAAAAGCCATGTAAACTTGTTTAAGCGAGAACTAATTCAATGTTGAATGCGGTGAATTTGTTCTGGTTGATAAATATTATTTTTCTTGTCCAGAAAACAAGACTGGTCTTACAATGGAAATACTTGGCTGCGTATTCAAGATGGTAGATGATGGGCAAGTTTTTAAGAATCCATTAATGATAAAAACTCCAACCTCATTATTTTCGTCAAACCTTTATTATATTTTCTGATTTTACGCGTCCAACGTGGCTGTTGTCTGTCCAAAGAATACATATTCATTTAACATTTATACAAATTTAGCCACTTTCTACTAAACATTAAGTTCCCGTTTGGCTCATTTTTGGTATCTCTCTAGTCTTGTTTTGGTGTTTTTTACTAGGCATATAGTCTCAAAAGTTGCTAGTTTTTGGACACTCAGTCGCTACCAGTCTTGAAATAGCAATCACAAAAACTGCTATAACTTCAGACAGGGTTGACGAAACATGCTGAAATGTTGTTTGATTACTATACTCTTATAGATGTAGGACCATTAGGTCGAACGCCATTAGGCCGAATGCCATTAGGGTGAAAGCCACAACGCCGAATGGGTCATTAGACCGAAAGCCATTGTGCCGAATGGGCCATTAAGCCGAATTTGGGAAAGTAGAAGATTTAACTTAATATTTCGAAAAAGCTTTGCGCCCTTATGAACAACAACGTTGCGAGCTAATGATTTTTCATGGGAGATTTTTTTTTGTAAATCATAAGCAGTTCTTACTTATTTCAATACTTTCAACCTGCTGACATGTCATGTAGATGATTGAATTTATTGTTTCTTGAAATCTTGAGCATGAGCATGATTGACCGCCCGAGGTTGCTACTCCATTGTTGCCAGATCAGCTGTTATTACACAGAGAACCAACAGATCATGCTTGGGACTAACATACATCTTCAATGTGTAAAAATTGGTGATCCCAATCTAAGGCAATACCGGCGCCGGCCTCGTTCGAATGCAGGTCAAGTAGGGAATGGGTAGGAATATGTTGCCGTGATACTCGCTTTATTGGAAGCCGCGAAATCACTGGGATTTTGGATAGCAGGATTGGGTGGCAGCAGGGTTCGTTTTGGTAAACAATAAGCTGTCAAGTGTAATTAGTACCGATTTCCGATTTGAACCGATTTAAACCAACATAGCATCCTTATTAGGGCCACTCACAAAGTGTGATTGTGGTTTTTCATTGGGAAAACAAAGTGATATTTAATAATGCTGAAAAGCCGATTTTGACCGGTACAGTACAGTAAGGATGCTATTGGGGTCACTCACAAAATGTGTTAGTGGTTTTTCATTGGGAAACTAGGAGATTTGGACCGATTTAAACCAACAGTAAGGATGCTATTGCGGCCACTCACAGAGTGTGATAGTGGTATTTCATTAGGAAAACAAGGTAATTCATTTCAACGCTTGAGTACCAACTTAGACCGATCTACACCAACAGTCCGGATGCCGCTGGAATCCCTTACAATATGGGACAGTGGCTTATTTGTGATAGGCTGGCCCGACGAGCCCGACGACTTTTGATGCTCACTCGATCACTCGCGCAACGAACAATAGGCAACCGAAACAATAGACAAAACGCTACGCCCGATAACAAAATATTGCGCAACAAAGTATCGACACAACCGATTCAACCGATTCAACCGATGGTCGACGCAAACCTATTGAAAATAAATTTTATTAATATAGATACAATGGGTAGCAATTACCTGTCTTGCTCCACGTTCTTGAAAACACTTACTACCTCACGAGTCGCCTGTACCCAACTCCGCATGCGTCCGTCTAGTTACATTCATTCATCTTTATGCCTAACTTTAAAAGTTTTGAGAAATAAAGAAATATTAGATATTGTCTTCAAAATTTGGTAGAAATAAATTATTAGTTGCCTGAAAAGAAACAAAATTAACAACAAATATATAAGTAGAATAAGGATTCTGTTGCCAGATTGTCCCCCGGATGTTTGAAGAGCATCGCAATTTCTATGAAAAGATACAAAGAGTTATTGTTGCGGGCTGTCGATGATTGGTGATAACTATGTGTTGAACACTATTGGCTGAAATGAGCATTGAATGAGAATAGTAAGAACATTTCATTGAATAAATGACTATAATACTAAGTTGTTTATTAAGCTGAAGCCCAGTCGAGCTATAACTGATGAACTCAGTCGGCTGTTCTACTTACGAAAGACATTCCCACCGTCTAACATGCAAGTGAGCGGAATGTTACAACTTGGAAAAAAATGTAAAAGAAATCGATGAATCAGCCCTCTCAGACTTATCGCTAATATGCTATTATGATAAATTTACAAGCTCATAACTGCATGCTAGTTTGTGAATTGAAAAGTGTCCAGATTTATGAATAACAAGTCCGGGCACTGATGGAGCACGGCATCCGAACTTTGGATTTAGAAACCTGTGTCGTTTAACAAATCCTCAAACAAATGTGCAAAAGCACGTTGGCCAATATTTAGTGTCAACCAGTGGGTACGTGTGCTCTACTCCAAGTTCCCCTTCTTTCAAACTTACCTTCAGTTCAATTCACCCATTGAGTAGGACACATCACAATAGAAAATATTGTGATGGAGCACGGACGTTAGGTTACTAGATTTATGAAAAATACTCTATAACCTATTTAGGATTATATCTGAAAAATCCCAATTTGGCCAACACCCACCTTTATTGTTTCTTGAAATCTTCCGAACATGAAAACAATGAACTTACATTTTTTCTTTCAATCATGCAGCATCTAGCGATGATCTTCTATACGTGATTTATTATTTATAATCGACCCATTCGTCCTAATGAACCATTTGGCCTAAGGACCCATCACACTCTAATACCACTCTTAAAGTAATCCATTTGGGGCTACACTAGGAATGGTATGATAAGAAGAAAGTCATTTTTCTCTAAATTAAATAAGCGATTTCCGGGTATTTGAATTCGTCACCCGCTACCGAAAACACAAGTTATCATTTCAAGAGCTTAGGGATAACGCATAATTAAATGTAACGTTATGAATTTTCTGATTTAATTTTTTTATATATATTATTGAATGTTAAGTTGCAAGGAAGTTGACGTAGGACTCCTTGTTGATAGCATAGCATAGCATAGCATTTTCCGACCATACACTATCCTGGATTGGCTGTTGAAGAGACGATGGAAGCGCCAGAAGAGCTGCCTTGGGCATGACAGGCTCTTCAGCCATCGATCTCTGCACAACACCTGGCCAGGTCCGTATGAATGAGAGGGATGGGAGGGAAGTGTTGATTAGATGTCTACTTAAGAAGATGCCGAGAACTCATGCTACCTTCATAGACATTTGGGGATGGAAATTGGATGGGATTGTGCGGGAGGTTTTCCTTGGCGAGAAAGCATATGTATATTTATATTTATATAGGTCGTTGGGAGTGACGAAGCTAAGAAAGTTAATGCACTCGTTTGTTGTCCGCTTTTCTTGGCTGGAACACAGGCGTTTCCTACTTGTATACAGGCTCCACTTGTATGTGGGCTTCGTGGTCAAGCGGTTAGCGGCGTCACCCGTCGTTCAAGCGATTGCCATGAATTGAGGGTTCGATTCCCGCTCCAGCCTGTGGAACTTTTCGCAAAACGAAAATATCCATATTGGTCCACTGGGTGTTAGGTTTAGTTGTCCGTTGTAATTCATTCTGTGTCCAATGTTCAGTCTGTACAACCTCGAGTTGAAGACGGTGTAAATGTCTTTTTTTTTTCAAAGCCAAGGCTGTAGTGCCCTTTCCTGCGTGAGAGCTTGTCTGTTGGTTGGGACATAAGCACTAACTCTTGCCCTAGCCTGTTATAGCTTATGGTTATAGCGCCATTACTCGCTTTCTGAAAAGAGAAGTAGGACGCGCCGACACAGAGTCATACGCTCACACACACACACACACACACACACACACACACACACACACACACACACACCACACACACACACACACACACACACCACACACACACACACACACACACACACACACACACACACACACACACACACGCGCGAGATGCAATGGAGGCACTGTATCGTCCCAACGGCACACGCAAATTCTACGAGAAGTTGAACAGCTCGTGCAACGACTACGTACCACAAGCCGATATGTGCAGAGACTTGGATTGGATACAACAAAAGTGCTGGTGTTAATCAGCTCCCAAGCGAGTTTCTAAAATACAGTGGCGGAGCACTGGCCAGGGCGCTGCACTGGGTAATTGCCAAGATTTGGGAGGAAGAGCATTTACCGGAGGATTGAATGAAAGGTCCTTGCTGAAGGTTGGGCTGGAAAACAACTTCTTATTCCAATAAGATGACGATCTCAAGTATACGGCGCGTAAAACCTAAACGTTTTTCCATGGATCTCGCATCAAATTATTGGAATGGCCTCCACAATACCCGAACTTGAATCCCATTGAAAGTGTGTGGTCTATCTTGGATTCAAAAATGGAGAAGACTAATGTAACCCACAAGATTCTACTCTTCCAATCTTTTCAATCGACATAGAAAACAATCGACCAGCGTTGCTTGCAAAATTCCGTTAGGGCCTGTTAATAAACCACGTTGACTCATTTTTGAAAATCTCAGACCACTTTCCCTCACCCCCTCGTAGACTCCATACATTTTTTTTAAATTTTGTATGGAGCGTAGACTTTGGTCAAATTTTTCGCACGGAAGTTTGAAAATGCGTGGTCTTTCTCCCGATCAATGAAAACGGATTGTGCACAAACGGTGCACCGTCAGTGGTCTTTTAATCAGAAAACTGGCTCAGAAAGAAGGTGTCAGCGTCGGAGCAGTTCAAACCGCATTACGAAAGTATCAACAAGATCGTAGATCGATTCGTAGATTCCCCGAGACAGGGTAGAAAACCCGGTCCCGCTCATCCTACAATTTTCAAAGCGTCATCCTTCAGCATCAGTCTGAGATGTGGCGAAAAAACTGAGTACTTCGGCGACTAATGTTATGCGTGCCAAGGCGAGAATGGGTCTGCAGACACGTCGGGAGCAGAAGCAGCCAAAACGAAGCACCAAACAGGCTGAATCTGTGAAACCGAGGGCTCGAAAGCTGTACGACAAACTGCTGACCAAAAAATCGGGCTGTGTTATCATGGATGATGAAACCTACATAAAACTCGATTTTAAAACTCTGACGGGACCGTAGTTTTATACCTCGCCGAAGGGAAAGGATGTTCCTGGAACAGCATAACAAGCATACAATCCTTTGGCCTGATCTTGGTTCCTGCCATTAGTGTAAATATGCACTAGAGTGGTACAAAAAGGAACAATGTCGTATTTGTACCAAAGGAGATGAATCCACCAAACTGCCCAAAGATTCGCCCTATCGAAACTTTCTGGGCTTTGACGAACGCGATGCCAATTTAAGAAATATTTGCCAAAAGTGGTGAAAATGGTAGGAGAAAGCACTGTGCAGAAGCTTAAGGGAAAAATTAGAGAACTCGCCTACCCTGCCAAAAATCCAGCAAATTGAAATAAAGATGGGAAGAAAACATTGTTATTTACTTTGTTTGAGAATGAAATAATCAGAAATCACAGTATGGTATTTTTTATTTGAGAAAGAAAGTGTATTTATATTTTTCGGAACAGTCTATATGAAATATTCGCCAAAACAAATTACCACTTTGAACTGTCGAAGTTATATTGCCTTTTTTTAGTGTTATCCTGTAACGTTGCCAGGTTTACTAATAGTGAATGTTTCCAGCTAGAAATTATATTCAATGTTGTTTAATTTTATGTGTAAATATCGATCCGGTTCTATTTATATGTTACATAATTTATGCTGCATATAATAGGATTAGTTTATTCGCAAGATATGTTATGATCCATTATTGAACATATTTCTCAGTACTTTTTCGAACTGTGTTATGGAATTATGGTAATTTTTTTTTTACATTTTGCAATGTTTGATTTCGCGCTTCGACAATGACAAAGTGGCACACATTAACGCTGATCTTTTAACTTGCGTACTAGAAAAAGTCGATGAGAGAGGAATCAATTCTAGGCATACTTGAAAACGAAGCTAATAAAACTGCTGAATCGCGCACTTTTCGCCTTGAGTACATCGCCGCTGCTTTTTTCCCTCTCAAGACGACAAGAAGAGCGTAGAAATCACGTACCAACGAGTACTTCAGCACACAGCTGTCCAGAGCTTCTGCCCCCGATGCTAAGAGGAAATGTTTCAATCAAATGTAAATCATATTTTCACCCTGCAGCAATGCATGAGCACCGGTCATCACCAACAATGATGCAATCTCATGTGCCGTGGAAAGTAATCATCGGCAATCAACTGTTCAACAACTCCCTACACCGTTGCAACGACCGGCGGTGATGAAACCTAGTATTTATAGAATCCTTCGCAGGTCGAATTTATGGATGATTCGATCCCTCGCGGAGAAGAAATTATTCAAAGCTTAGCGCAAACCAATCTCATTGGACTTGCTACTGCGAAGTTCTACAAAGACGACTGCATCTAAGTTCATTGCTTCTTCGGCACCTATACATTAAGGCATACGGGAGACAGAAGACAATTGCAAGCCATAAATAAGGAAAAATAAAATCGCGGATGTAGCAATTTTGTTCTGCTCCCTCTGCGCCGCTGAGCTAGCAGCTCAAGACGGTATTCTGGCTTCGGATAATTGCTAGTTTCTACTTGGTACATCACAAACACTCAGGCCGTAAGATTGAAAATGAGCAATCGGAAAATTTGCACCCGTACCGTGGCTCAGTCGATGAAAGTGCAGATGAAAGGTAAGGTCCAGTTAGAGACGAATGGGTTTGATTTTTGATCCAATTTCGGATCGAAAAATTCATTGGGATGAAGTACAGTTGTGTTACACCAACTTCCCAATTACCAATTTCCGATGTGTTTTAGAACACTAAGCTACTCCTTGTTTGCACTAAAGAAAGCAAAAGAGAATCGAGACTACTTAAGACCGTGATTGGTGATCGTCGATCGGTTCTGTATGGCTTGTGGTGATGGCTGATAAGTCAAAGAATGGAAATTGTATATGCGAGGAAAGTTTTTGAGTGGATCAACTTAAAAGCAAGTTTGTCTCTTACCGAGCTAGAAATTCTATCGGTTGAATGTGCTTCCCGGCAGTTATGGCTGGTCCCACTCGTGACATGACACATGACTAAGTGAGACTTTGATTCGAAAATTTGAAACAAGCACAAATGTGAGGTTTGTGGGAAGCACGGTGCTATCTTGTTCAAGCACTTGAATAAATGTGAGCTATAGACCGATGGATTGTTTTCTTCAGTTTGATATGAGACCATTAATTTGAAGTGGACAGTGAACAAGCTCTAATGTGATAGGATGTTTCACGTAACCGTTAACAGTTTTTAAAACGTTCGAGCAGATCATTTACTAAGGGGGAGGTAGCTCATCGAATCCGCTTGTCTTTCGTTCTGCAAATTTGGAAGAACGTCTGAAGGGCCAAAAAAGGATGGGCATGATTTTTCTCCTTCACATTTATTGCCGTTCAAGGACTACTCAACCATACCGATTCTACTTGATTTTTCTTATTTTAATTTTCACTTTTTCCAGAATATTTTACTTGAGGTATGCGTTATCCTTTTACATATTTCTTTTTAATTTAATCGTTGATTTTTGTTTTGTTTATTTTTTGGTTTTTTTTTAATTAATGCTATTGACAGTGAAGGATTATCTTCTCAATCCTTATTTAAATTGTTCTGCATTTCATCAATGCTATCTTTTCCTTCCGAAATCTCAATGTTTTCGTTGTTATATATATCTTCTGATTTCTTTTTAATTTTATCCCTATCTTGTGCTATCTCAAATTATAATATTCTACCCTTTAAACACTGCCAACATTGTGATTGGTTGAGCGGATCGGATTTAATGAAATTATTGGGTATAGGACCAAGTCTCCCCCGGTTGGTACGAAAAAGATGTGCTTGAAAATCAACAGAAGCATAAAGGCACGAAACACTTTTAGAGACTGTAATTTCTATAATTTTTTTTAGGTTCTTATATATTACGAGTAGTTCCTGGCAGTATTGTTTCCAGCTATTTGGATATGACATAAAAACACTTCAAGTTGTATACTTATTATGTTTTTATTACTCCGTGAAGTACGTAATTAATTATAATGTTTTGAAGGAAATATCTTCTCATCAACATGATACCCACGGGGTAATATCACATGTTTCATGATTTTATTGAATGCCGCGTCACATATCTGGCATTGAAACACTGATTTTAATCTTAATTTTAATTTTACTTTTTAATTTAATTTTGATCCAACGGACATCCTGTCTGGGAGCCTTGAATGCTAATGCAGTCTGGTGGGGCTCTTTCCTCAGCGATATTGATGTGGGATTTCCTCTTGGCTGCAACACCTTTCTTATGCGTTCCCTGACATGATGAGCCGTAGCCACGCTTAAATGTAAATCTACACAGATAAAAAGAAATATTCAATTTTCTGCGTTATCTAAGGCACATAAAGGGAATGCCAGATTTGGCAGATATTAATGGGATTTCGTTGTTTACACCTCCTTTGGCTTGGATCTAAACGAGGGGAAATTTTACGCGCTTGTTAAAATTAATTATTTTTTTCTGTGTAGCTAAACAGATATATATTGATAGACAATGTGTTCAATATTATTGACATTCGTAGGGAATCGACTGTTGGATTCACTGAGTAGAAGTTATATTAAAACTAGGAACGAAGCGTAGCATACCATACCATTCTTATTTTGTTATTTCTCATTTCAAAAAGCGATAATTAAAATACCACACATTATAACAATGGTATACAAACAATCTTATAACCGGTTCATTCTCAATAATTTTTAATAATAGATAGGGAATAGGCGTGATGAAGCGTTACTTTACTACCGAACGTGAATCTTATAGCTGACCTAGACTCAAATAATTATTGTTAGGCTACACATGCATGCATGACTTTGAAGCGATTAAACGACTTAAGGTTAGTATTAGACAAATAAAAAAAAAGGCAATGAACGGACAAGTTAACGTAAATTTTTCTACAATAGAGCTATAGGCGGACAAAGTGAAACGAGGTAAGACGAGGTATGCATCGATGGTTTTTTTTTTCTTTATTAGGGTGACTTTTCGCTAGGGGCAAGTTCGTCACAATGCATCGATGGTAATCAGAGCACATAAGAACTAGACATCAATTAACTTAATTATAAACGACTGAAGAAGTTACGAAATGCCCTCTTGAACTTATAAACATAACACTGACTGACTAATTAAATAACAGAAAGAGACGCAATGACCTCCCAAACTCTTTTAAAGAAAACTTCTCTCTCAGGAGTCCCATCAGTAAACCATAAAAATTATACTGTTGCGACAACTGAGACTTGTAACATCAGACATGACTAAAACTGGTAGAATTCAAATATCTCGACGACATAATGACAACTTATTTTTGATTCGAGAAAACTCAAAAAGACTTTCGCAGCACATAAATGACGAACTAGGCTACAAAAGACTGAAGAAAATACACTAACAAACTAAATAACAAAAAGACGAAACGACACCACACAAAACAGTGGACATGAACATGACTGTGAGAAAAGGGAAGTAACACTGTAACACGTAACACTGACTAACAAAATAACAAAAAGACAATGAACAAAAAACAGACGAAAGGACCCAACATTCTCAAACGTGCCCCTTCCTAGTCATTTGCAACAGAGTCTTCTTGGACGACATGTTTCGTGTACGGCTGGCACAATGATTCGAAAGGCTTCACGCAACGATATCATCAAAGGCCTGGCGTAGAGGTTTCTACTCTATTCAGAGTCCCGCCAGTTAATCTTCATAAAAAAAAAAAAAAAAAAATAAACATGATACCCTAGGAGTGGACAGCAATTTCTGCTAGAACCAAAGATGGGAAGTGAAAGTATTGATAGTTCCGTTAGAGTACGGCAGGCTGTGAAATTTAATAGAAGCAGTTGAAATTGAGCCGAGGGCTAGTTTGAAAGGCAGTATCCGATCAAGCACACAATCTTCTACCAAGCTACCCCAATAGGCAAAGGAGGGGAAGGATACCCCCCTTGACTGGCAAAAGAGTGCGCGCCTGATCGTTCTCATACACTGCGGCTAGTATCATAGCCGCACACACGTTTATGGTGTAACTTGTGAACCGGGTATAAAACTTCATTTCTCCTTGTAATATGTTTTAAATGGATTTGTTTAAGAATGAAATTCAAACCTGAATTGAAAATTTGCAATAAAAAATCCTTTATTGATTCAAATTCATGAAATTAAATGGCTACTTTTTATAGCCACACTTATGTTTTTTAATGAATACATGTCAAAATATTCATTTTTCTGAATACTTTCTGCATTTTAATAATCAGTTGGTCCTCCAGCACGCTCGATTACCTGGAAAATCCTTTTGGGCATACTTCCAAACAAGTTCTTTAAAATTTTCATTTCCAAATCCTCCACGCTTCCGAAACTGCCACTTTAAGCTCAGCAATACTGTTGTATTGCTTTTTGTTGGCGTAGACCCGTCGAACAATGATTCCCCAGATGTTTTCCACTGAATTCAGATCCGGACTACGGGCTGGCCACCACAGGAGCTCAATTTGTCGGTCGTTAAACCAGGATTTTGTGGCCAAATTGGTGTGAAAGTTGGCATTCTCTTGTTGAAACACGATTTTTTTTTTGCGACGATACGATGCTCTAAACGGAACTAAGCAGCTATTAAGAAGCTCAATATAGTCCGTCGAGTTCATCTTACAAGATGTGAATGTCATGGGGTAGTAGGTAAAGGGTTATGTGCCGTTGGGCCGTTCAAAATCCCTCCTCTCGTTTTCAACTGATCTTTCAATTTTCAAAGCCTCCGTTGCCCTATACGGAACTATCATATACACTTTCTCTTCATGTCTATTTCGTTCTAGCAATAAATTAACTTTCACTGCTAGCCCCATGGAGATACAAATTATCCACTTCTGACAATGTGAATCAAATTAACTTTTGTAGCACAAAAACCAAGCCAAACCATTAGAGATCCTCCTCCGGAATTACGTCTGGAGAAGTACTCTGGTTCCTTCCGTAGATCTCGCCAATAGCCAGTAGATCCATCGGGACCATCTAGCTTGAATTTCTTTTCATCGGAAAAGATCACCTAGAGTTGAAAAACGAGCATTTTAATAATAAAAATTGAACAAAATATTTTTTGTTCATCAGTTGGGTTCATCAGTTTATAAAGCATTAAATTTACAAAGATTTTAACGTATCCCACTGGCGTGCCATGTTGAGTGTGGCGAATTCTATTCGTTTCTGTTTTTGCACAGGGGTCAGATTTTGTGCCTTGTTCATTTTTGACCGAATAATGTTCGGACTGGTCTGCAAAGCCTTCCGAATTGTTTCTTTACAGACTGGCAAACTGAGAGTAGACTTGATTTTAGAGAATGGATTGTTGAAATTTGGTTCCAATTTCACAATGATTCGCTTATCCCTCGGTGACAGCTTCGATTTTTTCGGCTTTCGTTTGGTCGTAGCATATTTTTCTGGATTCTTCAAATAATTTCGTATGACATTGTCCGATCGGCTGAGTCTACGTCCAATTTTTCGAATTGAAACACCTTCCTGCTTATACACACTACCAAAATGTCATGTAAATTTCTGTCCCCTAAGACCGACACATGCAAGCGTCCTTTAGCACATAAGAATGGGTTGAAAGAGACTAGAAAATAAATTCAATCAAACACATCTTTCGTCGAATTGTGTATGTGTCAGTGTCAGAAGACATAATTTTACACGAAATCTTTCTTTACGTTCCCTGACTTTTTACAAACATGAATTACGTCTCGTGTAAAATTAATAATTTCTAAGTGTGTAGGCTTCAATCATTCCCTTCTCTTTCTCACCCAAAACACTTCCTCTCGGGATTTTAAAGCAGTTTTAGCAGGATTTACTTTATAAAATTCTACATACCAAAGCAATACCTTATGAGCGGCTATAGAAAATGGACGCTCAAATTAATGAAAACACCTTTATTTGACAACTGTAGCACAAACACTATAAAAATACAGTATGGGAAACATACGTTTCACTAATACAGACACACATCGCTGCATCCATTGATTGCACCACGAACATCGCAAGGTGTGTAGAATTAGGGGTGCGTCTATAGAAACTAGTCGCAGTGTATATCACCAATGGCACGGAACAGTTCTAGCGATGTTTACACTTCCTAGAGTCATGTGACAGAAATCAACTGCCAATTAGAGGTTTTGAAAACACAACTTCTAATTTTACCGGTAATGTGTCTCTTGTCGTCATTAATAACATCGAGTATACCTTCGTGTGGGCAGTGCACGGTAATGATGCTGTAGTTGAAGACCCTTGAACCTCAGCTTACACATTCTCGCATTGATCAGAAACCAACCAAATACGCGTTGACGCATTTTACTCAGCACTACAAAGCTGGTGCCCAGCTCGTTGGTGATGTCACAGCTCTGGTAAAAAGTAGCCGCTCGATGCCCGCTTGTACATACCTTCTGTCCTGTCCAGCAAAGGTCCTTCAGTGCTACGACATCGAAGTTGCGTGGCTGAAGCCCGTCGTAGATTATCCTATCGCAACCTGGAAAGCAGAGCGATGTTCACTTCCATGATCCGAGTTTCCAATTGTAGTCCTTCTTTCGTCGCCTAGATATGTTGCTGATACTCCGGTCCGTATTTACTTCTGTACTATTTGTAACTTTGGATTTTGAAGGACGGCTCGTTGGGCCTTCGCCAATCCCCTGTCTCACCGGAGGACCATCATGCACAGCACTGTATAGATTCCCACGCTGGCACAAGGACGGTGATCAGCCGCTCCTGATATAGAGAACAGATGCTGTTTTGAGCCGCCCCTGACAAGGAGAACAGACGCTCAGATAGACGGTACCCTTCGAAGAGTGCAGTCGCCCTCCACTGTCAGCATATGACCACGGGGGTGGGTTTCCGATCTTCCTACCCGAGCAGGAGCAAATAGCTTGATAACTGGCCTTGGTATTAAAGAGCTCAGATTAAGAGGTAAAATACCTGAGGATAATACCATAAAATTGTTCCCACAATGTTATGCGAATACCAAATTGAGGTAAGACAATACCTAAATAGTACCTCTCAGGTATTCCCAGGTATCCAAAATAACAAGTTTTGTGATTCGAGAGATATTTTGCTTGCAATTCTTAGGTATTTTGCTTTGGTATTTTACCTCTTAATCTGAGCTCTTTAATACCAAGGCCAGTTATCAAGATCAAAATTAGGTATTCATATGTTTTTGTCTCCTGCTCGGGTATGGTTACTCATACCCCAGCCGGCACCACGGGGAGGTAGGGATAGGAGTTACTGGACAATAAGTACCAATAGTACGCATTGTCCAGTCATCTACCAACCAGTTGCTACTGGCTTCAAATAATTGAAAAACACAGTTCCAGTCTCATTAAACTCCTTGTTTCAATTGGTATTTTTCAATCAAACCTTATAGTTTGCGTAAAATTAACTTGATTTTGATCTTGTGTACGTTAAGGATGCAAATGTTCTCTAGAACTATTGTGAATTACGGAAAGATGGAAATAAAGAAAGAAGAAAACTTTGCTTTGAACCTGAGCTGTGCGAAAAGGTACGCGGCAATCTTTAAGGTACCATGCCAAGAACCACTAATCGGTTAGAAGGCTACACAACCGGTGGCAAATTATCAATACGGTGAATCCCATTCAGAAATAAGGAAGCAAAATAAAAGTTTATTATTTTTTACGTATTGGCATTCGGTTTGTCATGAATTCTTTTCTACGTTTTGTCCTTACGATGTTTGATATTCGACGTGTTGTCACACATTCTGTACATCTGAAAGCTGCATCTCGACGGTACCAATAACCAATTCATTTAATGTCAGACATAAATTTATGTCTAACGGACCTCTTCATGCATGTGCATCAAAAAATTCAAGAGCTATTTCCAGATTCTCGGTAGAAGATTCAATTCAATCGATTTTAATCGTTGCATATCTATCAACCCGATTCTTCCATCTTCGCCCAACAGAATCGCGATCCGTTCGCTTTCCGCGTTGAGTCCAACTCAATTTACTCGTTGAATCGTGGATCCCACTGCTTAACCAACCGAGCAAGACTACCTCCTGCCGTCTAACGCCATGCTCGCATGATTCGCATAAGATGGGTAGGCAATTTGCTTGCCGAAACAGCAGCAGATCCGAATCAAACGGAAACCAATGAGCCAAGAAATGAGGCGTAACAAGAGAGTATCATTACCTCCTCGCTAGTTCTTCTTTCCAGCAGCAACTCTCCACCTTCGCCAGGTACTTTTCACGTCATATTTTACCGTACGACCCGCAGGCCCCTTGGCTGATGTAATGTTCATTATCCACGTATGTGTTCATTTAATTTCCCCTGCACGCATCTCCTCAACGCCTAGCTCGGTTTGTTTTGGTTTTGTACGGTGTATTGTTCCTACTTTTCATAACTTACCATGTGTCCACGATGACCCAGAGAGACGGTGCTGGTGGTACAAAGCTGTTGCAAATTCACATCTCCCTCACCGCACCTCGCCCCACCTCACCGCTCGCTGTAGAGTTTCAATTTCTTCACAATTTAATTGTCGACACACTGACAGTTCGCCAGACTGACTTACTGACTGACTGATTGTACAAATTTGCCTCGGATGGGTGGGAGTCGTGTGAAATTTCGGTTCAATGTTGATATGTGCATTAGGGTTAGCATAAAGGCAAAAACAAAATGAGCGGTTTTATTGTTACAAGCCGGCTCGACGAATGCAATGGTTCTCATTTGTTTGGACAAATGAATGCAACTTTTCCTTCGCGCTCGGCTGTTGCAATCAGAGGTATAAAACTTCTTGATCCGCAAGAAACAGATAACAATAACAAAACCACCGAAAATGGGTTAACATCGCGTGGCACAACTGGTGTTGCTGGTGGCAAGGCGGCAATCGTGCAGCATTGAATGAGCATATATGTAAATGAGAATGAAGCACCACGTCTTCATCACCATCCCCACCCGCCTTCGCCCTCGCCGTAGCCGTGGTTGAGTGTTTGGTAATTCTTTTGCTATTAATGCATAGTCCGGCGCCACATTTGTCACGTACCAGACATTCACGGACGAGCGGGTGGGATTCTACAACACCAACGAGGAAGGTGTGTTCGGTTACATTCAATTCGCAAGAGGCTTGCGGGTTTGTGGAAAATTATAGTTTGGTAAATGTACGGTAATTGGCAAAATGACCGCTAAACTGACGCATGAGGAAATATGCTACAACTACTAACTGGGCTTTGGCGCTCTTTTCAACGAGATTTAGTCTGTTCTCAACGTAGTATTCTAGCAGCACTAGCACAGTTATTAATTGAGAGACTTCTTTGCCATTACAAATGAATGAATTTGGCAACCAAGCACAATTATACCCAGGGAAGCTGAGAAAATGTTCAACCCGAAAGATTGACCGAATTCGCTGCCTCCGGCTTAGTGAACCGTGCTTTTACCGACTGAGCTTTATCATGCCCCTAAGAAATGTATCGAAGATACGCTATCCACGTACATTTGCGTTGAACTCGTGTATTTGTGATGGTTTTAATGTGTTCATCATAGCATGCTGTGCGTTTGACTGTCATCTTTCGTTTGTTTACTTTTTGCACGGTTTTAATTCTTGAGTTTCAAAATGTCGCGCATTCAAAAAAAGACGTGAAATTAAGGTTTTGGACACATGGCTACGTGAAAAGGGTGTAACTATGCGACAATTGGGCAAGTGCTTTGGAATTCATCACGTGAGTAAATCCATCATAACCAAGTTTGGGGAACACTGTTCTTTGGATGAACTGCCAGAAATATTCAGAAAACCCGGATCTTCCAACCCTAAACTGGATCAGATAGTGGTGGCTCTAATTCGGAAGAACAAATGAATGTCGATACGTGATTTGGCCAATAGAGCGGAAACCAGCGTCGGAATGATTTAACGTATCAAGAAACTGAACTACCTGAAGATCTACAAGAAGCAGAAAATCGCCAAACAAAGTGCAGAACAGAAGCAACGCGCAGCAACAAGGGCCCGGAAATTGTATTCGCGAGTTTTGCAGCGACCGGATGCATGTATTTTGATGGACGTCGAGACTTATGTCAAAGAGGACTCAAAAACCCTTCCAGGTCCACAATATTACACTGCCTTCGTAGGGGCGGATGTAAGCCATGCAAAAAGGTCGATTCAAGTGGAAAAGTTTGGTCGAAAAGTGCTGGTATGGCAAGCAGCATGTTCCTGCGGTATGAAGTATACCATTTTTGACACTACCGGAACAATCAATGCGGAAATCTATCGATTTGAGTGTCTGCAGAAGATTTAGCGTTGGCGCATTACGTCAAAACAACTTCAATTGGCTCACGGAAAAGAATATAGATTTCGTTGAGAAAGACATCAATCCGCCAAATTACCCTCAGTTGCGGCCCATCGAACGCTAGTGGGCGATTGTGAAGAAGGTCTGCAAAAAGACTGCTAAAGCAGCTGAGAATATGTAGGGGCTCAAAAAAAAAAAATAGACAAAGGCGTCTAAACAATGTGATGAAACACTTGTCCGGAATTTGATGAAAAGGGTTCGATCAAAAATTCGCAAATTCGTGAAAGAATAATATCAATTTCACCCGGTCTTCACAATGTTCAAGTTCAATTGCGTTCAATAAAGAATCATTCATTTGTTCGAATACAATATATTTTTTTATATGACTTGAAATAAAAATATTTGGACAACTTATTTTCGATAGATATTCCTTAGGAATAGGAATAGGAAAATTGGAATGTTGCGCGATTTTCAACAAAGGCGCGGAAGACAAGTTTTTTTTGCCGGATTTTAGTTTAAGATACATTGTAGTTTGAGTTATTGTGTTTGTGAAGTTTTTCATACAGTACTTGAGGGTGTGTGAGAAGTGATGACACCTTAGTAACTTTTTTGTGAAACTGTTATTTTCAATATAGTGATGGTATGTATAATAAGTGAGGTATGCAAGTAACACAATCGAAGAAAAGTTTAATTTTGAGGTTGTGTTGCGCACACTTCAGCTTGAAAATTGAGCTAATTTTTCAGTTTTTGAAACATGTTTCATAAATTATGCCTGGATCAACGTTAGAAAAGGGTCTGAGATCAAAGCTTAACCCGTATCGCTGGTCGATCACCTTTTCGTCCAAATTTATTCAAACTGAGGAACATGTTTGTTTTTGTAGTCAAAAGAGATATCTAAGTCCTTATTACATTTATGACTTGTCAACAGTCACAATACTCGGATTGAACCACCGAGGATGAGCTTGAAATAAGAACCGGCCTTCCGCGCCACGCTCAAGGATGCCAGGAACCGGTAAACTGTACTCACGGGCACGTTTCCGTCTGGAAAGTGGTCTAAAGTTCTGTCCAGTTAGAATCCGGAATCACTTATTGTGTAGCAGCGGCACGGAAAGTGACCGCTGCAAGAATTCTTTTACAGCGGTTTGTTCAACTAGGCGCCCACTTTCTGTGGTATAAATTTTATGGTGTTTCGTGCAGTGAGTCAAAAGTTATTCCAGATGGAAGCCGAGAGGAGAGCAAAAATTCTGCACACCCACGTTGATAATCCAACGTGGTCCGCAATAGAAATCGCAAAAACGCTGAAAATCGCCAAATCAACCGTGTATGATGGGCTCAAACGTTTCAGGGAGCGAAAGAGAGTGGATCGAGTGCCTCAAGGTAAGCGTCGTAGTGGAACATATGACCGCAAGCTGAACCAGAAGGTGTTGAGAACCGTCAGAGCAAACCCTGGACTATCAGATAATGAAATCGCACAAAAATACGCTGCTGCTCGCAGTAACGTTCGAAGAACTCGTTTGCGAGCAGGATATCGTTCTTATCGAGCCAGCAAGCAACCAAACAGAACGTTGAAGCAAAACTCGAGCGTACCAAAACGAAGTACCAAGGATGCCTGCTCATCGACGATGAAACCTACGTCAAAATGGACTTCGGACAGCTTCCTGGCCAAAAATTCTACATGGCGACGCCACGAGGAGATGTTCCTACGAAGTTTACGTTTGCTTTTATGGACAAATTTGCCAAAAAACTGATGATTTGGCAAGGGATATGTAGCTGCGGAGCAAAGACCAAAGTGTTCGTGATGAATAAGACGATGGACTCGAAGCTGTACAAGGAAGAATGCCTCAAAAACCGCGTACTACCTTTCATTAAAGCCCATAAAGGTCCCGTAAAGTTTTGGCCAGATTTGGCGAGTTGCCACCACAGCCGGAAAGTCATCCAGTGGTACTGCGATAATAACGTAGATTTCATCGATAAAAACATAAATCCACCCAACTGCCCGCAGTTCCAGCCCATCGATAGATTTTGGGCAATAATGAAGCGGAAGCTCAAGAAAAGTGGAAAAACGGCTCGGGACGCAACGACCAAAATGTGGAACAAATGTGCCAAGGAAGTTGACTCTGGAGGTGTGCAGCGTTTGATGGGAGGAATAAAGAGGAAAGTGCGAAATTTCATTAGAAACCTTGAGAAATTATTTGTATTGATATTTTTTCCTTAAAGTACAGTTCACCATTGTTTTGATGTATTAAACTTATTTGTACGTCAATCCGTTACCGAGATACAGCTGATTTTATTATTCCGGATTCTAAATGGACATAGCTTTACCATAAACTTTTTTCCTCGATGACCATGCGTTTCATAAAACCGTACAACACGCTCGCGGAGTGCTTGCTGTTTCGACGCCATCTTCGATTGAACTGACATCACCCGAGCGAAAAAAAAAACATGCCACCCATTTCTAGGGAGTCCAGAGAGCAATTCTCTTGGAGAAAGAGTATTGGAGAAAGGTATTGAAATAATTGTTATTTTTTTTTATTGAACACCCGTTATTTAAAGAAGAACGCCTCCAGAAGCGCCTGCTGCCCTTTTTCCGGTCCCACGAAGGTAAGTTTTGGCCGGATCTGGCATCGAGCCATTACGCGAAACCAGTGATGGGGTGGTACGAAGGTGGAAAATCCGCCACACTCGCCAGAACTGCGCCCAATAGAAAAATTCTGGGTGATTATGAAGGGAAAGCTCTGGAAAACAGGGAAGGTCTTCAAAAACGACAAGGATTCGAAGAAAGAGTGGATAAAAATGTGTAAGAAAGATGGCGCAAGTGGTGCACAGGATTTGATGCATATGGTTAAGTCCAAGGTGTGAGTATTTAGCCTAGGAGAGGAGGTTGAATAAACCAACTTTGAAAAAACATAGCTAATATGTGTTTTGTTTTTATCCTTTGAGAGTTTCAAAAATATCCAAGTTTGTTTTTATTCTTTGAGAGTTTCAAAAATATCCGACTTAAAATGAATTTTCGGTGCTCATTTTTGTCTGTTGCGTTTTTAAGTTCAAGAATAAGAGAAACAGATTAATAATCCGAACAATTAATGATAGGAATTTATCGTCGTTCAAGTGGTCGAAGCTCGGGAGGAAAGAGGAGAAAAGGTCGGAGAGGAAACTAAAATCGAAAGTAAATGAAACACAAAGTATGAAAAGTTTATAACAATTTCCGATTTAAAATCTTACAGTTTAATCTTCCTGTTTTTTTATTTGGAACCCGATATTTGAGCTCAGCAAAAATGTTACAGCTTTTTGCAAGTTTTATTTTTTAGGTTCACTGGCGGGACTCTGAATAGAGTACAAACCTCTACGTCAGGCCTTTGATTATATCGTTGCGTAAATCCTTTCGAATCATTTTGCCAGCCGTACACGGAACATGTCGTCCAAGAAGACGCTGTTGCAAATGATTCGGAAGGAGCCAGGTTTGAGTTTTTGAGTCCTTTCGTCTGTATCTTTAATTGTCTATTTGTTATTTTGTTAGTCAGTGTCACGTTTGCAAATTTAATTAGGTGTTTTACTTATAGACTGTTCCAGAAACACACCTTATTTTAACGGTCACTTTGACTATAATGAAATATTTCAACATGTTTTGGCTGCGTCCTTTTGTTTGCACATTTCCGAATGACAGAGCATAAAAAAAGTGCTCAGTTTTGTGTTACCTATCAAAATGCGCGGTCTTACTCCGGAACAACGAAAAAGTATCGTGCACAAATGGTGCACTGTGAGCGGACTCTCCTTGAGAAAATTGGCCAAGGAAGAGGGTGTAAGCGTCGGAGCGGTACGATCTGCGATTCGAAAATATAGAGAACAGTGTACGTTTGAAGATGCGCCGAAGAGTGGTCGGAAATCCGGTCCTGTTAGTCCGGATATCGATAAAAAGATCAGGGATGCCTACAAGCGAAAACCAGCGACTTCCGTTCGGGATGTTGCGAAAAAACTAGGGACCTCGTCGAGTAACGTCATGCGTGCCAAAGAAAGACTTGGGCTAAAAACATACCGAAAGCAGAAAAAACCCGAAAGGAACTCAAAACAGGCCGCGTCCGTGAAACCAAGAACCCGCAAACTCTACGATTCGTTATTGTGTAGAAATTCTGATTACAAAACGCTTCCCGGACCACAATTTTTACCGAAAAATTCGGTAAGAAGGTTATGGTTTGGCAGGAAATATGCGAGTGTGGTAAAACATCTAGTCCGTACATCACAACGATGAACACTCAGAAATACGTTAAGGAATGTCTCCAGAAGCGATTATTGCCGATGATCAGGCAGCACGAAGGTCAAGTAGTGTTTTGGCCTGATTTGGCGTCATGTCATTACGCAAAGGACACTTTAGAATGGTACAAAAGTCAAAATGTATATTTCGTGCCGAACTGCCCGGAGCCAGGGCCAATAGAGACTTTTTGGGCTTTAGCCAAAGCAAAGCTTTGAAAATTCATAAAACCAGCGGACGACATCCAAAAATTTAAAAAATGATTGGCCAAAACTGTTAAAATGGTGGGAAGTACCACTGTGCAGAAGCTAATGGGTCATGTTCGAAGAAAAGTCTTGGCTATGATTAAATATTTTGATTAAACGAGAGTAAAATATCATATAAAACACAACAACAAATATGATTTCCCAAATAAAATGATTAAAACTAAAAAAAAAAACATTACTCTTTTGTTATTTTGAAAGTGTGCTTATAATTTCTGGAACAGTCTATATCTTCGTTATTTCTTCATGATTTCTGCAGTCTTTTATAGTTTGTGAATCTCTTCATCTTCTGTTTCTCTGGGGCCGCCTGTGATTTGAGTAGTTTATTTGGCTAGTAGTAGTTCTCTGGCGCCGTCGTAATTTGAGTAGTTTGTTTGGCTTTCATCTTCTGTTTGCTCTGTTGAGTTAATACATCGCTCATAGCCAGTGCACACTCTAAAAGCTACGTTTTCTTCAAAACTGGGTTCCTGGAATTATATAAGCAAAATCGCCTCACGCTTATAAACCTCGATAAAAGTATAGCATCTAGGGTTACCATTCCCAATCCCCCCCCTAATTTCTGATTTTGTACTTTTTATTCATTGTTAATTTTAATTATTCTTATTTGTTGTTGAAAGCAAGCCACAAAAGGAATCAATTGATTGATACATCAAACCTACATTTCCGATTAATATGAATAATAGATCATGAGATGAATAATGGAACAGTTCCCCTATGTGGTAATGCTTTCCCAAAGTGTGCTGATTTGTGATAATAAACTATTTCAGCTTTTACAACTGATTCTATATGATCAAATGCAGCATCTCTACTATTTGCAAATACTGTACTTGACCATTAATCACCATCTCAGAACTATAATGTTCATCGATAAGAAGTACTAGAGGATTTTCAGAAGCACTTTTGGGCTGCATTTCCACTGATCTGGCAACACTTGTGTGCTTCTTTCCAAAATGGTCAAGACCCAGACCAGCCCTGAAACCTGGTAGTTGAAGTTAAACTACCTCAAGGTTTTGCTAGTGCCCAGGGAAAATGTTACAGCTTTTTGTAAGTTATACAATTATACCGTGGATACCATTTACAACATTGTTGCATGTGTGTTCTTTTCGGTTCCCTGCCAGTAAAAATGTCACCGTTTCTGTTTGAATTTATTCAGTGGTTAATTGACTTTTTTGTCAAAAACATTAGAATTTTATGAACTTGTAATTTAATGGTCTAAAAATAGGTCTCACGTTGAGTGCTAGATGCACTTCCATAGTGTTCAATTAAGAAGAGCGTTCAGTGCCTGTTTCAGGAGGCATCACATATCATAATAGCTGATCACGCTTTAGCAAATTATCGTCCCTAAAATATACAACATTTACGCATGTCGTACTTCAACACTTAGTCATGCACAAAAATAAATCACCGTGCAAAAATATGTTTAACGACCAAGCGATGAAGTGCTATGCTTCACACCATGCTCCTTTCAGCCGCCCGACTGCATGAACGGTTTCAGTGTCCGCAAGTACCCGCACACTCCATTAGGTTACACAAATGCATATAAATAATATTACACACCAAGAATGCCAGCGGACCACCCAACCCATCGAAAATGACGAAAAGCACCCGGTACTTTCCCAGCGCCTAAAATTAGGCACATCAAATTGAATAAATTTTACGTTGGCCATTGTCCGAAGAATTGCTTCCTCCTTCAGCGCAAAAGAAAAAACCACCCATTTGGGAAATAGACTGATAAACCCATTTACCTCCGGCATATGCAAAAATGGTGCATTGTGCCAAGAAATTCGAAATCGATTTCGCTGTTGTTCAAAATTTACGATTACCGAATGCACGATGCCAGATCAGCTGGGATCAACTTTTTCATCGGACGAAAATGTTGCTCAATCGCTTTCATTATCGCGTTAATTTTGAATTCGCGGGCGGGAGGAAGGGGGGAGGGCAAAGTGCGGTGGGTGCGTTACCGAATGCATATTCGATCGAAAGGTGCTGCTATTAGGTGTAGATATTGGCTCCCTCTCGGTCAGTGAGATGATTCAAATTTAAATTGCTCCCGATGATGGCAGATAATTAGCCAGTGGATCATACTACCAAGAGCGATCGATATAATAAATTCAAGAAGATATGCCTAGTTAAAGCATAATTGCTGTAATTTACACGAGAATAGTGATAGAATTGCGGTAAATTGATTCGCTTTTGAACCAAGCGGGTTACGGTATAGCATGGTGTAACGAACAAATATTTTCTCAAATTTGTATCTCATCGTCAATGTCTTTGCCGTCTGTTCGCACAGAACCGATGCAGGGCTTCGAAAAATAATTAGATTGTTGGTACTGGTCCAACTCCACCGATCATTATAGTTGGACCAGTTGTAGTGAGTCATACTAGTGCGACGAAATGTAGGACATCTATCGCCTTCTCTTTTCTCCCATTCTACAGCGGATTGCGACCTTGAGAAAGATAATAAGAGGCCCGAATTTGGGTCTATTTCAGCTAATAACTGAATGGATTTAAATTTCGGTCTGAAATAGATTGTTAATGTCTTCTTTGGTTTCTTTTGCCATGCTACGTTCGAAGGTGGTCAGTTTTCGATCCGCTAGTAGGAGCTCTCTGTTAAAAAGTGACTTAATGATCCGCCTCGAAACGGGTATTACCCACTGCTGCAGCCCATTAGACAAGCTATAAGAGAGTGGTTAGCAGTTCGTAGGAGGTCGATTGAGTCTTTGTTGGCCACATTTTAGATGGAGATTTTTGTTTTGATCGTCTAAAACGTCGCTGCGTTATTGCTGATTTTGATTGTGAGGTGTTTAAACTGTTTGCTTTAATATCTGAGGTTGTAGAAAATGTTCCCTTATGTCATCTAGTGAAAAATTCAAAAAAACCCCCCCAACAAAACAAATTTTACCAAAAAAAAAAAAAATTTGAAAAAAAAAAAAAATCCACAAACACAACGCCCCACAAATTTTTGGCCAAATTAAAAAAAAAAAAAAAAATCATTAATTTCAATTAAAATGAATTTTTTTATTGATTCTTTTTGGGTAGTACTTGGGTAACTGTAACTGTAACTTTTCGTGGTAGATTCTACCAAATGGCTCAATAAACTTATGACTAAAATATATACTGGCACTAATTAATGAATATTTAGCAATACAAATATGTGAAATCGCCACTAAATTATTAAACACTGTGCCAACGAAAAAATAACAATTTGCACTAGAAAAACTTAAAATAGCAATAAAAAATTGATCACTCACTTTCAATAATTCAAAAATGACCGGTAAAACTCTCAGAAAAAGCAATGGAAATTAGTATATACGCAATAATAAGCTGATAGTTTTCCGTCATAATAATAAGTTCTAGCGCTATACATGTGACAAAAGTCTTCAAATTTTTCAAATCTTTCCAATTGAAACATAACAAATTAATTTAATTTTTATTTGTAATTTTTTTTTATTTTTTATTGCGATTTGTTGGAAAGATTTGAAAGATTTGAAGACTTTTGTCACATGAATACCGCTAGAACTTATTATTATGACGGAAAACTATCAGCTTATTATTGCGTTCATACTAATTTCCATTGCTTTTTTTGAAAGTTTTACCGGTCATTTTTGAATTATTGCAAGTTAATTATCAATTTTTTATTGCTATTTTAAGTTTTTCTAGTGTGAATTGTTATTTTTTCGTTGGCACAGTGTTCAATAATTTAGTGACAATTTCACATATTTTTATTGCTATTTATTCCATTTTTATTGATGTTTTATTACCCTGCCATAAACTTATCTAAGCAAGTGTATAGCTAGTTAAATATTGCTTTCAGCGCAAGTACTTTATGAGTTATAATGAAAATGTAATCGATCGCTGCATATTAGGCTGAGGCAAAGGACACATACCCTACTCAAAATTTAAAAAGCTGTATTTTGACCATTGCATGGAAAGGGAACACATGCAAACAAAATCGTAGCAATTTAAAATGTTTTGACATGTGAATTTATCAACTCTATTTAGTCTTTTTTTACACGGTTTCATAGTGAAAGTTGAACGTATCCCCCGTGTAAAAAATCAGTGGGGTTGTGTTCAACATACGACCGGTTGACGTAGACTGCGTTAAATCGTTTGATTAGTTTCTTTAGTTTCGTAGCGGAGCATTCACAGAAAACATATTAATGAATTTTAGCAGACGCGTAAAATTCTCCGTTGTTCAATTGAAAGCCAAAACAAGCATAAAAAAGAAATTGTTTGCAATCTTTCATACAACAGACCTGATTTCAGTGATATCAGGTTTAAATTTAAATGAAATATTCCATGAATTCGAGTCAAATCGAGCATTTCCTTTATACGCATAAGATAATGCAGAAAATTAAATGTTTATTTCATACTATGTTGCAAAGCAAGTACTGTTCTACAGTATGTCCCATAAAAAATGCGAAAGTTTTCAATACTTATTTTTTGGGTAGCTTTGAACATTATCTACTGTTTTAATGCGTGTGTGTAATCATCTGACTGTATACTTTGAGAAGATGTAAACAAAACAGTGGTTCGCGAGTAACAAAGTTGAGAAAAATATACGCAAAGGAGGTTGTGACAAGTTTGCTGCTCGCCCAAAAGCCCGTAAAACAAATTGCAACGATTGTGGGATGCCACCTGGCTACCGTTTACCGTATCCAGCGATCACTCCTTGATGGACCACGTTCACGGTAGCCGGGAAGTGGCCGTCCATGGTCCGCTCGCACACCGATGGTCATCAGATCCGTGAGAGACAAAGTGAGGCGAAATCCTATCAGATCGATCCGGAAATTGGCTGAGGAAGCCGATATTTCAAAAACTACCATGCAACGGTTGGTCTAAGATGACTTAAAATTCTCATCCAGGGCAAGAGTAAAGCGCCACCTTGTAACGGACCGAATCAAACAACTACGGCTGGAGCGCTCGAAACGTTTGGTGTCAGCATTGAAAAAGAAGCATACCATCATCGTATTCTCCGATGAGAAAATGTTCACCATCGATCCCGTATCTAACACGCGCACAGACAGGTTTATTTCGCCGAAGAAGATTGAGGATGTTTCAGAGAACGTGAAATTCAAGTTGACAACCAAACATCCGGCGGGAGTCATGGTTTTCGGGGAAGTTGTGTCCAATGGCTTGAAAATGCCTCCAGTATTTATCAAAGCTGGATTAAAAGTTAATACCGAGGTTTACATGAACATTTTGAAGGACCACGTTCTGCCATGGATGAAAGCCAACTTTGGAGCACACCAACACGTCATTTTCCAACAGGACGGAGTACCGTGTCATACCTCAAAAAGGACTCAAGCGTGGCTGAAGGAAAACATGGAATTTTGGCCAAAGGATATTTGGGCTCCTAGCAGCCCGGACTTGAATCCTTTGGATTACTCAATATGGGTATATGTTTAGGCTAAGGCCTGTGAACGTTCTCACCTCAGTGTTGGCGCCCTGAAAACTTCCATTACCAAGGCATGGAACTCGATGACTGACTCATACATTCAGAAGGTATGCTCTCCATCCCGTCCCCGTTTGGAGAAGGTGATCGAGAAAAATGGTGGACATATTGAGTAATGTAATCATTAAAGGGTTAATAAACGATTCCCTAAATAAAATTATGATTTATTTTAATTATTTATTTGAAACTGAGGTATGGATTTTCGCATTTTTTTTATGGGACATACTGTAATCGGACGTTGGGTTAGCATAAGTGAGTAAGTATTAAAGGGCGAACACGAAATTATTGCGACACCGAAAATGTCATGCCAATTTTCTTATAATGTTTAGAATCAAACCAAAATTTTAGGGTAGTTTTATACATATATTTACTTCAAAAATCAAAAGAAAAGTTAATCGATGGAGCCTTGAGTGTAAAATTGAACGCATTTTCGCTTGATGCCCTCCATCAAAATCTTTACAGTGTCATCCGGTACCAGTTTCTCAGTTTTTTTTTCCGTTTTCTTAACATGTCCTTCTCGTCTTTGACTGTCTTCTTGCTCTTCCGAAGTTCCCGCTTCATCATTGCCCAGTACTGCTCCACCGGGCGCAGCTCCGGACAGTTTGGCGGATTGATGTCCTTTGGAACAAAATGGACAGAATTGGCCTCATACCACTCCAGGACACTTTTAAAATAGTGGCATGATGCCAAATCTGGCCAAAATAGCGGAGCTTCGTCGTGCTGCTGCAAGAACGGCAAAACGCGCTTCTCGAGGCACTCAGATTTGTAGATCTCGCCATTTACTGTGCCCTTTGTCACGAAAGGCTCACTCCTCAGTCCGCAAGAGCAGATAGCCTGCCAAATGAGATATTTGGAGGCGAACTTCGACATTTTCTTCTTCTTAAATTTGTCGTCCACATAGAACTTGCTCTTGCCGGTGAAAAACTCCAACCCCGGAATTTGCTTAAAATCGGCTTTTATATACGTTTCGTCGTCAATCACACAGCAGCCATATTTTGTCAGCATCTTCTCGTAGAGCTTCCGTGCCCGAGTTTTAGCCGTCGATTGTTGCCGCTCATCGCGGTTTCGGAAGTTCTGTACCTTGTATGTATGTAGTCCAGCTCTCTTCTTTGCATTCTGGACGTAGCTCTGCGACATGCCGATCTTTTTAGCCAAATCACGGCTTGAGACGTTGGGATTTGCTTTAATCATCCGCTTCACCTTTCCCTCCGTCTTTTTGTTCTCCGGTCCCGGTTTTCTTCCAGCTCCTTTGCCGTGGTCCAACGTCAACCGCTCCTGGAACCGCTTCAACACTCTGGAGACGGTTGAATGGTGAATGTTCAACATTTTTCCCAACTGCCGGTGCGACAGGTCAAGAAATTCCAGGTGTTTGGAAAGAATTTGTTCTCTCGACTCGCGTTGGTTCACCTCCATTTTCGTTGAATCGAAAAACACGACTTCGAGTTTGACAGCATGTAAACAATACACATCAATGAGAAAGTGTGCAAAATTTGGTTGATTTTTACCCAATGGTAAAAAAGTTATGCCCTGTTGAATGTGTCGCAATAATTTCGTGTTCGCCCTTTAGGTTAAGTTCTCGCTGTTTTTTGGTGAAATAGGAACTTTATTTTGAAAACAAAGGTTACAAACGAATTATTCAAAGTATTGCCCATCACTAGCTACGACTTTTTCCCATCTTTCTGGTAGAACGTGAATACCATTTCGATAGAACTGTTCGTCTTTTGATGCTATCCAAGAATCAAGCCATTTTGAGATGTCATCATATGAGTGGAATTGCTGACCAGTGAGACCATGTGCCATCGAACGGAACAAGTAATAATCGGACGGTGCAATATCAGGAGAATATGGCGGGTGGGGTAGGACTTCCCATTTGAGCGTTTCCAAGTAGGTTTTCACGGGTTTCGCAACGTGAGGTCGAGCGTTGTCATGCTGAAGAATCACTTTTTCGTGACTGTGCTCGTATTGTGGCCGTTTTTCGTGCAGGGCTCGGCTCAATCGCATCAATTGAGTTCGATACCGTTCCCCGGTAATGGTTTCGTTTGGTTTCAACAGCTCATAATAAATAACACCAACTTGGTCCCACCAAATACACAGCACCTTCACAGCGTGAATATTCGGCCTAGGCGACGATGTTGAAGCATGCCCGGGCAGTCCCCATGAATGTTTCCGTTTTGGGTTACTGTAATGAATCCATTTTTCGTCACCCGTCACAATGCGATGTAGAAAACTCTTCCTTTTTTGCCGCTGGAGCAGTTGTTCACAGACGAAAAAACGACGCTCAACATCTCTTGGCTTCAAATCGTAAGGAACCCAAGTTCCTTGCTTTTGAATCATTCCCAACGCATGCAATCGCTTAGAAGGATCTTGGCGGCAAACTTTTAATCCTGAACCAAGCTCTTCTTGCGTTTGACACGGATCCTCATCGAGCAATGCCTCCAATTCAGAGTCTTCGAAGTTTGTTGGCCTTCCTTCACGCGGACGATCATCAACACTGAAATCACCGTTTTTGAAGCGACGAAACCAATCACGACACGTTGTTTCACTCAGAGCAGCATCGCCGTAAACTTTTTGGAGCTCTCGATGTGCTTCAGCCGCCGTTTTCTTCGAATGAACACAAATGAACACTTCCCGCAAATGACGATTATTTGGCACGAAATCAGACATCTTCAAACAACCAAAATATATAACACTAAACCAAAATCACTGATTTGGCAAAGCGGTTTGTTTACCATATGTCTGAGCTTGGTTTATGACGCTTGAGATGTACAACATTCGATCAGCACTTACTACTGGCGCCATCTATTGCTAAACAGCGGGAACTTATATGTTAGTCTTTTTCTTATTCTTTCTTAGCATTTCAAGCTTATTGCTTGCTCTCAACTTAGTATTCTAAATGCACTTCCAGGGATATTAATTGAGAGCTTTCGATGCCAGGTACCATTTTTGCATAAGTATGAATGTGTGGCAAGTACAATCATACGCTATACCTCCAGGGAGTTGAGAAATTTTCTTCAACGAAAAAGTCTAGACCAGACCAGGAATCGAACCCAGCCCCTCCAGCAGAGTGTTGCTTTGTAACCGCGCCTTTACCGACTGAACTAAGGGAAGACCCTGTATGTTAGTATGCATTATGAAAATTAGGAAATTCTATTGTACACTCTTCAGAAAGGTTTAAATGATGATACGGCTTCAAGTTGAAGGCCCTTCTCCAGCATCTCATCCAGTAGTTGGCAACGTTTAAGTTTTGCCTGATAATCACGAGCATCGGTACATGGTCGGAGGATTTTCCATATGTTCGATTTAAACGCGATTCTGAAATTTGCGCATACGTTTGGCATCAAAACGATTAGGCATCGTACTTATTCTCACTTTCACAGTTTCTCAAAATTTATTTCTTCCTAGAAGTAAAACTCTATCCAACGCGAGTCGTTAAAGCAACAGAATAACTGTTCATAACTGTACTAATTGGAGTATGCAGAGAATGTTACTTCGGAATATCCTTTTCGAAAATCAAACGTAGGAAATTTCTTGATACTTGCCGGAACGCAACATTCTTTAAAATTTTCCAATACCGATTGATGAATTGTACGCGAAATATATTTATCTTTTGTTTGTAAAATTTTAAATACTTGAGTAAATAAAATGACAATCGTAAAAACCTCTTGTTGATCAGAGCAAAAATCTCAAAAATAAATCAATCAAGAAACGATCGAGTTATTAGCGTCCGGTGTTTACATTTTTCGTGACGGCAGCCATTTGAAAAATGTACACAATGCTCAAGGTATGCAACGAAGAGGAAACTTTAATTGTTTTAGCCACCGCTGGTCAATTGGTAAGAACTTGGATAGTAATGTTGAATAAATTCCAATCAATCAAACTCTTTCAAAATTGAATTAGCCGTCCTGAAAAGGACGGATTTGAAACCGTCCGCATAGTAATTAAAATCTTCTCGGTCTTTTGAAGAAGCAGGTTATTTCAGCCGTTGCACGTTGCGCCGTACCAAAGATGGCTACCAACAAGATCATACACACAAGCACCTTATTTCGCTTCCTCGTGGTTGCGCCCACCGGCTGACAACCGACTGCCTAGTACACCACTGCATAATTAATGGCTGCCTTGCAACGGTTGCCACCGCCAGCAGCCAAATCCAACGTTGGCGCCTTGCCGCTCCGCATACTGGCTCATTGCTCCGCACAGCTCCAGTACTGCAACACGAATGAGAAAATTTGCTTTTATATCGTTCAGTGCTGAATATGAGACCTCCCTTGCTCAGACTTGAAATCTGTGATAGGAAAGTACTGTGAGTCTATGAAATCCAGCCTGCAAAACAAAATTATAAGACATCCATTTTCATTTTCGTTACTTTCAATAGTTTCTAATTTTTAACGGATAATTTCTGAGAATTAAATTGATATGCGGGAAAATTTCCAACCGATTGATGTAAACATTTTGAAAATCTATCAAGCATTTATGAAGTTATAAGCGTTTAATTTGTAACGATATTTTGTGACGGTCGATTATTTTTCGATTTTCAATTGACACCCAACCATTGCCGTAAGACCATTAAATTTTTCATGACGGCAGCCATTTGTAAATTGTGCACAATGCTCAAGGTGTGCAACGGATAGAAAATTAAAATTGGTTTAGCCACCGTTGTCTGCCATTTGGTTAGTTGTTAGATAAATTCAAAGCAAACAAACTGTCTCAGATTTGGATTGGTCGTCCTGAAAAGGACGAATTTGAATTAGTCCTTGTCGGTCTTTTCACGAAGCAGGTTATTTCTGCCGTGCACGTTGCGCTTCAGATGAAGATGGCTATCAAGAATATCACACAATCGAGCAGCAGGTGACGAACTAGCCCAGGAGGCTAAAAGTCACCCTAATAAAGAATAAAATAAAATATTTTTAAAGAAACACTCAAGCACGTTATTTTGCTCCTCGTGATGGCGCCCACCGGCTGGCTACAAATCATCACCGGCTTGGGCAACCGACTGTCTAGCACACCACTCCATAAACAATGGCTGCCTAGCAACGGTTGCCTAGCCTAGGGCTTGTTAGCAACAGTCTCAGAGCAATCAACTAGCTCACCACTGGTTGGTCGCCAGTGCACCTTCTGTGGCATATTTCACCACCTGAGCCCTCCCTTGCTTAAATTTGAAATCTGTGATAGTAAAGTACAGTGCATTTAGTAAATTTACTCTGAAAAATCGGCATTTTAAGATCGACCTATAATCGACCTTATATTTTGGTTATTTTCAATAGCTTAAAATTATTGAAGGATATTGTTTGATAATTGAATCGATACGCGGGATTTTCAACTGATTGATGTAAACATCTTGAAAATCTATTGAGCATTTATTAAGGGCAGCAGGGTAAATGCACCCTTCTTTTTGGGGAAATGCTCCTTAAACTTTGAAAAAATGCTCCTTAGATGCGTTTGCCCGGTATAATGCAATCGGAGGTATTTATCTTCTGGTTGGCGCTTGCCGGTTGTTTTGACGGGTCTTAAGTTTCTTCAAGATTGTATAGCGGAGCTTCGAGGTAGTTTTGACGGGTTTAAATTTCATTTTGACGAGTCTTGATTTCATTTTGAAGAGTCTTAATTTCGTTTTGACGACTCTTAAATTCAGAAACTTAAAACCCGTCAAAACTATACAATCTTGAAGAAACTGAAGACCCGTCAAAACACCCGACAAGCGCTAACCAGAAGGTTAATACCTCCGATTGCATTATGCCGGGCAAACGCATCTAAGGAGCATTTTTCCAAAGTTTAAGGAGCTTTTTCCCAAAAAGAAGGGTGCATTTACCCTTTGCCTTTATTAAGTTAAGCGACTACTTTGTAACGATATTTCGTGACGGTCGCTTGTATTAAGATTTTCAATTGACACCCTACGTCCAAATAATTCCAAGCAGTTTATTGGAATGTCGTAGTCTTGCATCATCCAAATTTCCTCAGTCATAAATCAGTTGAGTTTATAAATATATATACAACATTCTGTAAAAATTTCCCTGAGTTTGTTGAACTTCTGTTTAAGACGGTGTTATTTTTCTATTTCGAAGCAAGATCAATAAACTCGCGACATTTTGGTCCCATCGTCCAGAAAAGCAAATTCAACAACTGTTCAAACTCAGAAACTCCCGAAACCCTTCTTTCACTCACCGCAGATTTGCCAATGCCAAACGCCAGCCGGAATTAGCAATTCCAAAACTACCCTCATTATCGTGCTCTTGGCTTTTGCATTCTAATTGCGCTTCGCTCAATTTGGAACACCTAGCTTGACTCATCGTCTGCAGTCGAGTTGAATAAAAACAAAGCTTCCTATAAATATACATTCGAGTCTGTTGGGTAGGTACAGCCGAGGGCATCCGTCATCGTCGCCATCGTCGCTTCCATTCGAATCACCTTCATCATCTTCCGTTCGTTCCCGGGCATGTGTGCATGTCAGACTGTCTTCTTCCAGATCTCCTCCATCCGCTGCCGTCACCACCTTCCAATGAAATCGAGTTATTACTCTGCGTCTCATTACATTCTCTAGAATGAGCGAGGCACGCGTTTCATGTGTCTGATGTGCATGCATTCATATGAATTATTTTTAACGGTAGCGCCTCAGTGAACTGCGCTACAGCTGTATGTAGACAAACAGCATCAGCTGCAAATCAAGATCAAATCGGTTGCGAACGTAGGAAGGGGTTCTGCGTAGTAAGAGCAATCAATTGAAACCCTAGCTTCGCCTGTGACTTCTTAGTGCATGACGAAAATAGCACCATCCCACAATCCATTCTTGAGCACTGTTTTTAACTGCTTGTTTTGTTCTGCTCTCTCTATCTCTCTTCCAGATCCAACAAAGCGGAGAAAAATGCAGACGGTTTACAGGAAATCGAACGGGAGGTCGACCGGTACAAAGACATTCTTCAGAACCTGAACAAGCGGATAGCGACAACCGTGGCCGCCGGTCAACCTCAGGATGCTGCCGCCAAAGAGAAACGCATCCGCAAGGTTTCCGAGTTCCAGCTCGGTCAGCTGATGGAAGATTCGGTCAAGGACTTACCAGCCGGACTGTTACGCGATGTGCTCGACAGAAGCGGTATGTTCTGTTCGTCCCAGCTGTCGATTGTCCTCATCGTTTAATCGGGTGATTCTATTTTTAGCCCGCCTGGAAAAGACCATCGCGTCGGAAATCATCACCAATGAGGTCAGCATAGAAAATTCGGTCAGCAAAAATCTGAACGATATCATCGAGCGGCATCTGGCAACGATCCAGAAGCAGAAACGCACCGTCAGCAAGTGTCACCAGGAGTACGAAGCCACAAGGCAAAAGTATGATGTAAGTGTATGATGCCGTCGAGCCTACGTAATCGTGATGAGTTCATTGCGGACAATGATTCACGTTTGGACTGGCTTTTGAAACCTTCCGATTATGTGGCTTTAACTGTGGGACGGACGATTGATGACTCGGACTCCTCACCGGGTTCTTGTTAGTGTAACTGGATGGCTAGAGCTAGTGCTAGTGGAAGGTCGTTGATACTGCAACTACCAATAAATGTTTATCGTTGCAGTCTCAATGTTTTTGAAATGGGTTTCTGATGTGTTATTGCTAATGGAAAATGCTAAGCGTGTGCAAATGCGATTGCGCATGATTCATAGCCAATGCTTGGTGGCACTGTTCAAAGGGAGAGGTTATCAGGGATGCTTCATTTGAATTTTGCAGTACAATGAACTTGGCAATGTTATTATACTTCACAAATATAAATTGTCGGAAGATGTTTTTAATGGTGGGGTATTTTAAATCACTATTTCAAGGTTGTGGAGAAAATAACTAAACAAATCAAACACCCAGACTACATTTCATTATCAATTTTCCTAGGTAATGCTCGTTTCCTATCTGCTGCGTATTCTGGCAGAGTCCAATATTGAATATCGCCCATGACAATTAAGTTTTAGTTAAAAACGTGTTTCATATTGCTTTGGTCGATGTTGGTTTGCTTTTAGCCTTAAGAAACCAGCATAATAATCATCAGTACCATGAAGAAAGTTGTTCGTTTAATTACGATCGTCATTTTTCAAACATTCAAAACCGTTTCATTCGTTCAATATTGTAGTTCTGATAATGAAAATTTATCGCTCTATTCTGGTTGCCGAGTAGAATGCAATTATATATTTTCACTTGCCTTCATTTGATATATTTCCTAAACGATAGGGTGATGCTTAGTTTCGTCTCAAAATAATGTTCATGAAAATTAGATAATTGTATTGTACTCGCCAACCGGAACATAGTGAACAATTTCATAACCAGGATTCCAGTTTGGAACAAAAATATTGGTTTGAAATTGTTGAAAAATGATGTTGATAATTTGCGTTTTAACGCGACATTCAAATTCAAGATTTTTAAAGTAGAGATCAAATTGCAAAATTGCATGCAACAGAAACAGTTCTGATTTTTTTTCGATCTACAAGTGTGTTGAGCGAAGTGGAAAAAAACGCAAAAGTCACAAAGTATTGTACTCATTAGTTTGGTATACTTACCTTACCAATCAGACGAAGGCTGGTGTGGCCTCTGCTGTACACAAAAGTTGTCTCCATTGTATTCGGTCCACGGCTGTACCTCGCCAGCCTCGCTGTCTGCGGAGGATTTGCAGGTCGCCTTCTACTTGATCGATCCACCTTGTTCGTTGCGGACCTCTGCTTCTTGTACCCGTCGGGTCGTTTTCGAGAATCATTTTAACTGGGCTGTCGTCCGACATTATAACGACATGCCCAGCCCATCGTAGTCGACCGATTTTAGCGATGTGTACGATGGGAGGTTCTTCCAGCAACTGATGCAATTCGTGGTTCATTCGCCTCCACCACGTTTCGTTTTCCATCCACATACCACCGTAGATCGTACGCAGCACCTTTCGTTCAAAGACATCAAGAGCGCGTTGGTCCTCCACTAGCAATGTCCATGGTTCGTGGCCGTAGAGAACTACCGGTCTAATTAATGTCTTGTAGATGGTCAACCTTGTAGTTCGGCGAACTTTGTTCGATCTTAGCGTCCTTCGGAGTCCAAAGTAGGCACGATTGCCAGCCATAATGCGCCTTTGTATTTCTCTGCTGGTTTCGTTATAGGTGGTCACCAATGAGTCCAGATACACGAATTCGTCTTCTACCTTGATTTCATTTCCGTCGATCTGAACTCGTGGTAGGAGGTTAACATTGTCTTCTCATGAGTCTCTTCCCGTTATGTATTTTGTTTTCAACGCATTAAGCACAAGCCCAATCCTACCAGCTTCAGCCTTAAGTCTGATGTACATTCAAAAATTTTTCCACCCAACCGCAAAAAAATTTGTAATATTTTTAAAAAAAGGGTCCCCCCCCCCGATTTTTCTTTGAAAAAGTAAGTTTCCCCATAGCAAATTCTATGGAAAATTAAAACCACGGGCGCTAAAATATAGTTTCACCGATCGAGCTGAAATTTTGCATAGTTATTAAAGGACCACAAAGGTTCCCAAAAATCAAAGGGGAACTGGAATTTGAATTTTGTCCCAGGCTAATGTACATTTCCGCCATCGTCTCAAAGTTACGTGATACGATATCAACGTCGTCGGCGAAGCCAAATAGTTGGGCAGACTTCCTGAAGATCGTGCCACTCGTGTCTATTCCAACTCTTCGAATCACACCCTCCAATGCAATTTTAAACAACAAACACTACAATCCATCACCTTGCCGTAACCCTCTCCGAGATTCGAAGAGACTCGAGAGTGTCCCTGAAACTCGGACGATACACAACCGCGTCAGTTTTTCCGGAAATCCATATTCGTTAGTTTGGTATGGAGGAGTTGCTTATTATACAATAAAAATTTCACTCAATATATTCGTTTCTATCAAAGTGCCACAGAAAGTGATCTCAACGGTCATGAAATTGCTGTCCGTTCCCACCTCCACTCACACTTGACTAAGGTGTTATATAAATAAAATGGTACCCAACGAGAGTTCTGGGAAAACCGGGGTTACCCCGGAATTCGAGGTTATATGGAAAACCTTGTGAATTTTAGGAATACTACAATATCAATCTACTATGACAGGGCGAGTCATTGTATAATGACTTGGTCCCTATTTTCGAGCCGGTTATTATAACGTCTCCAATTTCAAGATAAGTCAACTAAAATCAAGTTTTATCGGAATTTCACTATTTTCAACTATTTTGGGCATATATTGTATCAGTTTTGTTTCAGTGTGTACAATTGGGCCTTTTCTGCGAGTCGACTGAGTCGAAACGAGTCGCTTTCGCATGACGAGTTGATAATTGTTAGGTCGAGTGTTTCGATTCTTCGTGTAAATCAAAAGGTGAGTCGACTCCCTCGATTCAACAATTGTCGACTCATCAAATTCGAGAGACTCGTTTTGACTCATTCGACTCGCAGAATAAACCCAAATATGACTGTTCGAGGGGATGGTTTTTTTTTTAAAAAAAAAACGGCCGTGCCTTTCGTAGTTGCTCTTCCGTTACTGATCAAAACTAATGTAACTGTACAGATAACAACATAGAAGGAGCTAGGGATTAATTTTCCATCTTCAATCTACTAGTTCACTAATCCATTGTATTTATAGATCAGTACCGCGCGCCGGCCACGTCCTCGCATTCTACGGGGAAGAGAAGGATAGTTAATTTGACAACTGTTGTTAGAGACCGTGTTTGTTTAGTGATAGTTTATTGATCATGGATTATGGTTTAGATCATGGATTGACTGTAGTAAGTGATAAGGATCAATAAACACGCAGCGCAACAGACTGCTCTTTGTTTCAAATCTAGTGTGGATAGAATGAAACAAACGGACATAGGATTGAACTCACGACCTTTTTCTAAGTAAACAGAACGGGTAACAACTGCGCTACCCAGCCATGTCGATAAGACAATTCGAGAGGATGTTTACCAAAAAGAAACATTTTTTTGAAATTTTAGTTTATGTGCGGCTCATTTCATCATTCGTAGGTAGCTTTCATAAAAGTGCAGACAAATAATTTGCAGTTTGTCATTAGGCATCAGACGGATGAGTATTTTGAAAGTTTCGTTTCAGAGTGCTTGCAGTATTTTTAATTGGATATTGAGAAACCTTCTAAATTTTTACTAATGTTGTTGAAACCTGACTACTCACAAACCAAATGAAGTTTGTATGGAATGGATGTGATGGAAAAACTTTTTCTTTTGTTCACATTGATCCATTAATTCCTCATATCACTTTGTTTTATGAAATGATAGCTGAGTTTGTAGAAAAATTGTTAGTATCCATACAAGTCATCAGTATTTCTATATACGTTATTGCTTACAGCCCAACTGCGTGGTAACGTCGAAAGCTATTGAATATTCAATAATTATTTCATTTAACCCATAGCTGATTGATAGTAACAATAAAGCTGAGAAAATTTCCGCTATAAAACTTTTCATCCGACTAATATGGAAAAAGGCTTCAAGAAATTTAACGAAATTTTCACGTAGAAATTTTCAAATAAACTTCAAATTGTTTGTGCGATGCCAGTTTGTTACCAAATAAGATCAAACGCTGGTCAATATTTGAAAGCCCAAGTAATAATTTTAGTTTTAATAACATACTGTAGATCATAAATTAGCTTTGAAATAGCATAGATTAGCTCCTGGATGGAGTTACGATGATAATTCGATAATTCTATGATGACATTGCATGTCATCATGAAACGTACAAGTTACTGGAAAGTTTCTTCACGAAATAATCTCCACGAAAATACTCCTCTATCACTCACCTGGCCGCGTCCTTGCATCAGCTGAAGATATGGAGAATTTGATATCTACCTTAACGGGATATGGGATCAAGTCCCCATCACTTCGAAGTTTTCTGAGCACAAATCACAAATACTAAAGGTGTATATAATAAAAATGCAACACTCAAAAAACCTCACAAAATAAAACTAATTATCGGTTTTTTTTAAAATTTTTAGGGAAGGAAAAACCACCAAAGAGTTTTGATTTACAAAATTTGTTTTTTTTAATTTTGTCTCCCATCCCGAATGCCCGCACCTTCCTTTTCACTCCCCCCACCAAATTTTGTACAACCCATTTTCCCCGTGTTTTTTTTGTTTTTTCCCAAATTTTTTTCAATTCTTGCTCCTTTTTTTTAGTTTTGGGGTGTTTGCCGAGTTCCGTTTTCATAATTTCCCCAAATTTTTCAATTTGACGAAGTTCCGGTGAATTTGGTGGGTTCATATCCTTTGGCACAAAATTGACTCCGTTGGCTCGGTACCACTCCAATACGTTTCGAGCGTAGTGGCAGGATGCTAGATCAGGCCAAAACAGAGTTGATCCTTTGTGCTTCTTAATGAATGGCAAGAGACGCTTCTTAAGGCACTCTTCCGTGTAAATCGCACCGTTTATTGTTCCGGAAGTGATGAAGGGAGCACTTATTTCACCACATCCGCAAATCGCCTGCCAGATTAGAAACTTCTTTGCAAATTTCTATAGTTTCTTCTTTCGAACATCCTCCGGAACATCGAACTTCGACTTGGCAACGAAATATTCTTGCCCAGGAAGTTGACGGAAGTCGGCCTTGACGTATGTTTCGTCATCCATCACGATGCAACCGGATTTGGTGAGTAGCTTCGTGTAAAGTTTCCGGGCGCGGGTTTTCGCAGTGATGTTTTGTTTTTCATTCCGGTTTGGGGCTTTTTGCACTTTGTAAACATGTAACCCAGCACGCCCTTCCCCCCTCCCCCCTCCCCCACACCACACTTATTACACCCCCCTCCCTTCCACCCTACTATAACATAACACTATCACATAACCAAATCTATTTTCTTTCTTCTCAAAATTTTCTTTCCTTTATCATCACCCTTTACTTCCTAATTTTCAGAAGTGATCACCAGTTTGTTGCTCGCCCAGAAGAAGCCGAAAGAGATTGCCAAGGTGGTAGGGTGCCATTTGGCAACAGTTTACCGCATAAAAAAGTCCCTGCAGGATGGTCCTAAGCAGCGAAAGCCAGGAAGCGGACGTCCACACTTTGCACGCACGCCGAACGTGATCAAATCGGTCCGTGCAAAAATTGCTCGCAATCCGGTGCGTTCCATAAGAAAACTTGCAAAGGAAGCCAATATTTCGGAGAAATCCATGCGGAGAATCATCAAAGAAGACCTGCATGCATCTTCCAGAGCCAGAGTGAAACGCCACTTGATTACGGACCGGGTCAAGGAACTACGAGTGACTCGTTCCTTGTTGAAGAAGGAAAAAATGATAATCCTGTTCTCCGACGAAAAGCTTTTCAGCATCGATGCTGTGGCCAACAGCCGCACGGACCGGTTCATTTCAACGCAGAAAATGGAGAACGTTCCGGAAAAAGTGAAATTCAAATTTCAAACCAAACATCCGGCTGGTGTCATGATGTTTGGCTTGGTGGCGTCCAACGGTTTGAAGTTGCCGCCTGTTTTCATTGATGCTGGAGTTAAAATCAATAACGAAGTGTATATCGGTATTTTAAAGGACCAAGTGCTTCCCAGGGTGAAGGCCAACTTCTCCGAGGACCAAAACGTTGTCCTACAGCAGGATGGAGCGCCGTGTCAGACGTCCAATCGAACCCAACAATGATTGAACGATAACATGAAGTTTTGGCCGAAGGATTTGTGGCCCCCTAGCAGTCCAGATCTTAATCCGTTGAATTATTCGATTTGGGCTTATGTTGAAGCACGAGCCTGCAAAACATCACACCTTAGTGTGAAAACCCTGAAGTCAACCATAACACGCACATGGCAGTCAATGTCGGAGGACTACGTCCGAAAGGCATGCTCTGGCTTCCGGCGTCTGCTCGAGGATGTTATTAATAAAAATCGAGGACACATTGAATAAATTTGTTTAAAAGGACTTTATAAAGATAACTGCACTCGGAAATGTTGATATTATTGCTTGAATTAGTTGAAAATGGGATTTGAAAGAAATAGAACAAATTTTCGCATTATTTTCTGCCGCACCCTGTACATAATATACGATATCTATGTATATAAAAATGAATTTCTGTCTGTCTGTCTGTCGGTCTGAACCTTATAGACACGAAAAGTACTGAACCGATCGGCGTGGAATTTTGTACGGAAGAGTTTTACGGGTCGGAAAAGATTCTTATGATAGTAAGAGACCCCTTCCTTCTCTGGAAAGGGGGGCTTCCATACAAATGAAATTCAAATTTCTGCATAATTCGAGAACTAATCATGCAACCCTAGCAAAGGAAAATAATAAGCTAATATCATATAATTAACAAGTTCTGTTATCCCAGTTATCGTTTTGATTTCCGCTGTTATCGCATAACAAATTTAGTTATCACCATTGGCAAATTTTGTTATCATATGTTATCATTTTGAACACACTATTTTTTATGAACGTTATAAGTTGAATTGTAAAACTATAAATATTTCCAGCATATTTGAACGAGAAATTTTGCTTTTAATCAATTTTTTTCAGTTATTAGCATGAGAATTTGATTTCAAATTGATAACATAATTTGAAACTATTTCAATAAATTTGCTTACAATACAGGATTTTTTATCAAGGGGCTATGTATAAACCACGGGATTTGTTAGCAAGTTGTTCGAGATTTTCAAACATGTGGGGTTTACGCCCAATTTGTTAGCAGTGATAACAAAATAAGTTATTATTATGATATTCAAAGAATATTTTTGTGTTAATCATTCTGTTATTTTGGCTGTTTATTCAGCCTCAATGATAACATATTTAGTGATCAAAAAATGATAACCTGGTATTAGAACTTGTTATCAATTTGGTATAATCCTTTGCTCGGGTAGTCACGAAAAAAACAAAAGGCACAAACTGGAAGTAAACACTCAACGCACTAATGTACGTATGAGTTCTTTTACCGTTATTATTGGTAGTAAGACACCGACAGTCAATAAGTTTTTAAATTTTTCCTTACAGTTTAATGAAATTATGTCCAAAATGGTTTGAATGTTAGTTTCAGACAACTCTGCAGACGTTTTGGATGATGCTGTTCCTTGTTGTTCAGACGCTCATGTTGTACGGGATAATAACGCAACTTCTAGCGCTTCAGGTTTTATGGGTAAATATCTGTGAACTGACAAAGTTACGTGTGCTGAAATTCTGTGGGCTATGCAAACGGTTATGACACACAAATCGTATCGAGGTTCCGGTGAAGACATCAGTTTGTTTCCCTTGATACTCCCCGATAGCGAAATAGCTTCTAAGCTTGAGTTGGGTCGAACTAAGATTGGATATCTCATTACATATGATTTTGGGCTCCCTACTTTTCGGAAAACATGATCAACATGATGGCGAATTATCCAGACATTGTTGTTGATTTCGACAAAGTTAACAAAGTGTCTCAACGTCAGCAGTTGGACGTGGGTATACGATTTTGGAACCAAGATACCCTCTGTGTGACTAGCAGATATTTAGGCTCCGTTTTCTTAACACCAACTAGAGCACAAGATATTTTGAATGGACTGAAAGATTGGTTTTCATCCAATCCCAGATTGATTGAAAAAATGATTCAAATTTCAATGGACGGAATGTGAACATGTCGATGCAGGAAAACTTGAATAAGAAATTGAAAGAACTTCGTGGATCAAATTTCAGCTTGCTGAACATTGGGAGCTGTGGTTTACATGTCATTCACAACGCGTTCAAGTATGGAATGAAGAAAAATGAATGGCAGATTGACGACTTTTTGTTTTCGTTATACAATTTGTTCAAGAACATGCCACTGTGGCGTGCCGAATTCACAGCAGTTACTGGATTGGACGTTTTTCCACTTAAATTCTGTGCAGTAAGGTGGGTGGAGAACCAAACGCTTGCGAAAAGGGCAATGGATTTATTTCCCCATCTGAAAAAGTATGTTCGGATTGTAAAAAACCAAAGTGACACAAAGCTCAAGGAATCGAATCCAGCTTTCAAAAGAAGCTTTCCCGCTATTGTAAAATCAAAAGCATTTGAAACGGTAGCTAAAGCTGTTAGTGATCCATTTTTTGAGGCAAAGCTCAAATTTTTCATTGCTGCGGCCCCTTTTTTGTACGAAGAACTGACTCAGCTTCTCAGAATGATGATGGGAAAGGTAATGAAACCGGAAGCTTTGAAAGGAAAATCGATTGCGCTAACAGAAATTCGCCTTGAAGATCAAAAATTACTGCCCTCGACGAAAATTGACATTGGTTTTGCCACAATGGCCGCGCTAAAAACGCTCGAAGGTACGAACAAAGGAAAATTATCCGAGCAGAAGTTCGTTCAGTTTCGAAATGCCTGCAGAGCGTTCTACAAAGGATTCATCGAGAAAATGGACGAGCGTTCGCGCTTGCGTATCCCCTGACCAGATATTTGGCGTGCCTTAATCCGCAGCTCCTGAAGAATTCGCGCGATCTTTGCAGAAAACGACTCGATCTCTGTCTGGAACATCTTGTTGTAAAAAACCATCTGTCGGGTACAGTAGCAGACAAGGTGAAGCAGGAATTCACGACACTGTGTGAGTTGTCAACGAATACAGCTGCTGCTGCTAGTTACCGGCGGCAGGATACTCGTTTGGACGAATTTTGGCTGGATACAATCGGTAACTCGCCTACGTAAACGCCACAAAGGAGAGAGGATTTTCAGTTAACAAAGAATGCCTCGTAGTCAACCAAATGGAAACAAATTTCGTGGTGCAAAGACTCGTGTACGATACAGTGACGGAAGCTGGAGGAATGTCTATCACCAAGCCGATGACTCTTTACGCCAGGAATGCGTATGGACGGTAAAAGTCATTCCAGGAACGTCTAAAAGCAGAAAAAAATGAAAGGGACGCAACACGTTTGATGCAGGAGCTCGAAGCTAAAAAGGCAAAGTTGTTGGCAGAAGCAGAAAAGGAAGCAGCTGCTATTGATGGACGTTTAAAAATTCTTACTTTTCGTAAGAAATCATGAATTTCGATTTATATTTGAAATAAATCTAAATTACAATATACCTAAAAATCATTTTTTATTTTTACTTCATTGTATACATTACGATCGGGAAATTTTATAAAAATCCGGGAAAAAACCGGGAATTTGAAATTTGTCATTTGCTGGTCACCATGAGTTATAATTAAGGAGTGTATCGAAAAGTAGTTATAAACTTCCAAATAATAAAATAGGCATGAAAACATGGTTAAAATTAACATACTATTTCAGTTTATTATAGCTTAACATGTTTACAAAAGATCCAAACGGAAAAACTAGTCATAATGTTCATTTCTGTAGAATGCCCGTACCTTTGATTTGACACCTGCCATCAAATTCTGCACAGTGACCTTTGTGCACTTCCTGGATGCCGCTGCCCAATTATTCTTAAAATCGGTCATGTTTTGGGACACTGTACCATCCTTCTTAAATATACGCTTGACTATTGCCCAATAGCGTTCGATCGGTCGCAACTGGGGACAGTTTGGTGGGTTGATGTATTTTTCTACGAACTTGATGTTATTCTCCGTCAGCCACTGTAGAGTGGATTTGGCGTAATGTGCCGATGCCAAATCTGGCCAGAAGAGAGGAGGGGACTGGTGCTTTCTATACAATGGTAGCAACCTGTTCTTAAAAAATTCCTTTTGATAAATCTCAGCATTTATAGTTCCTTTTGTATAGAAAATTGAAGAACGCAAGCCACATGTGCAAATAGCTTGCCAAATGAGCACCTTCTGACCGAATTTCTCCATCGCAACAGTCGTATCTGCGGTTGGCACACGTTCCCCAACAGATTTAGTATAAAACTGCGGCCCCGGTAGCGTTCTTGAATCTTCTTTAACGTATGTTTCGTCATCCATCAAAATGTACTGGTCGACATTGTCCAAAATGCAGCTGTACAGCTTTCGAGCCCTGGTTTTGGCACGAGACTTTTGTTCCGGAGTTTGTTTGGGCACTTTCTGCTTTTTGTACGTCTTCAAGTCATTCCTGCGCTTGATTCGTTGAATCATTCCGATGCTGGTCCTGAACTTCTTGGCTAGATCGCGAGTAGAGGCAGATTTGTTCCGTTGAATATAATCCACAACTTTTTGGTCCAAATCGGGGTTGCTGGAGCCGGGTTTCCGGCCACTTCTTGGTAAATCCTTGAGGGAGCACTCCTTACCAAACTTTTCGATGATGCGTTTTACACTTGCCGGGTGAACATTTACTCTTTTCGCAATCTGGTTGTAAGTAACACCCTTTTCGGTGCACCAAGTGTGCAGAATTTTCTTTTTAGTCTCAAATTCAATTCGCGACATTTTGAATACAACTTTATCAACGGAAATGAATGAACCGAATAATCATTTTTGACATGTAAACAAAGCAAATGGCGCTTACACGCTAAAAATATATACAGTAGTTTATGCGTAATAACGCATCGAATGTTTATAACTACTTTTCGATACACTCCTTAACCTAACCTATAGTTCACATGGTGAAAGGACTCCCTCCCATTTGACCTTAAGAAGACACAGTGAACCCACGTAGCCTTCAGCAGATAGCAAAGGAAAGGGGAAATGAACAGAACAAAAGTTTATTTAAACATGGTCGCTGTGAGCATCTAGTCTAAGAAGGTTAAGTGATGCTCCATTTGTGATGTGATGTGATGTGATTACCTATGTCTGCAGGACTATTTTCTGCCCAGAGAATATAGCCTAGGTGATGGCTTGGTGTAGCAGGGCCAATCGATCTCAATGAGGACCTTCGGAAGACTACGGACAGAAGGCCGCGTGTCTTCTCATGACAAGGGACTGGTGACTCCACGAACCCTTGTCCAGTCAACAGATCCTTGGACTGCCTCTGGCTACCTCCCCAATTATACAGTTGTTTTTGGAACAGTAGAAATTTTTAGCATAAATGATGATATATAATAAAATTAAGATACAATATGTAGGAAATTTCACGGCCTTAATGAAGCTTAGATTCAATTAATAAATTTATTAAAGTTTTCGTTGGTACTAGTGAATGTACTGAGATATTGCAAATTTCTACTGTTCCTAATAAAATAGTTGTTTAAAATTTAAATAACTTACCATAAAAGCATACCAGTCTCTATGTTTTATCATATATAATCAATGAATATAGCTTTCAAACGCATCTTTCACTGCTTGTTATTCGTATAAGACTCATATGCTTTTATAGGCTGATAAAATATGATATGGTTCAAAAACTAAAATACATATACTTTGCTCGTCCCTTACAAGGTCTTACTTTTCTCACATAAAACAATTAAGATATCATAAAGACAAAAATGTTATTTATACAAATTGCAAACTTGACAGAAATTTTGAGAGCAAATTACATTACTTGACAATGTAAAAAGCGTCAATAGGAGAACATAATATGCGTATGTACAAAATATATCTAACATCCACTGGATAGTTGGATATCCTACTAGTCCTTGAAAAGCTGAAAACAGAATAGATCATTCCAAATATCAACAATAAAAGATCAATGAATGTTTTATTTTTTCATAAGACATGTTGTTGAAAATTTTCTGTACACTGCCCTGGTTACATTTCAAAGATAGAAATTGGAGCGATCGAAGAGCCCTGTTTGATGATTTCTGAAATAAGTGGCCTATCATATCATAATACTACTAAATAAAATATTTAAATATAATCCTATACTGCTTATAAGCGCATGCCAGTCTTTTATGAATATAGTAGTTGAAATTCAGAAGTGCAATTTAAAAGTAAATGTTATGCTAAAATGGTGAAAAACAAATTGAGCCTTTCATCCATGTCATGTTGCCCCAGGCTCTTGAGATAAATGGTTTTGGAACGCAAAGATGATTCCCAAGCGTGCTTTGGATTAATAATTGATATGAGAATGGAAAATTATATGATATGATTTACAGGTCGCACCCCCTCACTTCGCTATTGTCAAAATGACAACATTGCCCATTCTACGCCAACCAGCGTCTCCATGTTTCAAGGTCGGTATTGAGTTCGAAAGAAATTTATTTTTCTATCCCAACCCCATGTTAAATTCCGTTTACTGAAACGGAAAAGTAAAGAATCGAAAAGAAATTTCTGCAGCAGTATCCACCTGAAAAGAATGCTAAATAAAATTGGAATTTGTAAGGTTTCCACGCAAACTAATGGGAGCTGTCACTTTTACTTTCGGAAAAATATTCCGCTCAATTACTCCGTAAGTGAAGGTGACATTTTGTTCCATGTAGATCAATTGTCAAAATTCCGCTTGGTAATATTGAACAAAATTCCGTAACCTCTTTACTTTTTAAGTCGATACTGGCCTTCAGTTGGTAGTCTTTTGTGATCATATGACTCGTCGAGGCTTGAGGTAGGAGCTTGTGAGAACCAGAGGTTGGTCGCACCCTTCTTCGAAGTTGTCAACTCACCATTTGAAACCCTAAGTGATGCTCCATTTCTCTTCAAACGGTTGGGACTCAAGCATTAACTATAGTCCTTGCCTTATATGGCTTATGGTTAAGCCATTCTGCTACATGGCATATGACGGACTGGTCAATCTTCGTGACGATATGATAGAATGTGGTATGGTCTCGTACAACGTTAGCCCAAGCAAGCTGTACTTCGGCCTTCGCAAACCACATCACGGGGAAATATGGTAGTTTGACTGCAACTCCGTGATAAAGTGAATGGAAAACGTTTATAACTTTTGCATCGTGTTTATTTCTTACTTGTCTCAAAACCGACTAAAAATCCAAAATGGTCGCTTTCGACACAGGGGTGTATGCACCATAATTCCATGGGACAATTATGCATTGAAGGGCAGTAAACCCAGCGGCTGGATAGTCATGATGAAAAAGGGATATAGTTTTTGACTCAGGAAGTACCAGCACATTGGTCCCAAGCTTAATGAATCGCCCCTGAAATATAACTCCCTCAATGATTTATTTTACATCCTCTAGTAGTCGGTTCTGGAAGGCTTTGACAGCAGTTTATTTAAAAAAAAAACTCGTCTTCTGTGTTGAAATTTTCATCCCGATACGTGCAGTTTCCAAAAAATGTATGCTTATTGAAATGCATTTTTTTTTATTAATTGATACATATGTTTGAAAAATGAATAGAAACCTAGATGTTAACTCACCGGTGTCACAACCGACAGTAAAAAAGTGTTATCACTGTTCAAAAGTACAACCCTTTCATTTTGACCTTCTCCCCTCTGCAGTCTGCCCAGCGTAACAGCGACCAGCTAGGTAACCAAGCCAAATTAACCCAACTGAAGGACGACCAGGAGGAGCTGCACAACAAGCTCGAGAAGGAACGGGATCTCTACGAATCCTACATGTATGAACTGCTGGCCGAGGAGGAGAACATTGCCAACTACGTCAAGGAGTATGTCAAACACCAGGAACTGTTTTATACCTCCGCCCTGCGGGAAATCCAGAGCACCATCAACAGCATGGACGGTCTTTTCCGTAGGTGTTTGTTTGAGCGACAGTTTAATGAATTATATTGATTCCCATTCTCAAATATTGCAGGACGGAACAACAAACAGATCTTCCATACGCCTCTGCAAGAGCACCTGAAGGCGACGGATCGTAGAATCGCTTACGTCATCGAGCTTTGCGTGTGCTGCCTGCTGGAGAAAGGTCTCTACGAGGAGGGACTGCTGCGAGTTGGTTGTGGTAAGTCGGTGGATTTTTATTTTTTCTATGATGACGCGATTCTGTGCGAGCAGGAATGGATTCGGTGGTGTAAGGCCGAGAATAAGTCATCATAATCAACGGTTTGCGCGCGCCGTCGTCGTGACTGCAAAGACTTAATTGAGATTTAAATGTGTGTCTATGTTCGCTTATTCAAACACCGTCGGTCGTCTATTAAATTGATGGTGTGAAAAGTATTTATAGATGGATGATAATTATCCATCGCTAGTTTGCTTGCATCTTTTTTCAACCGTCGGTGGGCAACGGACGGGTGGGTTGTTTTGACGCTGAAGTTAGCACATCATCGACACTAGCGTGTATCAGAAGATAAATATTTGCTTACCACAGAAGTGCAAGGACAATCAATTTTGTTGTGTGTGATTTTATGAAAGCTCGGTGCTGGAAAAGTAAACGCGTGCGGTTGAACAATATTCTTTGTATTAACGTGATTGCGGTTCGGCAGTTCAACCGGTTATTTGAAATTTATTACATTTCAATACGTATTACAATTTGTAAGTACATCCATCCAATTGACTAAATATTACTTCTTTTTTCAGCATCCTCAAAGCTGCGGCGAATGATCTCCGCGATAAATGCAAACTATGTAACTCCCCCGCTGCCGGAAAAGTACGCCGATCCACATGTGATAGCTGGAGTGTTAAAAAAATACCTCCGAAGCCTGCCGGATCCGCTGCTGACGTTCGAATTCTATCCGGACTTTGTGGCGGCAGCACAGAAACAAAACGAAACCCAGCGAAAGGCAGCAATACTGAACATAATCAATCAACTACCGAAGGAAAATTATGACAACTTGCGATACCTCACCAAGTTCCTGTCGTATCTGTCGGAGAAGAATCAGGAGAACAAAATGTCCCCTCAAAACATTGCAATCGTGATGTCTCCCAACTTGCTGTGGTCGCCGAATGAGAATGAAAATTACATCGATCAAGTCAATAGTACGGCGACTGTCAACACCATCGTGGAAGCGTTGATCGCCGATTGGGGATTCTTTTTCGATGGCGATGTAAATTTCTACGTCAGCATGAGCAGAGATACGCTCTTCCCGGACAACGGTGGGTTTCCAGTGGATAAAGACTTACCTGTAAGATATGTTCCTAACGAAATGATGTCGAGATCGATGATCGTCACGACAACCACGGGTAGCCAAGATGAGGTACGGTATTATAATAGTGGAGGAGGAGGAAACGGCGGTGGAGGAACGTACAACAACAACTCCCAGAAAGCGTCTACATCACATTCCCGCAGCAGTAGTCACGATACTAGTCTTATTCTAATCAACAGTAACGATCAGCTCAACAAGCACCGAAGTCAGTCGAACAGTTCCCTATCGGATCATTCCAGTCCACCACACGAAAGTAGCCCAAAGCCCACTGTACGGAGAAAGCACAACAAACAAGCTGCGCCAACTCCACCGGACAGTCACCACAAGAACAGCATCGGTAGCAACAGCAGCAGTAATTCCCGAGAGCTGAACAACAAACTCCAATCAACATCATATTTTAAACAGCTGAACAACAATGATCATCACAGGGATCGGGAGGACGAAGGATTCCAATCGTTGCAACATCACGCGTACAAACAGGCCCAGCAAGAGTATGCCAACGACCGGCAACCCATGATCCGTGCCGAAAGCCACGACAATCTACTGAAGCTAAAGTCGTCGTCGTCGTCGTCGTCGTCGTCAGCGGCAGTGGCCAGTATTGGAGACAAGATGCCTCCACCGAGGCCGGCAGCGGTCAGCATTGGCGACAGTCAGACGCTGAACCGAAGCAAAGGTCAAAACAATCTGCATCTGCAACACCACCAAAACAGCAAACAACCAAATGCTCCCAATTGTGATACTACTAGCAGTATAGGGTGAGTTGAATCGATTTGCAAATTACCTTTGTATATTTTCTTAAAGAAAACCGTGCAAATCAAAAGCATCCTTCCGATGAGCATTCGATGGATGTTAATAATGCACGAAGAGCAAATTGTTTCACCGAGGGATGTCTCTCAAATCAAATCGTAGCACTATTCAGATAGTATCACAACTGTTAAAACGAATCTGCATGAGATGTCCTTTGGTGAAGCATGGTTTTATAGTCAGTCCGGAACCCTCATGGGGCCATGCGCTCTTTAGGGAAAGTTTCCTTCAAGCGTGACTGATTTAATGTACATTGTTGGCTAGAGTGCCCAGGATTTTGGAATGGTTTTGAGTATCTTGCGCATCGCGAAGCCCCCTCCCCCCATCTTGTTCAAATTTGAGCCAAATAGGTCAACATTTACCCATTTCACAAACAAGGTTAAAGTTTGTAAGGGAAAAGTCATGCAAAATGTATGGCGAAAGACCACGGTTTCAGTTTTTTACCGCTAGTTGGTATTGTAAGTATTCAAGTACCGTCAAATTTAAGAAACATAGTGCAAATTCTTTGCCTAACAACTTTGTCGAACTTCTCTTTTAGTCCAATTCAATTCAATTTTTATTTCTCACTAGCAGACCTAGGTGCGAGTGTTGCTACACTTGCAACAAAACGACTGAAAATTTAATATAACTGGCGCGTTTATGGTTGTTTATAGTTTTATCTTCAAAGTACGCCGTATCCTGTCAGATTGAACGTAATTTTCTCTTGCATAACATAAGATTAACTTCTTGTGCATAATGCAGCACTGAGAGTAGCTGAAGCATCCCTCTTTCTTGACTAAGAAGGTGTTCAAACAGCTATCAGAACATGATTCTTACCCCAGAAATACACATTTTGGGATTAAGGTGAATTGCTGCTCTTTATATTTTTCCTATCTTTTCTTTCTCTCTCTCTCTCTCTCTCTCTCTCTTTCTCTCTCTCTCTCTCTCTATCTTCTCTTTTTCTCGCAAACTTTCCTCCCTTTCACAAATTAATAAATCTCGATTGTTAGTGAATGAAAACCGGGTCGAACTCCATCAGATTGCTCACCGTAAGTAAGCACACAAATAGATTTGATGTAATATTGAACATCGTGTACAGATTCTGAGTTCTATCAATTCTAAATTTTGAGGTAATGGTTGCCGTCGAAAATACTACAGCGTAAGCCCTTAACACGTCCCCAACCCCTATGAAACAGAAAAAAAAAATTTAAAATTGTTGTAACTCGATCGTTAACCATCGGATTCTGCTTTTGCAATACATCGGTTTTTTGCAATAGATCACAAAATTATCCTAATTTATAGATCTGCACTGGCTACTCCGAAAATTTCCATACTTTCGGATTCATAGGTGGGAGTGCTGGGGTAAGTACCTGTCCAGGTATTATGGACAAAATATTTGTAGATGCGAAACATGGCATGCGGCATATTAAACTTCATGATATAGCAAAACTAGGTCATCGAAAGACATTTTGAGGATTTCCTACCACACTGGCCACTAAAAGAAGCCCTGCGGGATCAGAGTTCCAAATCGTTTCCAAAACCTGGCTTGCGACATATTAAATTTCATGATTTTGCAAAACCTTGTCTTTGGATCAAAATGGATCAATATCCTTTTCCACCCAGGCTGAATTCGGATCCGCGATGCTAATACTATCGGATCCCGAGTCATTCAAAAATTGCAAATAAACAATTCTCACTATTGAACAAAACAAAAACAAAACGAAAATCCCGTTTCAACCGCAAAACAACAATATTTGTTTTGACATAAGCTCTTCTACACTGATAGGCAAAATAAAGTGCCCACCTCATCGTTTTTTCAATTTCTCTCATTTACTTGGTTCAAATTAAAGTAAACACACTGTGTTTTTTTATTATCTTATTTTTTATATTCTTTTTAAGTTTCACTTATGGAATACTGACAAAAAAAGGAGTTTTACTTAAAGAAAAAAAAAATCAATTTGTGTTGAAAAAAAAAAACAGTGACAAAATAAAGTGCCCACTTCATTTAGGCTACAGAAAACATAAATTAAAGTAAAATAAAAGCATTTCAATAATTGATGTGTCCTCCTTTGGCCTTCAGGACCTCCTGCAGGCGCTTCGACATGCTCTCGACCAGGTTCTTTAGGTGCTGTGGATCTAGCTCTTCCCCCGCGCGCTCCAGGGCTTCAAAATAGTTGAATTTATTGGTAACATCAGTTTTGTCAACCCTGGCATCGAGAATCGCCCACAAATTCTCGATGGGATTGAAGTCCGGGCTTTGTGGAGGCCATTCCAGCGGTTTGATCCGACAAGACCGGAAGAAAGACTTGGTCTTCTTGGCAGTATGCTTCGGGTCGTTGTCCTGCTGGAATACGAACTTCTCTTCAAGGCCCGTCTGGATCAGCGAAACCTCCAGATTTTCTCGCAGGATGTTGATGTAAGAATCTGCCGTCATTATCCCGTCGATTTTCACAATGCTTCCCACTCCACCCCACGAAAAACACCCCCAGACCATCACATTTCCTCCTCCATGCTTCATCGTGCCTTGGATGTGGCGCTCCTGAAGGTCCTCTCCCGATCTGCACCAAACACGAACCCGCCGCTTTCGGTTAAACAGCTCGAATTTTGATTCGTCCGTCCAGAGAACCGTTTTCCAGAACTCTACGGGCTTATCAGCATGCTCCTTAGCAAACTTAAGCCGTTTGGCTTTGTTTGCCTTGCTGATGAATGGGCGCTTCCGGGCAAGTTTGCTATTCAACCCCTGTGCTACGAGACGGCGACGAACAGTTCGACCGGAAACTGATAACTGAAGGGTTTCCTGGATCTCGCGGACAGTTACCTTCGGGTTCTTCTTGACTTCGCGCATGATCTTGGTGTCCGTTCTCGCATCCGTTTTCCGCTTCCTGCCTCTGCCAGGGCGCTCCACCACTGATCCAAACGTTTTAAGCTTCAGAAGAATTTTGCCAACCGCTGCCTTACTGATACTGTACTTCTTAGCGACAGCCCGGTGCGATTCACCGTTTTGCACATCACGAACGACCAATTTTCGGATACACAAGGGAATTGCTTTCGAAAGCACTGCGTTCTCCATTTTTTTTTCAATTGAATCAAATGCGATCACGTATACAAATGCACCAGGTTGAGCCGTTTGCTTCAAAACATGTCAAAATATCAAAACATACACAATCGAGGGGTCTTCCAATGGAAACTTATCGAAAACATATCGATTTTTGAAGTGGGCACTTTATTTTGTCACTGTTTTTTTTTCAACACAAATTGATTTTTTTTCTTTAAGTAAAACTCCTTTTTGTTCAGTATTCCATAAGTGAAACTTAAAAAGAATATAAAAAATAAGATAATAAAAAAAACCCAGTGTGTTTACTTTAATTTGAACCAAGTAAATGAGAGAAATTGAAAAACCCGAAGAGGTGGGCACTTTATTTTGCCTATCAGTGTAACTATGCTTGTCTCGGCTAGCGATACATGCCCCAACTTTTTTACAAAAGGATACTGTCGGGCTGGAAAAGACACGCACATTTTACTGCATCAAAGTGTAACGAAACTCCGGAAAAGAGTACGAAGAGGACGGACGGATTACAAAAGTGAGGCGAGGTCTTCTTTGTTCAATCTATCCTACGAGCAAAAGTAGTACGATAAAGTTTCCTGGAAAATGATTTGGTATGATATATGGTACGAAATTCAAAGAATGTCCTCCTAAGAAAAAGTTTCGCAAAATCATGAAGTTTGATATGTCGCAAGCCAGGTTTTGAAAAAGATTTGAATATGGCCTCTCTTCCGGAGGAACCCGCAGGGCCTCCCTAAGTTGCCAGTATGGCCAGATACCCTCAGAATGTCCTCTAAAGACCTAGTTAGGCAAAATCATAAAGTTTGGTATGTCGCAAGCCAGGTTTTGGAAAAGATTTGAATATGGTCTTTTTCCCAGAGGAACTCGGATTCCGCAGGGCCTTCCCAAGTAGCCAGTATGGTCATACACCCTCAAAATGTCCTCCGAAGACCAAGTTTTGCAAAATCCTGAAGATTGATGTGTCGTAAGCCAGGTTTTGGAAAATATTTGAATATGGCCACTTTTCCGGGGAACTCGGATCCCGCAGGGCCTCCCCAAGTGGCCAGTATAGTCAGAAATCCTCAAAACGTCTTATCATGAGCTAGTTTTGCAAAATCATGAAGTTTGATGTGTCGCAAGCCAGGTTTTGGCAACGATTTTAATATGACCACTTTTCCGGAGGAATTTGGACTCCGGAGGGTCACCCTACGTGGCCAGTATGGTCAGATACCATCAGAATGTCCTCCGAAGACATATTTTTACAAAATCATGATGTTTGATATGTCGCAAACCAGGTTTTGGAAAAGATTTGAATATGGCCACTTTTCCGGAGGAACCCGCAGGGCCTTCCTAAGTGGCCAGTATGATCAGGAATCTTCAGAATGTCCTCCGAAGACCTAGTGTGTGTGTATGTGTGTGTATATACAATCCAACGCCCACCGTCCGGCAGTGTTTTTATGGAAGAAAAATGTTTGCAGTTAAACGAACGAACTGTCGACTTGACATACATTTTTAGCCCGGGAGTTGGAAGGTGATAGCCCTGTTGGGTTCCAGTGACCCATTTCAGTATGCCTGGTTACTCACGTCCATTCCGAGGTCACTTTCACTTACAACAAGCCCCGCATAGACACAGTACAAACATCAATGGATATAGGTACTGTGCATACACTTCCATCTTCAAATCTTATTGTTTTGAGGATGGCACGTATTTAGCACTACCGTTCATATTTAGTTATAATCAGATAGACCTCACCGGAAATTGTTGCTAATGTACAGTCTTCACTAGGACGGCTTCCCTGTGATGCTAAAGGATGCATTTATGTGTCTACAAAAGGAGTAATAAGCTATTCGGCAAATATTCTCACATCATCCTTTTCGAATAGAACAGCCCGAATACAATTAGTACTTTGCGCACAAATGCAATACAATGAAAATCACAGGTAACTTCCGAGAAGAAATTTAGCTTGAAAATCACAATTATTCGGCAACGAAAAAAAAACTTCACAGCTCTCCATCTGACCATCAGCTGACCCCACGTGGTCGAATGTCCTCCGAAGACCTAGTTTGGAAAATCATAAAGTTTGGTATGTCGCAAGCCAGGTTGTGGAAAAGATTTGAATATGGCCTCTTTTCCGGAAGAACTTCGATCCCGCAAGAGCTTCTTAAGTAGCCAGTATGGTCAGACACCCTCAGAATGTCCTCCAAAGACCTATTTTTACAAAATCATAAAGTTTGATATGTCGCAAGCCAGGTTTTGGAAAAGATTTGAATATGACCTATTTCCCGGAGGAACTCGGATTCCGCAGAGCCTCCCTCAGTGGCCAGTATAGACAGACACCCTCAGAATGTCCTCCGAAGACAAAGTTATGCAAAATCATGAAGTTTGATCTGTCGCAAGCCAGGTTTTGGTATAGATTTGAATATGGCCACTTTTCCGGAGGAACTTTACCAAGTATGTAACATACCATGAACAACAATTTTGAGAGAAATAATATTCCTCCCTGAGCTGGCAACAATGCTCGTCAGCTGATATTTCCATTCCGGCCAGTTTTTTCCTATCGATTTGTAAACAATCTTTGCACAAACCGAGCGTAACTTTGTCAATAATTGAATAATTGAGTAGTAAAGCCGCAGAAAAGGATAGCACAACGGGCGGCGTTAATTCGCAAAGCAACGAAGCGGTTTGCGCAGGAACAGATGAGCGGGAGTGATCAGGAAGCATATTCATCGCTGGATCGATATTCAACAGCTCCAGAAGAGGACCCAGGACATGGTTTGAGATCCCACTCCCTCTGTAAAGGGGGGCTCCCATAAAAATAAACACAAGTTTTTGCATAACTCGAGAACTAATAGAGCAAATGGAACCAAATTTGGCTTGTTGGGGTTTTTTGGAGGCAAAAAAATATTTCAATGGTAGTTTGAGACCCTCCCGCATTCCAAAAGGGGGGCTCTCATACAAACGAAACACAGGTTTCTGCATAACTCGAGAACTAATCAAGCAAAAGGAACCCAATTCGGCAGGTAGAGTTTCTTGAACGCAAGAAATGTTTCTATAGTGTTTTGAGAACCCTCCGCCTTTTAAAAGAGGTGGGCTATCATACAAATGGAACACAAATTTCTGCATAACTCGAGAACTACTCAAGCAAATGTTACTAAATTTGGCATGTGAAGCTTCCATAAGACAAAAAATGTTTGTAAGGTGTCTCAAGATCCCCCTCTTTTTGAAAGTAAGGGGTTTCCATACAAATAAAACAAACATTTCTGCATAACTCGAGATCTAATCAAGGAAATGGAACCAAATTTGGCATGTGGAGGTTTTTGAACGCAAGAAATGTTTCTATGGTGGTTTAAGACCCCTCCGCCTTCTACTTACGCCTTACTTACGACCACAACATGGAATCACATCTGACAGAACAAACATATTGTCGGAACACTTCTACAGCACGTAAAAAATTTAACCGGATACGATTTTAAGTTAACGAATATTTTCATTTACCAATGTCATAATTTCCTGTTTTGTATACCCGATGGTTTGTATAATAGAGTACTGTAATCCATGTTAACGGGTCCTCCCTTAGCTCAGTCGGTAAAGGCGCAACTACAAAGCAACACCATGCTGGAGGTGGCTGGGTTCGATTCCCGGTCTGGTCTAGGAATTTTTCGTAAAGGAAAATTTCTCGACTCCCTGGGCATAGCGTATGATTGTACTTGCCACACAATCATACTAATGCAAAAATGGTACTTGGCATCGAAAGCTCTTGATTAATAACTGTGGAAGTGCATTTAGAACACTAAGTTGAGAGCAAGCAATAAGCTAATTGTGAAAGCAATAAGCTTGAAATGCTAAAAAGAAGAATCAATGTTTAATTTTATTATTAAATGAATCTTTCAGCTGTCACAGAGGATGGTGCTGTTTTTCTGATAATTAGGAAAAAAAGCAGGTCAAGGTACGGTTGATATTCGAAAAATGATCCGAAGCAAAACGTCGAAATGCATGCATTTGTATTGTTAAGAATTACACTTAACTGGTGTATTCGCAAAAACTTACACTGATCTATGTAATATTTTCCTGCAAAAGTGAATCCGATGATGGATCAGTTGTCCGAGGCTGCAATAGATCCGATCTCTACGGGATGTAGTAAGCCCCAATACGCCGAGACAATTCGCCGACGTTCAATGCCTCTGAGCATGAGCATGAGCATGATTGACCGCCCACGGATGCTACTCCGTTATTGCCAGATCAGCTATATTCACACAAAGAACCAATAGATGATGTTTGGGTCTAACATACATCCTCAATGTGTAAAAACTGGTAACCCAGCAATACCGGCGCCGGTCGTGTCCGCATGCTGGTCAAGTAGGGAATGGGAAGGAACGTGTTGAAGTCATACTCGCTTTGAAGGAAGCCGAGAAATCCTCTGCACTTCCACGGTAAAAATACTTTTTTTTTATCCGTTCGCTTCGTGATTGTTCATTGTGTGCGCTTTAAAATAATTTAGATGATGAAAAATTGGCTCTATATCGCTACTCGATTGTCAAGTCCCAGCGTTTGAAGGTTTATGTGGCAGAAATTCAATTAACTAAGTCAAACTCCCTATAAATGACCCATGTAATCGGGAGACAATGCTTCTGCTCAATAAATGGCATTTGTTTCATGATAATGAACGTTTAAACCGTTTTTTTTTATCTGAATCTATGTACGTCCATAGAAAGTAGAAAAAGTTACGTCATCACTCGTCGGCTCAGCAATGTTTACATTATATTTGCTTCAAATACATGCGTGCGTTGGCCCCAACCCCCGAGCATCTTGACAGATGAGCTTAGTTATACCAACAATCAATATGAAACTAGCGATTTGAAATTGGATCACTGTTGCAGAACCCGTAGTTCCAAAGTACACCTTGCAGTCTGCACCTTGCTATACACACTTGCGCTTTTCAGTACCTTTAGGTACTAGTATCTTTGGCTTTGTTTTGATTCGCTATGTTATTTTGACAGAATATTTGAGGGTGTATTGGTGCGAGTTACGTTCTTAGGGGCGAATCATAAAACTTGGGACCGAGCTTGGGACCGGTGTGCTAGTACTTCCTGAGCCAAGAAATATATTCATTTTCTTCAGGACTATCCAGCCGCTGGTTATACGTACCCATCTACAAATTGTAGATGTCTCTACCGTGCATAAACACAAGGGCCATCCATTCTCGATTCTACCGCTTTTTAGCTTTGGAATACAAGTTTTCGTTTCCTTATGTGTGGATGTTAAAAACAGTGCAAGAACAAATTTTCATTGAGGCGTAATGTTGATGTGGCTTTCTGTCCATTAATTTGATTTCAATTGTATTGAATCATTACTTGAGAACGGGAATGAGGGAAAGTGAAACAGAGAGAGAAGAGAGAGAGAGAGAGAGAGAGAGAGAAAGAAAAAACCGGATATAAAGAATGCAGAAGAGGAGATTATTTTTATTTTATGTATGACTTTCTCTATTATTTAATGTATGAGTTACACTTCTCTCAGCACAATTCATTGACCTCTCTGTTTCAAGCACACAGCGATGAAAAAAATCCAATCCATCATGTGAGCTTGAAAGAGAAACGAGAGCAAGCTCTAATTCTACCATTGCTCCACGGAGAAAAAACAACAAACTTGTTTGTTGACATCCAAACTAAAAAACTAGTAGTTTTAAACTATTTATTTCTTTTGAAACAGACAGGCAGGTCGATTGTTTGTAACTAAAGATCTTACCACAATACAACACAAATTATGGTTGCTCTAAACTAATATTTTTGTTATTCACCTTGAAAGAGATTTATTATTACCAAAACTCACTTTGCGTTGACTCAGGGGCACAAATTAAAATTTTAGATTGATTCTACCAAAGCGGCGGTTAAGGCTGTTTACAGTTCGGGAAAAGCGTTACGGGATTTGGGCGCCTGTGTGTTTTAAATGGAACCCGGGATTTGAATTCCCGTGGCGGAAATTAAGTCTACACAAACATTACAGTTTTCATGAAGTTTAAACCCAACCGCGGGATTTTCTTCAGGAAATAAAATTCATTTCTACACACTATTTCTTGGGCGGGAATCATTCCGAATTGTTTCCGTGCGGATTTTGCAAGTTTGAATTCGATCAAAAAAAAAAATGAAATGTCAGAAGGAGAGCCGAGTTCCGAAACAGTTTTTTTTTCGACAATGATGTGCTCGAAGATTTTGATGGTTTTGACAGTCAGGATAAATTTTATGAACAGCTAACCCAGGAAGAAATATTGGACGCAGAAAATATAGAGCTCTTGCCAAAAAAAAAGGAACGCGTAGCCAATACGACTAAACGGAACAAGGATATTAACATTAATTGACTTGCAATTTGCGAAGAAATCTTAGTTTTATTTCATCGTCTCTGAATAAATCTGTCAATGTGCCGGATGTACTGGGATGTTTTAAGGGAATCGACCAGGTAAAAAACATGCATCGTTAAAGTTAACTTAAATAAATTATTTCCTAAATTTCTCGAATTTATTTTGAAATTCATTGCTTTCCGAAAGAAAAAAGTTTCACAAATGTAAACAATATACAAAACCTGAGTGCGGAGAAATGTGGAGAAACGTCAACTGGAAAATTTCCGGAGCCAAATCCCCTTCAAAATCCCGTGGTGCTTTTCCCGAACTGTGAACCAGCCTTTAAATCAAACTGATATTTTGTTAGGTGATTGTAAACGGAAATGTTTGTTGCTTCAGCCGTTTTTATTTGTTTGTTTAAAACAGCATTTCAGTTTAAATCATACTAAAATTTGTTTGAAACAAACCATAAGCGTTGATAGAATCAACCAACAAATCTGTTTGTTTTCGTAGCTGTCAAAATGAAACAACCAACATAATGGTAAATTTAAACGGATGTCAATTGAACTTAACTGCTTAGTTCCCGAAACAATTACTCAAAATTTTAGTTTGGTTTAACCACCGTAGTTAGTCAAATAAAACTAATATGATGTTTGTGCCCAATTCAACGTGAAAGTCCTGTTGAAGGAAACTAGAATATGTTTGCGTTTACCAATCTTTTTTCTCAGTGTACCCTAAGCAAAGCCACCGAATTCCATTGTGCTGAAGCTTTCAGAGCGTCACACATTGATAAGTATAGTGCGCCATTTAAAAGTGAAGTAGGCTGCCATTTTATTCACGTCTTGCTAGCTTTTAGATATTTTTCAAGCGCTGAAAATTTCGGATTGTTCTTATAATTACGGTTTTTAAATTATTAAATTTTTGCTAGTATTCTAAGTCTGTAAGAAGGGTAAAAATATCCACCATTTAGCATTTAGGAAAAATTATCATAACATATCGTCAGCATTATATTCATCAAGTAAAAATATGAGCTCCACAGAGTCGATGTAAATACGTTCAATTGATAATTTGTTCTAGGATGCATTCGATTTGACAGAACCAGTGAGCCAAGATTATCGGGGTACATTGACTTTACTCCGGAGCTATCAAGTTGTTACCGGGTTGGATGGGCCAGATATATAGACGTCATTGATAAAGTGAGGAGGTTCAGCTGTCATATAATTGAAACGTTTTAGCGATCCGAGAAATTATCCTAAAACTACACTGCAGGAAAAGTGTCCGAGATTTAACGTGGACAGGCTTTATCCACCGATACAAGCAGCATTTTTGGTTTTATCACTGATTTAACCGATGGAAGTGAAACAGTTTCCAACAATCGAGAACTGTCCTGGCAAGTCCTTGCAACTGGGTGGTACATAAAGGATTGTTAGTTCAACGCTTACTTGTACTGATTGTAGGGAACTCTACGACCCTCATAAGGTTGGAATATGTTAGTATAGAGGGAGGAAAAGGACTGGGATATGGGCCTATTTGTTTCCTTAAAATAAAATAAAATAGAAATAATACAAAATCTACTGTTTTGTCAATAATTTCTCGTGTATGAAAAGCTAAATTTATTTTATCTTAGATTAGACCAGATTTTCAATAACTTCCATTTCCTATTCCCTTCTTATCGTTTCAGTAATAAAGAGAATAAGGAAAACCACCATCGCCCTACGTTTCCGCTGCCGGTAAAACCGGTGGCCCTGCCGAGGACGACGTTGGTCAAGACGCCCACCCCAACGGGTCCGGGTCCGCACTCAAACAGCACCGATGACGACAGCAGTGCCGTGTCGCTGTCGGCAATCCGCGAAAAGCCAGTTATTCCCGAGCGGCCCGCTATACTGTTGAGGCCACAGAGCTTCAAGGGTTCCATTCCGGAGATTTCCAAAGTCAGCGAAGGAACCAACACGTTAATCAGCTCCGGTACCTCGATCAAAAAAGCTCAAAGCTTCCGAGGAGAAACCAGCTCCGGAACGAGTAAGGAAAGCGGCTCAACTGTCCTCGAGAGGACCCAAATATACAACATCGACAAACAGCAGGTGGCGATTATCGATGTAGCCGATGAGAAAACTCGAACCAAGGACAAACCGTCATCCCTGATGGCCACGGTACCGGATGGTGTTCCCCCGCTGGCAATGATGGAATCGACGGGATCTCTCGGAAGTGACATACAATCGCCGACGAGTACGGTTGTTCCCGCAGAACTGACGATCGAATCGATGAATAGCGCAACAACAACAACAACCACAACAACAACTAGTCTACAGCATGTACCGCAATCGCCTCGTGGTTTTGACCAGGCAAAAATCAAGCGACCTCAGGTTCCGGCTCCACCACCACCGGTTGGGCGGCCAAAATCATCCGACTCGACCGATTTATAACAGAATGAGCTGTTGATTTAACTACACGGAAACTAGGGTATTGTTAGGCTGGGCTTGAGATTCGCGTTCAACAAGTACTAAAAAAAAGCGGGAGATGCTGTGTGAGTTCGGATTGAGTTTCCTGAAATTGACGGCAAGGTTCCTGTATGTCAAACAATGGAATAACTTCACGCTTGTAATTTGATTGAACGCCAAGGACTGCTTTCAAGAAAGCACTCTGCCACACAACAGTCAATTTCAATGATAGGAAGTGCAATCCGAATCACATTGCCATCGCATGCTGGAAACAAGTATGTCGTTTCGCGTAACATAAATACAATACCGAGTCAGTCAGATAGCTTTTAATTAAATTTTATTATTTTAACGTTTTTTTTTATTATCCTCCCTCGTCGGTCGGTTTTAGTTTATTTTCGTTTGCGTCGTCCTCAGTATACTATAGGGACCTAGTCCTGAGCATGCAGGAACAGTTTGTGGGTTTTTTTTTGTGGCGATGGAAAGAACACAACAGACGCCCGAGGATGCTGTGCGTCTATCAAGTGCATTCTAATTGAATTGAGTTCGTTCGCCATTCTGTTACTTTCAATTCATCCTGCCTTCCACTTCCACACCATCAAGTGAGTGCATTTGCCTTTATTTTGTTCGGTTTTTCATTCCTATTGTTCGGATTGTTACTGTTGTGTAGCATTGAAACAAGCATCTGGTTAGAATAGCAAATGGGAAAAGTGCATTAAGGCTAGCTTTCGAATCAATTTTCAGCTATGATATAAAGCAAGGTATGCATCATTCAATATTCGTCAGGTGATGTCAACAGCACTAGTAGCAGCATCAGACAAGTACAGTCATGTTCGAATGGCTAAATCAAAGAAAGGCGCTCCCTATGGTAGTTAGTTTGATATTGTTATTGCAAATTTATATAGGTACATGGTTGTTATGTAGACTGAGTTATTTGCATTCTATTGTTTCGCTCTCATAGATGACGTTGCCACCTGTACAACATCATTATTGTCAGAATCGATTGATTAAGTTCATTGGTGAGCTGTTTGGGCATTTGAATTCCTGAGTGTGGCATTTATTGCAAGGCGTAAGAGTTGGCATTTAAATAGAAGAACAAATTGCCAAACAGCTCATCGACGTCGATTTATTGTAATCCAACTAAATAACTGAAATTTAACCAGATTATCACTCGTACAGTTATCTTATTCTACCATGAAAATAGAACATATTCATTGAAGTAATAAACCTGCTTGATGCCTTAACAACGTAGTCAAGAACCCCTCTCGTTCTTTTAGATTGAAAGATACATTCCATCGTTTGCAACTGAATCGTTTGGCGCCACTACTTTTTTTTTAACTTACTTGTTTATTTTTGGGGCTCAAGTGCCATAGGCATAACGGAGCCGAGTTCTTTTTCATTTTTACAACGACAGTAACTTACTAACTAGGTTAGCTTTGGAAAGCTGAAAAACTCGCGGCTAGGTTAGGGATTACAATGATTCGGGTAGGAATGGGGAAGTAGGAATCTTAACGTTGGCTTTCAACAGCAGATTGGCGATTCGATATTGTTGCTGTTGGTCTGGCGTAGATGTTGTATTGCGTTAAGCTGTAACGATACAATAGAAGCGGTATTACGTGGGAGGGGACGAGGTGGACATGTTAAAACGACAGCTACGAGAGGATCAAACGAATACAACTATTTGTTTCAAGAACTTGTAAATTAGCCCCATTTAGTCCAAGTCCAGCTTACCCAGCACGTCTCTGATATCTTCCTTCTCTGGTTTCCCTCGGGCCTGTAGGGATGCGCAAAGATCAGATCTGGCAATTCCGAAATCGGCGCCACTACTTTTGCAGTGGCTTGTATGTTGAAAAGAAGTTTACTAAATATTTCGTAGTAGCGGGGCAATTTTGAATTTATGATCGATTCTCTGATCCGAGTTATGAGGTGATCATTTTTCAATTGCTTTCTTGTCTATTCCATATTGCTCTAATTTACTTGTTTACCCACATAATTTACCCCCTTAAACGAAGGGGGCTCGCCACCTGATAATAAATTTTGACAGAAGCAGGGCCATGCATTTTCGAAACTCTTAAAATGAACTCGATTATTTCTTTCTTTTACGCACACTGTACAACGCATCATTTCTATAACACTACAGTGCCCGTCAGCTTGAAACGAATATGAAAATGGAAGATAGTTAAAACGAACAACACGCCTTTCTCCCCTCTTTTAATGTAAAGGCTTTCGATGCTCAAGTTGAAGCAGTCTCAGTATGACCTTTCAATGACGATCATTGACACTGCCACCATCCCTGTCAATTTGTCGACAACTTATTCAAATCGACGTATCTGATTTTGTAAACAAGGAAGGAAGTAAGTTTTAAACGTTAAATTCTTGAAACCCTTAGCGCATTCACGCAAACTAGGGTCACCGACACAAGGAATAACCTTTCTCCAACATGATGGTGATGCTAGTGTCCGTGGGGGTTCTGACAGTTTTGGAAAATTTACGATTGAATCTTTCTTCCCCTCTTCATTTACAAACTCAGATACGTCGTTTTGAGTAAATTGTCGAGATTTGTTTTATTTGCATTTTTCTCCTTCCTCTATATATTTTCTTACAACAATTATGCGATTAAATAAAAATTCAAACATACAGCGTGCATTATTTACGTGTTTTCGTATGAAATAATGGTATGAATTAGTGAAAGTTCTATGGACGAATCCAAGTTGAAAAAAGAAGAAGACACCGAGTGGTGATAAATCTGACAGCTCCCATGTTCAAGTATAGGACGAAACTTTTAAAATGATTGTAAAAAAATCAGTATGGTAAAAGATTACGCGCCCGATTGTATACTACCTTCATATGCCTCCCGCTCGTTTTCAACTTGTATCTTTCAATTTTCATAACCTGCCGTTACTCTATACGGAACTATCGATGCTTTCTCATCAATTCTCTTAGTTCTAGCAATAAATTACTGTCCACTCCTAGGGCCTCTCATGTTGATGGAAATCATCTGCTTCTGATAAATTTCATCATTAGATATCGTTACTCCGCGCATATGGAGAATACAACAATAACAACAATCAAAGTGTAAAAAAAACATGATTATGCGTCAATCTTTTGTTTTCAAATAGCATGAGTTGAAAGGTGATGAGAATGAATGGGATTGGTAACCCTTGATACTATACGTGTAACGAGGTCTTGTATCGTAAGGCGATTTTGCTTATATAATTCTAGATACACAGTTTGGAAAAAAACGCAGTTTTAGAGTCTTCTTCTTTAGCATTTCAAGCTTATTACTTTCTCAATTTGCTTACTGCTTGCTCTCAACTTAGTGTTCAAAATGCACTTCCACAGTTATTAATTGAGAGCTTTCGATGCCAAGTACCATTTTTGCATTAGTATGATTGTGTGGCAAGTACAACCATACGCTATGCCCAGGGAGTCGAGAAATTTTCCTTTTACGAAAATTTCCTAGACCAGACCGGGAATCGAACCCAGCCACCTCCAGCATGGTGTTGCTTTGTAGCTGCGACCTATACCGACTGAGCTAAGGGAACAACCAGTTTAGAGTACACCTCGGTATTGGACGATATTCTACGTCATCAAGAAGAAGTTTTGCTGAAGAATACAAAATAAAACCCGCGAAACTGTATGGAAATTCATGTCACGAACTAAGGATATAATCCATGGAGAGCATGAGCATGAGCATGATTGACCGCTCACGGATGCAATTCCGTTATTGCCAGATCAGCTGTATTTACACAAAGATCCAACAGATGATGTTTGGGACTAACATACATCTTCAATGTGTAAAAACTGGTGACCCATTTTATTTCCCATACCAAATCACACACAACAAAACCAACACCCAACACACCTTCCTTCTTCCCCCCCCACCCCCCCCCTCTCCTCCCCTCCCCCCCCCCCCCCCACCCAAAACCCCCCCACCCCCCTTCCCTCCCATACACTTTCCCTTATTTCGCTATACAATTCTTCAGACCCATTTCCCGGAAGCAATACCGGCGCCGGCCGTGCCCGAATGCTGGTCAAGTAGGGAATGGGAAGGAACGTGTTGACATGATACTCGCTTTGAAGGAAGCCGAGAAATCCTCTGCACTTCCACGAGAAATCATTGGGATGTTGGATAGTTGGGGAAAGGTTAGCAGCAGGGTTCGTTTTGGTTAACGATACGCTGAAAGTACGTAGCACTATCGGCCAAAAGCAATAGACCGCTCCAATGTGACAGCTCTCCTCGATGTCCTAGATGGCCAAGTCCTGCTGGACTCGCAGCTGCTGCCCTCGGCACTCGTCCATTATTATTGGCCGATTAATTTACAAACTAGGCCTGCACACTGAATCAAAATTCACTTTGGCACGGTTGTGGTATTTTTCTCTAAAATCTAGTTCTAGGTATTGGCACTTGGTTGCAGGAAACAGAATCAATAAGAAAAATACCTTCGCTTATGACTTCTAACTTTACACGGTTGCTAAACACGCTTTCTTCCCCCACAATACCCGCGAACGACGACACTTTGGACCTGAGCTCGCTTGAGTAAAAATCACCAACACACAACAGCGCAATTGATTGTTTGCAGTTTTTCGAATGAATCGCCCCCCCCCCTCCCTCTTTCCTCTCCTCCATTCATATTCTCACTAATTCTCCCCTCTTCACTCTCCCCTCTCTTCCTTTTTTTCCAAATAACTCAACAAAATCTAACCCACAAAAGAATTCCCATCCTAAAATATATTTATCTACTACATCTGAAAAATAAAGTCTCCCAAAACGAATAATCTTAAGAGTACACCCTTTCTCATTCAAAAAACCTTACTTTTCCATATTTCATCTTTTCTTCCTTTTTCTTTCTCAAAAATAATAAAAATCTAGCTGGAATTTATTCTTAATTTTTTTACCTTTTCTTTTCCTAAAATAAGTCTCACAAAGAAATTGTAAAGAAAAACACAGTATATAAAGCTTTTAGTACTTAGTTTCCACCTTTTCCTGTCACTCTTTGCTCGTGCTTTCCGGGTTTCATTTTCTCGTTCTCCCCTTCATTTACTTTAAACTTGGTTTTTTTTCCTCTTCTTTCCCCTTCATCCAAATCGCCCAATTTTCATCGTGTCGTTTTGTGCTTCCACAGTTTATCGTTTTTAATCATTGCTTTCTTTTGGTCTTTCCTTAAAATGAGTTTCCTCCCCATTTTAAGATTCCTCCTTTTCATTTTTATCAGTAACGATCAGCAGTCACCCCCTCCCCTTCTATATCCCCTTCTCCTCCAAAACATTCATATTCTACACTTCTTCCCTCCCCTCTCCATCTCCTTCCCTTCCATTCTTTTATTTCCATAACCTACTCATCATAACACACTAATTCCCATCCTAAATATATTTGATCACTCTTTATTATGGAAAAAATATCTCCCACGAATAATCTTGAATACACCCTTTACTCATTCAAAACTACCGACTTTATTCACATATTTTCATCTTATTCCTTTATTTTATTTGAAATAATAAAAATCTAGGACTGGAAATTTATATCTTGAAATTTTTATTAAACTTTTCTTTATCCTGGAAAAAATAAGAGTCTCCTCAGAAGTAGCAAAAAGAAAACACAGTATATAAAGCTTTTAGTACTTAGTATTCCACCTTTTTCTTCACTCTTTACTCTCTTTTCGACGAGTTTCAGATATTTTCATCGATTTCTCCACCTTCATTTAAAACTTTGAAAACTTGGTTTTGTTTATCCCCATCTATCCACCTTCTATCCAATCACCACAAATTTTCAATCGGTTGTCATATTTTCATTCCAACAGTTTAATCATTTACTTTGAAGAATGCGATTGACTTTCGTCTTTTTTTCATTTCCTTGGAAAATGAAGTTTCCTCCCATTTTGAAGCGATTCCTCCAATTTTCATGTGATTCTCCTCCATTTTTCTATCAACAATGATACCTTCGATTTCTACGAGATTTCCAACGCTGGACCACGAGAAGCACCCCCAAACCATAATACTTCCGCCACCATGTTTTACAGTTTTCTGCACGTTCTGATCCAATAAGCGTTCTCCCGACTTTATCCAAACACGAGGGCGCTGTTTCTTGCCAAACAGTTCAAATTTGCTCTCATCAGACCATACCACTCGTTTCCAGAATTCTACGGGCTGTTCCGCATACTTTTGAGCAAATTTCAATCGTTTGATTCTATTCACTTTTCTGATTAGAGGGCCTCGACTTGCATACTTGCTCTTCAATCCAGCTTCTTGCAGACTGTAGCGAATAATTCTTTCGGATACCTTCAGATTCAAGTTTTCACGTATAGCACGGCTGGTTATTGATGAGCATCTTCTTCCTTCTTACGATTCTCGAATCTTCGCGTGGTGACGTAAGCCGCTTTCTCCCACGACCTGATTTGTCTGCCACACTTCCCACATTGTTCGAATTTCTTCCATACCTTCCTTACACCAGAGTAGCTTAAAGCATACTTAGCAGCAATCTTCCGGAACGATTCATGGTTCTGGTGGTCTCGAACGATGAGTTTACGGATTTTTTTGCTTACTTTCCTTCTTAAAACACGAATAACGAACAAGTAAAACGGGGAAAAATTGTTCTTGAACATACCGCGCATAAACAACAATAAGAGGATATGTCAATATCAGCGACTGGGAACGAACAAAACACCGTAAAATATTATAAGGTAAAAGTGAGCACTTTTTTCTTCCAGTTCAAAAAACAACTTAATTTAAGTAAAAAAAGTTTTTTTCGATTTCAAGAGAATAGCAATTTTTTTTTCTACAAAAACTGAAAGATAACGCAAATTAAGTCAACTTTGCAGAAGAAAGCTAAATAATATAATCAAATTTGATGAAGTTATGAAGCAATGATATAATTATTTCCGGGTGAGCACTTTATTTCTTCCAGCAGGACAATGACCTAAAAAAATTTTTGTATATGGCCTCCACTTTTACACGCACAAGCAATATTTTTGCATTCTATACAATTTGTTTGGTGGCATATACGTATGTATATCAGAAAAACAATTTTCAATATGCGTGCATTTTGGTTGTCTGGGCATGTAGCCTGCATGTGGCGAGTCAGTCATAACCTTTCCTTCACTACCAGCCTTGGGTTGACTTCTTTTCTTTCTGCCCCACCCTGTGTTCCGAAATGAAAATGTATCCTTAACAATTGAATTATTTGATCAACGTCTGTCTACCGTTCTACGCATAACTGTCCCACGTTCTATGCTTTCTTTGTAGGCCAGTTGGCCATGTAGGGACAGTTATGCGTAGAACCGCAGTTGCAGAAGGTGGTATGAGGATTTGGGTGAGCTCTTTCTATTTTGTCATTTTAATGTTCATCTCCATAATTAATTCTGCAAATATCTTCGAATGTACACCCATGTTGTCGTTTTCGATCGAACCATATATGTAATATGTAATATGTAAATACGGTTTGAATGTCAAGGGTACCCAAATTTTTTTTTTTTATGATTTCATTTATTTGTACAGGCTCAATCGAATCAACTTTACAGAGCCAAGTTTTGTAACTAAGGTTAAGGGGGTGGAACCGATTACTCGCGGCCGTCTCGAGGTTAATAGGAATTACAATTTTATGGATGGGAAAATTGCGGTGGAAATTTTAAACAAAGCATGAGGAACAATGGTTTTCTTATATCTAGAATTTCAAATTACAATTTTTTAATTGAACATTTTCAATTAAAAAAAAAATCACACAACACTCACACACACAACCACCATCACACACCGATGCACACAATCCTCAAAAATTTAACCTAAACAAGTAAGTTAATCAAACTACAATCTAAGGCTAATGTTAGTCAAAAACACATAAATGAGTTTCATAAACTCTAGATCGCGTGCAGCCAAAATGTCTCGATCGGTACATTGGGTTGTCTACCTCGAGCCCGGAGGGAATCATAAAGCTCAGATCTGACTCCACGATGCTCAGCACAAAACCAAATAACGTGATCTGCGTCCTGGAAACCTTGTCCACATACACAGAGATTGCTGTCTCCCAGCCCAACACGGAACAAATGAGCGTTTGAAGAATAATGATTGGACATGAGGCGAGACATCACACGAATGAAGTCTCGACCCACATCCAATCCCCTGAACCAACATGTTTTAGACACCTTAGGAGTGATAGAATGTAGCCATCGCCCCAAATCTCCTTTACTCCATTTATACTGACAGCTATCGAGTGATATCTGACGAAAAATATAGAAAAATTCGTTGAAGGCGATTTGTCGGTCATAAATATCGCCTTCCATAGCGCCCACCCTTGCAAGCGAGTCCGCTTTCTCATTGTCAGGAATCGAACAATGAGAAGAGACCTACACAAAGGTGATAATAAAAGAACGTGAAGATAAAGCGCTTAGAAGACCTCGTATTTTCATAAGAAAATAAGAGGTGTGCTTTACCGGCCTCAATGAGCGAATAGCCTCTATAGAACTAAGACTATCCGTGAAAATGAAGTATTGATCCGGTGTAAAAGAGGCAACAGTTTCTAAAGAAAAATGAATTGCTGCCAATTCCGCGACAAAAACAGAACAAGGTGCTTGAAGTTTACGAGCGACGCTATAATTTTCATTGTATACACCAAAGCCAGCGGAGTCCTCTATCAAAGACCCATCAGTGAAAAACGTTTTGGTGGAATCAACTAGGCCAAACTTTGCAGCAAATATCACCGGAGCAATCATAGGACGATGATGCTCTGGGATTCCACGAAGCTCCTGTTTCATGGATAAATCAAAATGAACCGAATTTCCGAAGTCGGAGAAGCAAACACGATTGGGAATATTCAGCGAAGGGTTGACATCCTGTGTTATGTACAAATGGTACAAAATCATGAAGCAGGTTTGAGGATTCAACTGAAGGAGCTTCTCGAAATTTTCGATCACCTGGGGGTTCATAACTTCACACCTGGTGAGAAGCCGGAGAGATAATTCTGAAAACCGATCCGAGAGTGGCAACATGCCAGCCAGCACTTCAAGACTCATGGTATGAGTCGAGTGCATACAACCTAACGCGATACGAAGACACCGATACTGAATAAGTTCCAGTTTGATGAAGTGCGACCGAGCCGCTGACTGAAAACAAAAACTTCCGTATTCTATAATCGACAAAATCGTTGTGCGGTACAACGTTAGAAGATCTTGCGGATGCGATCCCCTCCAGGTACCGGTTATTGTGCAGAGAAAGTTGATCCTTTGTTGGCATTTTCGCTTCAGATACTCAATGTGGGATCTCGAGGTGCACTTTGAATCGAACCAGACCCCAAGATATTTAAATGACATAGAATTAGTTATCGGTGTACCCCAAATTTGAAGCTTTGGTTGTGCTGGGTTATGCTTCCTAGAAAAAACTACCAACTCAGTTTTCTCCGTAGAGAATTCGATATCTAGCTCGAGAGCCCAAGTAGACAAATTGTCTAAGGTATCCTGTAAGGGTCCTTGCAGATCGACCCTATTGGGCCCCTTGACAGATACTACGCCGTCATCTGCAAGTTGTCTCAACGTACAGTTGTCACTTAGACAACCGTCAATGTCTTTGACAGAAACATTATACAAAAGAGGGCTTAAACATGATCCATGGCGGAGACCCATGTAGCTAAATCGAAAAGCTGTAGAGTTTCCATGAGAAAAGCGCATATGTTTCTCTGACAGCAAATCGTACTAAAAATTGTTCATTAATGGTGAAAAGCCACAAGCGTGGAGTTTATCTGAGAGAACTTCAACAAATACTGAATCAAAACCTTAATATCCAAGAAAACAGAAGCCATTTGCTCCTTTTTAGCAAAAGCTAACTGAATCTCTGTGGAAAGCAACGCGAGGCAGTCGTTCGTTCCCTTACCCCTACGGAAACCATATTGAGTATCTGAAAGCAGGTTATTCGTCTCAACCCATTTGTCCAGGCGGAAAAGGATCATTTTCTCCAACAACTTTCGAATACAAGATAACATCGCGATGGGTCGATAGGAGTTGTGGTCGGACGCGGGTTTACCAGGTTTTTGAATGGCTATAACTCTCACCCGTCTCCAGTCATCCGGTACAATGTTGAGAGCCAGAAACTGATTAAACAAGTGCAACATGCGCCTCTTAGCGACGTCTGGAAGGTTCTTCAGCAAGTTGAACTTGATTCTATCAGCCCCTGGAGCCGTATTGCCACACGAAAGGAGCGCGAGAGAGAGTTCTACCATTGAAAAAGGTTCATCTATCGAATTTGTGGTTTCGCGAGGAAACATTTGTGCTGGCACAGAATCTGGACAAACTTTTCGCGCGAACTTGAGGATCCATTGGTCCGAATACTCCTCGTTCTCGTTGTTCGTAATTCTGTTACGCAATCTTCGCGCCGTATTCCAAAGGGTATTCATCGACGTTTCACGCGATAGCCCGTCCACGAATTGTCGCTAGTAACCGCGTTTCTTGGCCTTGATGAGGCTCTTAAATTCTCGTTCGAGAGCCGTGTACCTTTCGAAGTGCTCAGGTGTTCCACGTCTACGAAAAACTTTGAACGCGTCGGACTTTTTGCGGTAAACCTCGGTGCATTGCTGATCCCACCATGGGGAAGGAGGTTTCCTGCGAAATGACGTTCCTGGAACTGGTCGAGTTTGAGCTTGTAGCGCGCTTTCCAAAATCAGGTTGGAGAGGAGTTATATTCCTCCAGCGGTGGAAGCCCTTCTACCGTTGTTACGGCTTCATCTATTGCTGTCTTCAACCTTGTTCAATCGATATTACGAGTTAGATCATACGTGAAGTTGATGGATTCCGACGGATTGAACCCGGTGGCAACCGAAACTTTAATAGGCAAATGATCACTACCGTGGGAATCCTGGATCACATTCCACGTGCAGTCCAACGATAATGAATTCGAGCAAAGTGTGAGGTCTAACCTACTGCCAAGTGAGGATGGACCAGCCAAGCGTGTAATTTCGCCATTGATGAGAACGGTCATATTGAAGTTGTCACAGAGGTCATATATCAAAGGAGACCGGTTGTCATCGTACAGTTCTCCCCAGCCTGTACCGTGAGAGTTAAAATCTCCCATGACCAGCCGCGGAGCAGGAAGAACCGAACAAACATCTGAAAGTTGTTTCTGGTTTATTGAGGCTCTAGGAGGAATATAAACGGAAGCAATGCAAAGGCTTTTATTTTTAATAACAGCCTGACATGCGACAACTTCAATATTGGAGGAATTGGAGGAAAATTCACTATATAGAAGGAATAGCACATTTCGATCCCCAAAAGTACTCCTCCTCCACGTGAATCCTCACGATCAAGCGTTTAAAGGCAGCAACCACTCGCTTGTGATCCTTCACACAGTACGGAACACTTTTTCTACAACTCACCATCTTCCGATCGACAGTTCAACGTTCCCCAAAACGTTTCATGACACGAGACACTGTAGACTGGTGAATTTTCAACATCTTTCCGATAGCTCGGTGCGAAAGAAGTGGGTTGTCGAGGTGCGTGTGCAAAATGTTCTCGCGCACTTGCTGTTCCTTTGACTCCATTTTCTAAACTACGACACATTTCACAATGAAACTCACGCAAACAATACACGCTGAGGTAATTTCTCCCAAAATTTCGTTGAAATCAACCCAAAGGGCGAAATGTTATTGAAAGTGATGCAATTTAACTGTGGACACCCTTTACAACTCTCAGAAAAGCAAAAAAATATGAATGACACACACAGCGCGGACTATTAAAGACACTATCTCTGAAGGATGCTCAGATGTCCGTCGTAAAACACGGTATCCGATGCAATCCCGAATGCTTTTTTTTACAATTCTTCTAGCTCGGGACAAGCTGTAGTTAACAAGCTTTCGTCGTCGCTGTGGTTTCTGCACGAATATGAAATCATTATGTGTTGATGAAGCCGAAAAGTGTCATCCACCAAAATAACATATGGAACGGGTTTGGTCCTCGGGAAAATTGGTCTCGGTGATGGGAGGTGAAGGTCGTTCCTGTACATCGACTTCGCAAATGACCAATCGGCAAATACCCCACCACTGATCCTTTCTTTTGCTCCTTTGTTGACATATGTAAACTTGTATTCATCATTCACCAAAGCCATAAGAACGATGCTGAACTGTAAACATGCTTTCCATCTCTCCGTACTTTCCCGAACTAATCTGAAGTTCTCTGAAGAACTTCCCTGAACTTCTTTGAAAAACTTCTCTGAACTTATTTGAAGAATTTCCCTGAACTTCTCTGAAGAGAACCCCTGAACTTCTCTAACAAAGTACCTGAACTTCCCTGAACTCCTCTAAAGAACTTCCCCGAAGTTCTCTGAAGAACTTTCCTGGGTTTTGATGTACGCAGCAATTGCAGCATTTTTTTCTTTCTCTGTTTATAGCTACCGAATGTGCCCACATCCGAAATTTATTTTTTGAAACCACAACTGGATATATGTGACCACAAAAAAAACTCAATCGTGAGTACACCGGAAAAAAAATGTGAGAGTGCTGCGTCGAAGATTTCTACTACATAGCTACTATAACTTCATAGCTCATATTTTTACAAAACCGTTTCTTGAATCTCATAGAACTATGACACAGATATCTATAACGGCTATATTATAGTGAACTATACATAGATTTCAAGCGCCGTGTGGCGGCACCTTATGTTTCATCGTCCATCAAAATACTTTCGTTGTACTTGGCCAGTACTTGCTCGTACAACTTCCTTGACCGGGTTTTGGCCACCAGGTTTTGTTTCAGCGTCCTGTTGAGATGTTGGTTGGCATGTTGCATCCTTCGCGCATACAGATTCGCCGAACTCTGTACTGTGTGACGCAGGATTCTTTTGGATTGCTTTGATTATCTGGATTACTGTCGATTTTGGAAATTTGGGAACCTTTACGATCATTCATTCTGACCACGTTGGGTTTTAAACGTAAGTGTACAGAATTCTCTCACATCTTTCACGTTTCATCTTCGATAACTTATGTATCTACCCAACGGTCGTTCAGGCGGAGATTTTTGCTATAATAAAATGTGTTAACGTTTGTCTGAAGAGGAAATATAGACATGCTAATATTTCTATTTTTACAGACAGCCAAGCGGCTCTCAAAGCGTTGAGTAATTATAAATGTACATCCAAGCTTGTCTGGAAATGCATTATTTCACTGCGAAAGGTGTGCCAAGAGAACTCCGTAAATTTATTCTGGGTTCCGGGACACTGAGTTCAATAAGAGAGTTCTTTGTACCTATGCTGGCCTAGTAACCATACATTGCCCGAGAAGATATCATTTGAAAAACATTGGCCAGGTTCAGAATAATATCTGTCGTTTCTGTAACATGATGCTTTGTACAAGAGCAGACTTAAATTTATGTACAGTGGCTATATGCAACCTGAAGAAATTTGAACTACGAATCCTGGAAAGGTGGTGGGTTTTATAAACTCGATTTTGCCTGACTTGGAGACGCTTCTTAGGCTGTTCACCTGACAAATGGTGATCAAGCTTGAAGATGCGAATAGTAATAGTAAACAGGGATCAAAACGCTTCATAAGTTTCTCGTTATGACAACTAGAGGCGCAACGGTAATTTAAAAGAACCGGCCACATGCACATTTAGACAGTCATGTCAGTCTGTCGGTGCAAACAATCCATATTTTAATGCTCTCAAGTTCAAAATGATTTTCAAATCAGCTTTTTTATCATTAGTGAGATATTAATTTGTTTTCCATGAACTGATATTGACAGGAAATTTTACGACACCGAATCACTATCGTTCGTTTTCATCTCCATTTCGAACCGTCATCTTGCCAAAACCTTGCACTGGTTTGCCGTGGTATTTATGCCAAACGATTCAATCACAAATGGTTACCATCTAAACCTAGCTTAATCAAATTCAACCTTATTCCTCCCTAAACCCAATGTTGGTAGCATAAAATTATCCCTCTACCCAAATGGACAGCTCGCTGTCCTCCTCGCTGTATAAAGTGGCACTAATTTAAGAGATCCTAATCCCCAACCTCATCGCATATCAACGGCAATCATTATAATATCATTATCTACATCACCCTTTCGACACGAACCGACTGCTCCATATGTCCAGAGTCATTGTAAACAAAATCCCACCCTCTTCTATGCGTCGTTTCGCCACGTGACCCTTGCAACCATTAAATTTTATCATAAATTTTAATTACAATCTAGTACCGGTTAGGGAAAATTAGTACATCTCCTAAAATTTTGCCGAACTTGCGCATATGAGCAAATCAAATATAAAACAACCAAGCGTGGTCGCCACCCAGAACAACATTTATAATTATATTAGCAGCCAGGTGTACATCACCAGCAACCTGCATCGTTTCACCTATTCACATTTACATGCACTCTAATTACTGCACAAAGTGATTAATGCTATTCCCATCATCATCTCCCCACTTACCCGTGCAGTCATTTTGGCACTGTTGTTCAGGACAAATTTTTATCACATTTCAAATTTAATCTTACTGTCGCTGGTAATAACTTGTTGGACAATTTAAATTGGTATTGTTTTTTTTCATCGCCAGCGTCGATCAATTGATTATGATCCGTGTTCAATCCGTTCATGCACCAATGCACTCCATTTTTTTTCCTTCATAAACCCAATTCCGATGAGAGATGAGCCTAATGGACAGACAAAAATCGACAAAGAGAGAGAGAAACAGGAAATGTATGTTGAAACTGCAAGAAAAAAAGCAAACAGCAATTGTTATAATTATGATTGTAATCAATTTATATAAATAACTTCGATTAAAAGTGCATAAATTAAAAACCAGGAATTAATGTTAAATAAGTGAAGAATAATATATCACTGCTGTGGAATAATGCGGTACAACTAGGTAAAATCGGCGTGCGAGCCGAGCGGTCTGTCGGTAGTTGTGTAACAAACCAATAATTATGGAAATAAAACATGTTGGTTTTTATTGTAATTCAATAATAATCGGAAACATTGTCACGTTCTGCGTATTATTTATGGATTACTGCTTGTGGGAATATCCGAACGGTCCTTAAAAGTATTTTTTTTCCTGGGTCGGTGATTTATTACTAATCAGTTATAAACTGGTTATAAATCGGATAACATTGATCATTCCGAGTTGCGTTTAATGCGTGGAAAATTTTCTGTAAAAAATGTAACGGCAAACCGTTACAAAAGCTCTAATCCTGTAGAAAACGATAAAGCTAGCATTTCCATCACATACCAGTAATTGTATTTGAATTCACCTTATTTACAGTTAGTACCAATCTACAAAAGATAGCTGCCTAAATTGCATGCCATTCTGTTCATTAGTGTGTGAGTTATTGTGCTATTGGGGGTGGTTGCTCATCGAATCTTCTGGTCCGCCTCAAGTCTCCCCCGGTTGGTGCGAAAAAGATGAGCTTAGAATTCAATAGAAACATACAGTTGCCAGAAGGCACGAAATGCTTCTAAAGACTCTTATTTCACCTAATCCTTCAATCGTAACTCTAAATGGATTAGCATAGATTGCTCTCTTAAGAAGGTACAACATGCTTGATGCAGATATTAGTTCCAGTGGTATAATTTTCTAAGACCTGTGACCAATTTTCTAAGAAGAACACACCTAAATCGCTGAACTAGTCGGTTTTATGAAGCACGATGCTATTGATGGTATATTCGAAAACAATCGGCTGCTTGGCATAACCATACATTTTGGAATGCAGATCATAAGTTTATTTCAACAACACGAATCAGTGAATGGGCCCAATAAAACGAATACTATCCTCGGCAGTCCGCACCATAAAACACAGCTTTAGGTCATCAACATATGCAAGCCTGCAACCACCTCCAAGTAGAAGCCAAACGTCGTTGAAGTATAAACCCAAACAGCAGCGGGACGAGGTAACTACCCTGTGGAATACCTAACGGGTTCGTAAAATAAGAGCGCTAGAACCAAGTTTTACTCGCAGAGACCTGTCTGGCAAATATGAGCACAGCCACGATGTCAATCTTTCCGACGTACCGAGTTTGGATAGCTTCGCCAACAGAATTTCATGGTTGATTGTATCAAACGCTACGCTTAGATCATTATAGACGACCTCTACTAGTGCCCTTTCCCCGATTACTCAAAACAGGTCGTGGTAAAATCTAGAAGAGATGTAAATAGCATTTGTTGCGGTCAAGAACGAAACCACTCACTATTATCTCAAACAGTTAAGAGGCAAGTTTAGTTATTCACCGGTAGTTTAACGTCACGTTTGTCTTTTTTATTATTTACCGTAAACATAAATAACTCCTTCCAGACTGTGGGAAATGTGATTCGACAAAATATTTGTTGAAAATACTGTGAAGCGGCTTATTGAGCTATTGAGATGATTGCGAAGTTTATGGGTGATATACTAGTAGGGAATAGTGCTTTTTGAAAACCGTGGCAAACAGCAGCAGTAATGTATGATGTATGATATGTACTACCACCCATTGTAGCACGGAAACTAAGTCCGACAGCAATGGGCTCTCCCCTCTGTTAGACTTGATCAAGCTTTAATAACCACTGATTATCCTAATCATGCCGTTGTATGAAGGGCCAAAAAGGGGTTGGGTGGATCGATATGCAACATCACTTATACGTATCCACAGGGATATAAAAAATCTCCTTCCAACAACAAGACTGAACAATTGGTCAAAAGAGCAAGCTATCTAACATGAGGATGCCCCAATGGGCGGGGAGAAGAGCCCGCCCTCTATTCACAAACTGTTAGCAATGGGGAGTTGGCATTCCCACTCTCCCCATCCAGAGTGCTTCAATCGGGTGCCCTGATGGTCCCTCCCATTCCCATGAAATATTTATATAATAGTGTATATATGTATATGTAAATGAAAAATACTACAAGCACTCGTATCTATTATATATGATATTCATTCGGTTGATCCTGAAATGCAAGAAATGTTGTAAAGTGTTAAAGTGGCACTTAAGCACGTATTCGTTCGTTTTCAGCGATAGCAGCAATTCACCAATTTTGAGATATTGAGATGATTGCGAAGTTTATGGGTGATATACTAGTAGGGAATAGTGCTTTTTGGAAACCATGGCAAACAGCAGCAGTAATGGTGACAAAAGCCAACGTTCGACTCCAATCATATTTGTTCAATGTACTAAATTATTCTACTTTGACGACTTCACGATACGGTTAGGACTGCCTGAAGAATGTTTTCTCAGTCATTCGCTCGAAAAAAAACCGTCCAACAGCTCTTCAGATAAAGCAGCATTTACGAATGACTTTCACAGTACATGCACGTACCAAAGGGGAGTTCATATGATAAGTGCCGCAATCAAGATTCTGTGGATAACCATTTGGTCACATACCTCAGTATGTCGTCATCCTCCGCAAAGCGTTTTTGTGCCTGATATTGCAGACTCATCGACGGAAATGAACTCGGAAATGAACGTTCCGGACATGTTAGCTGAACAATTTGCAAGTAATCCCTATGACTTTGCTCTCTTCGATACAGTGGATTATGGATGAGTGGTTACCCCAAAGAGCTACCACGCTGACGACTGCGGTTCGAATCTCGAGAAGAACGACTGTTGGTTGTGTTTTTTTCTTTCTATTTTTTTTCGAAATTGATGTGCTGAATTTTTGCCGCAGCCAAGATTTTTCTCCAGGGAACGAAAAATAGAATAGAATCATGCGAAATCGCAATAAAATCCTGCTTTTTATACCATTCGTGTCATATACCATTCGACTCAGATGGCCGAGTGTCAAATACCATTCGACTCAGCTCGACGAACTG